>JANJEY010000005.1:4974211-4994823 GCA_024703695.1 Erythroxylum cataractarum | reverse complement strand
TTTTAATTTATTCTTTTGATTTTTCAAAAAAAAAGAAATATTAGTTATAGGTTTCAACTTTCAATGCATGCAGTTCGTGGCTTTGAAAAGAAGAAATTTCTTTTATTTTAAATATTTTTATTATTTAATTATAATTTTAGGTTACTTTTATGTGTTGAATAAAAAGATTTTAATATGTTTTTATTATTTATAATATTAGTGGTTATCGATACAAATTAAATTGGTAGCGATAATTATGCATTATAATAAAAACATATCAAAGAGCAAAAATTAGTTGGTTCTTTCAACACTCCAGTTGTTGATTCCAAGTTAAAAAAGACTACAGTATAAATCATGTCAGAGCAGGGTCGTTCTTAATATTTTATAGGCCATGGATAAAATAAAATTTTTTCTATTTTTGCTTACTTTTAGGCCCTTATATAGAATAAAAATAAAAAAACATGAGTCTTTTTTGTTGTTCAAGTCAAGAGTAGGTCCTATTTTGTTTCTTTTTATTTTTTATAAGAATAAAAATAGGCCATATTTTATTATTTATAAAGATGAGCCCTGAGCAAGTGCCCACTCTACCCTTGCCTAGGACTAGCCCTGTGCTAGAGACAACCTTCGGCTCAAACCAATATAGGTAGGATGATAATGGATTGGTTGGGCTAGGCCGACCAATGACTTTCTCAAGCCCGATCGTGGCCTCTGCCCTAGGCTTGAAAGGGTTAAGGTCCTTGAGGAAGCCTGAGATGACACGAATTATTATTTTTAAAAAAAATTTAAAATGATATCATTTTATCGTTACCTGTCAGGCTTTAGATTAGACTAAATCGGGTGACCTGAGCCCACAAAATCAAGCCTGAGGAGACTTAGTTCAAGGCTGATCAACCAAAACCTAATTGAGAAAAAACTATCATTCGTTAGTTAGGAATGACAGCTAGTCGCCTAACTTGTCCCAACGAGGGCGTGACTTAAGTCATATAGTCGCCCAACTCAACATCATTTTAGGAACAATTCCCTAAACGATGCCATTTTAGTCTTCAATTTTTTAAAACTTAGACCAAAGGGACATCAATTTTAGTATGGGGTCGGATTGTGAGGGTTGGACTAGGCTAGGCTTGTTTTGCCATTCCTACATGTATCTATTTGTTGTACATTGAAGTTGTACATGAATCACAAATTGTATGGATAATTTGTTAATTTTCTGGTTTCATTTTAGCTTTTTATGACTGATTTCAATTTAACCATTTCAGGCTAAGGAGGCTGGTCAAGTTACCAAAAACGAGTGTTGACTTGATTAATGGAGCCCTGATGACTGCCAACTTCTTGTGGAAAATAGAAGGTGATCAGAGGTTGAGATGTGAGTTTTGGAGAATGCATCCATGTCTATGACAATTTTGGTGTTGGCTTGATTTCCAGCAGAGATTTGGATAGAAGGGAATTAGAATGTTAGGAAGGGCAGAGGAAACAGATTACAGAAGAAATGCTGTATTGGGTTGGTTCAAGTGCTTTCCCATGGAACTCATAAAAGCGAGCAATAGTTGCTCAAGGTGTAACGATGGCCAAGAATAGAGAAGGGACGAAGACTAGTTTTGGGAGCCAAATAAAATGCTCTTTTGGACTTCTTTATTATTTACAAACAGTTGGACTATATACACAAAAGCCCAAATACAGAAAACTAACTAACAAATAACTGCTACTAACAAATTAAATTACTAATTACATTTCTTCAAATAAAATACCTATATCATACTTTGCCACATCTTTGGAAAATTCCATCCAATCCCACTTTTGTCATCAAGAAATATTGCCAAATGCATTTCTTCCCTTAAAGTTCTCAACCGAGTTACAATTTTGTTCCGATTAATCTTAACCCCAAACTTTTCATTAATTTCCTTTATTACCTCTTTATATGCACCAGCACTAAAAATTTTATCCTCCTTTTGGCCTTTATTTTTTTGCTCCCTAAAAACTTGACGCATGCACTTATCCATTTCATAATTTCACCTAAAATATCCATCAATTTTTTTTCATCATAATTCACCTCTATGTCCATCGTCGTCCATCGTCATTTATTTTTTCCAAACACAATTCAACACAAACCATCTTATATTGTTATTAATTCTTACTTTTCTCAACAACATAAATAAGCATAAAATTGTTAAAGACAATTACATTCAAAGGACGAACAATCATGTTTACAAGTGGTGGTAACAAAAACAAAAAAAATAAAATAAACAAAGTTACATAATATAATGACAAAAATTTCAACAAATCAATGTTGACTGATGACTTACATACACCCATGAAGGTATAGTATTCATTCTACTCTCTTGAAATAACTACAAAAAGGTAGTTATATGTTTGAATGAAACGTTAAGAAGGCAAAAGATGAATGTATTAGTTGCTTCTGACGCTTCTATCAAAAAAGACATACATATAGAAACTCTCTGCAAAAGATTGTAAACTTTCTTTACCTGGTGAAATCACAACAAGAATTCAAGTAGGTAATTCTTTGTTTTTATGCATATGAAACGATCCTGTGTTTAACATAATCTTTGTGGCTAGGTTTCGATCTGTTAATGTCTAACATTGGTATTAGAGCCTAGTTGAATATTTATTTATGTTATATGCATGCGTAATATATAATATGTTTGGGGCTTCTGTTTTTTTTTTGTTAATGGTTTTGGTGTTATCCCTTATGTATGTTTCATTGGTTTTTCTCATCTGTCTTGACTGTTGGGAAATGAGTGTTGAACTTCTTCAACAGTGACAAACGCATGATCTTAACAATAAAACATAGTTTATATGAAAATGAAATAAAGAGAGTTTTATGGTTTTTTATGTGTGGTTTTTTTTATGAATGATCTTCAACAAGAAAACAAGAGAACGTTGGTTTTCGTTTCTTCTGGACGCTTTTATTGTCAAAAGCAAGAAAAAAAAGAAAAAAAAAACTACAGAAACAAAATGCAGAGAAAGAAACACAGGAGGAAGAAGAAGACTTCTTCTTGAAAAGGCACATGGCCTTTCTTGTTTCCTTTAATGCCAAGCACATGACCTTTGAAAATTATACGCCCTAAATAGAAACTCTAAACGATAATACATAAACTGCCTTAATAATATGCAATGATTATTGAAGAATTTAGTTGTAAAAATCATCAAGACCTAAACACTTCATACAGTGGAAGCCAAATAGAATTTTGATTTATGAATCACAATTTATGCCATCTTCCAGTACTCTTGGATTGATCAGGAGCTCTAAATTAGGAAGATTATAAATAGGGGACCTTCTTTTGCCTGACAGTTTTCAAAATAGTTAACCATTTCATATTTAATCATAGGTTCTTTTATAATTATAATCCCATCTTTATCTACTTATATTAGGGCCCTTCACACAAGTACAGTTATTGAGTTTCAGGATGTCAATTATATTGAAAGAGAGATACATTCAGAGACTTACAAGCCAACCCAAATTGCCCACACCAATTACACAGTAATCAACCCATTCAGCTAAACCTCAAAGCCAGAACTTTTATGCGGAGAACTCGTAAAAAAGAAAACAAAGATTGCAGCGTAGGAAACCAAGTAAAAAACCAACCAACAATTGGAACTCAAAAGCAAGGAAGGAAACAAACAAACAAACGATTTTTCCTATAAATAATTAGAAAACATGATCGAAACGAAAATGAGCAAGTGATGGGCACAACATAATCATCAATCTTAAACTGAAAAGAGTTGGAAGATAGAAGAATATGTGGCTGAAGCTGAAGCAAAGAATAATACCTTCAATAGACAGAGTAAACTTGAGAGATAGGAAAAGGAAAATCAGGAAAAGGAAGTAGAGGTGATGTTGCATGGACAAAAGAGAAAATTAAACTAATATTGATTGGAAATACTCACAGAGCATCAAGTTTAAAGATTGATACATGTCCCCAGGTGAGACCAATACCAGAGATGCAATCATAAAGAATGATGACTAAACCAACGGTGCTTCCAATACAAGCGCACATAATTCACATGGCCTATAAATTCACATAATTCAGAGATAACCCAGTACAGAGATTCATTCATAGGACTACTTCACAGAATACGAAATTAATACACAAACCTGTCAGAGGAGTGGCTGCGTGAGATGGGAGAAGAGTCGCTATTGTTGAGGAGTGGCTACGTTAAGGGTGATTGCGCTGAGGGTGGCTGCGTGAAGAGGAGTGTTGCGTTAAGAGAGGCTGTTGTTGCATGGGTCTGTCGTTGGGAGAAGCGTGGCTGTGGGTTATTGTAGTGACAGGGTTATTGTGTTGAAGTTGAGGGTGGGTATTATGGGAAGACTACAATTTCAACGTTAAAAAAGAAGAGTAGCAACCTTTAGGAATTGAATTTATGTGAATTATTAGCTAGCTTGAATGTACGAGGAGAGTGAGTTTCAATTTCACACAATTCATGGTTATTTTTCTGTTACAAACAGGTGAATTGAATTTAATGTTGTAATTGAATTCAAGTCACCTAGTTCCAAACAGGTTGTTAGTCAGAAGGTATGGGAGCAGAAAGTAAAAGTACGTGATATTGTTAGACCACATGAATGAAAAAAAGACTCTTTTTGTTATAACTCCTATATTTGTGAATATTTTACCGATAAACCTCAACAGAGTTACATTAAGAATTTCCAATCTATATACCAGTCAAGTGATTGATATAACATATTTCCATAAGAGATAAGGAGATAAACAAAAATTGATTGTATCTTAGATTTTCATATATGCTAGTCGATATACAAGTCCTTTTTCTCTGTTTGGACGTTAATTCTCAATGTCTGCCTTTTAAAAATCTAAAGTGATTAATCTTTCCCTCTTTAGCTTCAGATGTCAAACATGATTTATAGTCTACAACTTTTTGATACACACGAGCCTTTATATATTAAATAACTGATGATTGAATATGTTGAATATTATCATATCAATAATAAAAATTTGATACATTTACCCATATTTTCTGCCACGAAACATATTGCGTGTTATTACCCGACATTCCGCCTCTATTTGTCTAGACGTAATCCAAGCGGGTTTAAGCGCCCGCGGAGCATATTTATGTTGATATTAACTTATTTCGATAATTTCAAATAAATAATAAATATTTAGTAGATACAACAAATAACTAATAATTGTAGAAAAATATGATTGAATGATAATAAACTAATTTAATTTTTGAATATTATTAAACTGATTTAATTTTTTTCCTTTAATTAATAAACAATTTTATCTAAGTAATTTTATATAAAAACAAAAATCTATTTTTTAATCAATACTTTCAATGCGCTGAGGTATCCTTCCTTGTCACCGACCTATGTGGTTTAGCACACCTTCACTCCCAAATAAAGAAGTTTAACAGGCAAGAACTTAACATAGCAAAAACCCTAACCCAAAACAAATTGGAATTGAGGAGAAAAGAAGGGGGAATTTCGTTTCTCAAGAAATCACTAATCTCGGAGCAGTCATGAGTCGATACGACAGCCGCGCCGGTGACCCCACGTCTTATCGTGATAGGAGAAGGTAAGGCGCTCGCATTGATATGAAAGTTTCAGTTCTTATGTCTTTAACTCTTTATATGCTTAGGGTTTTCCTCTTCGTACAGGAAGGTTCAATTCTTTTGCTTCAAAATGGATTTAGAGATTACAGCTCTTGTTGTGTTTTTGTGGGTTTCACTTGGTACTTGTTATAATTCAAATGAATTAGTGCGTGGACTGGCAAGAAACTGTTTCTGGCTTTATTGATCGCAAAATCGGGAATCTAATATCCGAACTCAGCCAATTTTGCTTGTTGACGAATTTTAAACAATGTAGAACAGAAGCGAAGGAAAATGGGAAATGTAAAACCGGATTCAATATGTTAAGTGTTAGTATTTCTTGTGTTAGAGTGGCCTCATTGTTCACGGTTTGGTCAAAAGCTGTCAACACTGCCCGATGGAAATGTAAAAAGCAAAAAAGAGTACAATGATATAAAAACTATATAATTGTAGTGTATATTATTTATTCTCTAATTGCTAACTGTTAATCGGCAAGAATTGTTTTGGTTTGGCGATGTTGGAGTCGACACAGAAGATGTTCCTTCTTTGATGATACTGTGCACCTTGGTCCTAATGCCAATTTGTTTGAAACAATGACCAGCTATGGTGATTTAAAGATTTTTATCTTTTTCTTGTTGCATTGTAACATAGGTGAGTTTGTTGTATGTGCAGTGATTCAGGTTTTGGTGGGCCTTCGAGTTACAGTGGCTCAGCTCGGGGTTCACATGAACGGAGGGATTATGATCGAGCTGACCCACCAAAGAAGTTAGACTTGGATGGTCTGACTCCATTTGAGAAGAACTTCTATGTTGAATCACAATCAGTGGAAGCCATGTCTGAGAGGGATGTTGAGGAATATAGACAAAGGAGGGAAATAACTGTTGAGGGGAGGGATGTTCCAAAGCCTGTCAAGACTTTTCATGATGTTGGCTTCCCAGGTATGTTTTATTGAAGTTTGGAAAATATGCTTAGTTTGTTGCTTAAAGCAAATTCTTTCCTTTTACTGGATGAGGTTGGAAAAAGTGAATTAGCAGTTGGGATAGTAATTTCAGCATACTTGGTGAATGTTACTGTGGAGGTTTAAAGATGCTTTGATAGGCTGGTTAGCATTTACTAGATTAATCAATGAAACTGTTATTTTAACCGAATTGAGGGTTGGATTTGCCCTGAGAGAGAGTCCAGTCCAAGACTCAAACATCTTGTAAAGCCTGTGTTTCCTCATTAGTGGTTATGGGTCAAATACAGTCTTAGTGATTTACCATCCCTTGATATTCTTATAAGGGACATTGGCTGGCTTCATTTCTAGCATCTGTCTGTGCTTTACTGTTATATTATTGCTATTGATTCAATTCATTCATAATAATTTTTCATAGCAGAAGGTTTCTTGACCTCATTCTGTTGGGAGACTTCTACTTGTCTTTGCTCCTCTCTTCACTTTACTTTGGAGTCTCTCATATGGGGTAACTCAAACCTATGCTATATCAGGCATATCAGTTGAGTCATCCAGATTAAATGCCACAGATTAAAGTTAAAATGATGCTAACTTTGTTCTAACTTCCTTTTTTTTTTAATTTCACTTAACTTTATATGGGTGAAAAAGCATGAAAACGCTGCTTTCTGGCTAATTTCACTTTATAATATGTGAGTTTCTAATGACCTGCAAAATTCATTCTGAATGTTTGTGCTTAATATTTTTTTTATGATTGATAATGATGTTCTGCGCTATTGTATACTAAATGATATTCTTGTCATTGTTCTAGATTATGTTATGCAAGAAATTACAAAAGCTGGGTTTGTTGAACCTACTCCCATTCAATCTCAAGGATGGCCAATGGCTTTGAAGGGGCGTGATCTCATTGGTATTGCTGAAACAGGATCAGGGAAGACACTTGCCTACCTATTGCCTGCCATTGTCCATGTTAATGCTCAGCCAATTTTAGGTTTGTCATTAACTGAAACTTCTTATTATTACTGTACATGTTCTTTCTATGCTTTCTATTGCTGGTGATTAAAGATTTGGATTTCTTGTCTTCCAGCTCCTGGGGATGGCCCAATTGTACTAGTTTTAGCTCCGACACGGGAACTTGCTGTTCAGATACAACAAGAAGCTACTAAATTTGGTGCATCATCAAGAATAAAAAGCACGTGCATCTATGGTGGAGTTCCTAAAGGACCTCAAGTGCGTGATCTCCAGAAAGGTAGGTGGCTGTTGAGTTTGAGATGACATTGCTTCTGTTATCTGAGTTTCAGGAACTGGCTATCGTCTTATGTTTGGCAAGTGAGTTTGGGATAGCTCCATTATTTATTTTGATTATTTTCCTGGTAAGATATTTATATGTTCAAGGATTTTGATCGATCTAGCTGTTATTATGATTTTGGTTATGTTGCAGGCGTTGAGATTGTTATTGCCACACCAGGAAGGTTGATCGACATGCTGGAGTCTCATAATACAAATTTGCGTAGAGTTACATACCTGGTGTTGGATGAAGCAGATCGAATGTTAGACATGGGGTTTGAACCTCAGATGCGTAAAATTGTTTCTCAGGTTCTTATCTTCCTTTCTATTCCTCATAAGCTTATTAGGCAACAGTCAGTCTATTGAATTAGAGAAAACACTTGAAGTATAAAGGTCACAAGGATACTTGACTAAATCCTCTCATGTATGTTTTGATTAGTTGTCTAGACATATCTCTCTTAATTCTGAATAGAGATATGCACATTTATATATGTTCTCTTTGCTATATTACTGTTTAATCTATTGTTGTTTTCAGATTCGCCCAGACCGACAAACTTTGTACTGGAGTGCAACTTGGCCAAAAGAAGTTGAACAGTTAGCAAAGCAGTTTCTTTACAATCCGTACAAAGTAAGGCATTTTAGTCTTTCCATACGAAAAGATGATATCCATTTCATTGCTGTTTGATTGATATTTTTTGGGTTTGCATGGAGCTTTAATATGAGCCTTGAGGCATAGGGGACTTGAAGTTGTGTGGTCCAAGCTAGAACCTCTTGGCTCAATTTAACATTTGCAATCAATGAATTGCTATTGGTAGTTAGGATCAACAACGTGGATGCATCATTTTCTAATCCCCTTTTCCTGGGATTTTGTGCAGGTAACAATAGGATCTTCAGACTTGAAAGCTAATCGTGCAATTCGCCAAATCGTGGACATAATATCTGAGAATCAGAAATATAACAAGTAAGATAAGCCTTTTTACTACTACTATCCATCACTTAGTGTTTGTATAGATAGTTTTAAAAGTCTTTTTTATGGATTTGTAGATTGGTGAAGTTGCTAGAGGATATTATGGATGGAAGCCGTATTCTGATTTTCATGGATACCAAGAAAGGCTGCGACCAAATCACTCGGCAGCTCCGCATGGATGGCTGGCCTGCTCTCTCAATTCATGGGGATAAAAGTCAAGCAGAAAGGGACTGGGTCCTCTCAGAGTTCAAATCTGGCAAGAGTCCTATAATGACGGCAACTGATGTTGCGGCTCGTGGATTAGGTACATATTAGTTCCATACTTGCACCATGGGAACTAGATTCTTGGTTTTTAGTTATTCAGGTATTTGATTACTTCCCACTTCTGTTGCATTCTTTATTGTTTGTTTTGGTGGCAGATGTCAAAGATGTGAAATTTGTGATAAATTATGACTTCCCTGGCTCTCTTGAGGATTATGTTCACCGGATTGGTAGAACAGGAAGAGCTGGAGCAAAAGGAACAGCTTACACCTTTTTCACAGCATCAAATGCCAGATTTGCGAGGGAACTTATCACAATACTTGAGGAAGCTGGGCAGAAGGTCAGTCCAGAATTGGCTGCAATGGGGCGTGGTGCACCTCCTCCACCATCAGGTTAGTTGACTGATGTGCTCTTTTCAATCTTGACTGTTCATAGCACATTAACATCCTTGTGTGAGTTAAATCATGAAAAAGAGAGTGCGTACATAATATGATACGTTTGTTTGTTGAAGAGCTAACAAATGGCATTCTGTAGGCTTTCGAGATCGTGGGAGGGGTTATGGCAGTGGACGTTCCTGGAATTAAGATTCAAGAGTGTAGAGATTTAGATGTTCTCTGTTGGTCGAATTACTTGTCTTGTTCTTTTCCTGTATTTGATCGGTTTATCTAAGTACAAGGCAATTTGTGTATGACACTGAACGAGCCTATCGGAATTGTACAATAGTTTTCTGTTTCTAGAAAAGATTGTGGTTGGCAAAGATGGTAACAAGCTCCATTCTTTTGTGTTAAGTTCTGCCATTTTATGGGAGCTTCACAGCTGAGATTGAACATACTATGTATATATATGCAACAATCACAGCTGCCTTTGTTTCTTCAGTGTTGATCATAACTCTATTGCTATACTTACCTAACTTGGACAAATGAAGCCTCTGAGCCAGCCTCTGGTTGCAGGTGAGCTGCAATAATAAACAATCCAAGTGTAGCAAGAATCACGGATTTGAACAAAAAGAAAATTAAAGACACAATGCTGTTTTTCTCTCCATCGTCAATTTTATATTCTTTTTTAAAATGTCCATCAATTCTTTCTGCAATGAAACTAAACCAGAACCCACTCTTCTGAAACTCTGTCTTATCTGTTTATTTGTTGGCTGTCGTCTTTCTGGTCCCAACTTCTCCTTTGGTATCCAATGTAAGAACTTGAAAATGGAGCATATCCTCCAACTTTTAACTCAGAACAGCTTTCACATGATGACATGAAAGGCTTTGCACAATTTCCAAAAAGGATGTGGGGAGACACCAACCATGGGTAAATTAACATCCAAGCTTCCAAAACCGAGCCAACCCAACTCCCAAGCTGATTGGTCCTTCAATCTCCATAACAGATGCTTTTCTTTTCTTCAGTATCATCCCTTCAAGAAGTACAATATTATCATACTCTCCTGCTCCTAACTTTTCCAAATAATTTACAAGTATCTCCATTATATTCTCTAAGATTCCAAG
Organism: Erythroxylum cataractarum; assembly: GCA_024703695.1. Lineage (NCBI taxonomy): Eukaryota > Viridiplantae > Streptophyta > Magnoliopsida > Malpighiales > Erythroxylaceae > Erythroxylum > Erythroxylum cataractarum. The sequence continues at coordinate 4,984,322 of JANJEY010000005.1, read as the reverse complement.
AGATATAGAAGAATTAAAAAATGTAACCAAACCAAAGACACGCCCAGAGACATAGCAGATGGAGCCGAACAATGCAACAACATGATTATGACAACTTACTATAATGTATATATTCTTGGTGACTCCAAAAGATATATCTATATTACATAATAATAGGGTAGGTTGGCTGAATAAATAGCAAAAGTAAAGTGGAGCTTGAGAATTAGAATACACTTGCAATAATTAAAAAGTTGCAAGTCACTTAGAATCCCGCATTTATGTGGACAAATAGTCAAGGAGAATGATCTTGGAAACTAAAAGCAGATTCAGCTTTTTTTAATTTTTTTTCTTCCCTCAAAAGAGATGCTTTAATTACCATTCATGTTCTTCCCTTTCCAATGTACATAGTCATAATATCCACCAAAATCTAAGGTATGAATACCATATCAGAGTGCGAACAGTCTTGTTGTGTTAGCTGCTTATTCCAACTCCGGGGTCTACACTCTAGGCGGTTCCGTCGCTTGTCATCGCCATTATGTCCTGTGATTCTCACAGCGTCTTGTATCGCCGATCTATTCTCTAGTTAATTTTTGTTCTTTTTTTTTTGCATTCAAAAAAAATTAAGGACTACCCTTTTGTTTATTCATCATTAGATGGCTAATGGGGTAGACTTCACTTTATATAAACTAAGTGGACACATGTGGTCTCACTCTCACTTGTTCATTTCAATATATATATATAGAGAGAGAGAGAGAGGGAGGAAGAGGATGGAGATGAAAGTAACATGAGAGGTTGTGGATTGAGTGATAAATCCAAATGGACAAAAGTAGAGAGAAGAGAAGCAGATGATGAAGATGGAATGAATGGAGTCACTGAGTCTCACATGAACGCACGAGGAAGGCCACCAGCTGCCTGCATATAAGAAGGGACAATGTGCCACGAGACAATCATGCACTTGTGGGGACTTCTAATCTTTTCCTCTCAACTTATAAACACACACATAAATATGTATATGGATAATTATTATTATATTGAAAATATTATTTTTATAAATTAATATTTTTAATTTTATATATAAATCATTGTTTAATAACCAACAATAATTATTACTAAATAATATCCTTTTCCTCAGTCATTTTTATTTAATATGATTTTTTCTATTTTTAATATTCATTAAATTTAAACTTTATTACACTTCTCTTTATACTTTTCCTTTGACTTTTCAATCTCCAAATTCGACCTTTATTGAAAATAATCTCTTTATTGATTAGAGATAAAATCGTGTGTTACCAAATTTCTTCTTGCATTAATTAATTCTTTAACTTCCTTTTTTCTGAAAAAAAATCTTTATCACAAAGCTCGAGGAAGAACAAAGGCAATTCTCATTTCCTTCATGGTCAAGTCTTAAAATCATCAACATTTTCAGAGTGAGGTCTTAGGGGTAAACTCCTCGTTTAAAGATCTCCTTTATAAGAGGTCTTGAGTTTAAGTTACGCAAAAGGAGAAAAAATGAAAAATTTTTCGTGTTGATAATCCTTTAGTCTCTTGAGTAAAGCTCATTGATCGGATCAATTACGAACGCCTCGCTTCAAGCGGAATTGTGGAAGTTGAAGCTACGAGGAAACTCGATGACTGCTAGGAACCTGATGCTGAGCAGAGCTTGATCAATTAGCAGTTGATCAATTAAATATGTGATGACTCCTTGTGTGTAAAAATGTACAGGCTATATAAGAATATGAGGAATCTTAGAGTTTCAGATTTACCTCCTCTAGGGTTCTTAAAGTAGGGTCTTAGGGGTTTAGAATTAGTCCGACTAAGCTGGAATACTTAATGTAATAAAAAAAAACATTTTCAAAGTGAGCTTATAAACAAACAATTTGGTACTTACTATGAGATATTTATTTGGAAAATGCCAAAAACTATGAACTTATTATGAAGTCCTCCACAAAAAAATAAAACTATGGAGATAAACTCCAATATTACTTTTTTGGGAGAATCGATTTAAAAATATTTAATCTTATGAGATATTTTTTATTAATATCAAACGTTATAAAAATTTCAAAATTAATAAAAATTATGTTAAAATATTATTTTTTATTAATATAATTGACGCGTTAATGTCAACAAAAATAATTTAAAAACCCGATTTGTACTAATTTTAAAAATTTAGTCTTTAAATTAATTTTTTAAAAATATTTTGTACTAAACTAAAAAAATTTCAAAAGATAGATACGATTTGAGTTTTCATTTTTTTTTGGGTATAAAAAAAATGATAGCCTTATTCTTTGCACCTATCAAATTTTGAGTTTTCATAAATTGGGTTGCAAATATTTGAAAAGGTAAAAATATTTGAAAACTTCATCTTCTTTTTTTCTAAACTTTATATATATATATATATATATATATATAACTTAATTTGCACTTTGAAGAAAGCATAATAATTACAACTTTAACTATGTTTTCCATTTTGGTCTATAAAAAATCTTGTTTGTCATATCATATTAATTATATATATGCAAATTCATAACATTTTCCAAATAAGAAAACCATATTCTCATGAACCCTTAATCATGTTTAACTTAACATCTAATTAACTTTAATTACTCAATGAATCGTCTTCTTCTCTTTAAAGGAGGAAGCTTGCAAGTACGTGCACACATGCACTTCCCTTTCTCCTTCACAAAAAAAGATAATCTCGCCTTCTCTCCAACCACTAATCATATTTAAACAAACCGATAGATATAGAGAAAGAAACAAATAGCAAGAGAAGATAAAAGAGCAAATTGAGTGATGAATAAGAGGGTTTGAGAGAGGATAAAAGGGTTGTATCTCGTGCATGTGTGCTTGAGGGGTCAAAAATCATCATCATCATCTTCAACAATGGAAAACTTAATATGGGCAGTCTTAGCGACAATCTTACTGTCAACAATTATTCTCTACAGGAACTGGTTTGTTAGTATCTTCCTCAGGTCATCATCACCGAACTACAAAACCCCACTTCCTTTAGGCACTCTCGGATGGCCATTTGTAGGAGAAACCGTCGACTTTGTTTCATCTGCTTACTCTGACCGCCCCGAGTCCTTCATGGATAAACGTCGACGCATGTGAGTATTAGTAACATGTATACATACACACACATATACATATATATGTATGTATGTATGTATGCTATGATGGTACAGTAAGACGAATACTAGGTATCATGTCTTAGCTCATTTTAAGGTGCCCTTGTTAGTGCTTACTTAAGTTTCTTAGTCACTTCTGCTTAGTAATGATTTGTGACTTTTAGTGCTTGAAGAAAGTGAGGTATTTTCTGTCTAATCAGCTAGCACTTGGGATTTTCTTTTTTCTGTCATATTATGATCAAACCATATATGAAACAAAAAGATTCGAAGATTATGATCATTTTCTTGAAGGGAAAATAAAGAAGGGATGTGTGACACAGGTTTTATGGTGTTTGCAGGTACGGGAAGGTGTTCAAGTCTCACATATTTGGAACTCCTACAATTGTGTCAACAGATGCAGAAGTGAGCAAAATTATACTTCAAAGTGATGCAAAAACCTTTGTGCCCTCTTACCCGAAATCTCTCACAGAGTTGATGGGAAAGTCATCAATCTTGCTCATCAATGGGAGCTTACAAAGGAGAATACATGGTCTTGTAGGAGCCTTCTTCAAGTCTCCACATCTCAAAGCTCAGATCACAAGAGACATGCAGTGTTATGTTCAACAATCAATGGAGAGATGGAGAGATGACTGTCCCATATACATACAAGACGAGACAAAAAATGTCAGTCTTTCTTTATCCCTCCATGTGTGTGCGTGAGGGGCTATGCTATCCTTGAAGTTTGAATATCTGTCTTCTTTAGCTTCTTCTAAGCTCTCTTTGGATGCTCTTTTTTGAGATGAGTTCCGATGGCCATAAGAAAAAACAAAACATGTCACCCTCTCTTTTAACCTATCCCCAGCTTTCTTCTTCTGACATTTTTACTAGTTTTTTGCTGATAAAAAATGACCATCTACTGGTAAACTTCTGTTTTCTATAATGATTGATGTTTGAAATTTTACCTCTGGTTTGTACTTAAGTTTGACATGATTTCGTGCTCAGTGGAGTAATGGGGTTTACTTGAAATCATGTTGTCTTGGAAATAAGACTCATGATGATTACAACTACGTTCTCCTTTCTAAAAGTTACCAAGAAAATAACCTTCTACTGTCCCCCAGATTGCCTTTCAAGTCCTTGTTAAGGTATTGATTAGCTTGGATCCTGGTCAAGAAATGGAGTTACTCAAGAATCAGTTCCAAGAATTCATCTCAGGTCTCATGTCTTTACCTATAAACATCCCTGGAAGTCAACTTTTTCGGTCATTACAGGCAAGTTAATCATGACCTAACTCCTCTATATATATTAAAATAAATTTACTGATCATGTCATGAAATTCCAGGCAAAGAAGAAGATGGCCAAATTTGTCCAAAAAGTAATTCGATCAAAGCGGGCTAGTGGCATTTCAACTCCACCAAAAGATATACTGGAAGTTCTGCTCAATGATGATAATGAACAATTGACCGATGAACTTTTAGCAGATAATTTGATTGATATGATGATACCAGGCGAGGACTCGGTGCCAATTCTTATGACTCTTGCTATTAAGTACCTCTCAGATTGCCCGGTCGCACTAAAACAATTAAAGGTACGTTTTGATGCCCTCTATTCTATTGGTTTTTATATATAATCTGTTAAACATTATCCCACGTACTGTATAGGAATGATCGATAATATTCTAGCGTTCCTGTTGAATTTGAAAGCTTTATGTACATAGACATACGTATGAATTTGACTGCTTTTCTGAAGTATGATCTACCCTTTTGGTTTATCATCAAAAGAATATGAAGAAACCAGTGTTATGTGTCCAATCCTTTCGAGGGAACGTGTAAGAGTTGTTCTCAGATTCTACTGTTTTTGGATTATCCGGTTGTCAATTCGATAGTTAGGTGACAAGTCAGTGTCTGTGTTCATTACTGCCCGTGTGACTTGTAACTATCGTTAGTACTCTTTTGTTTAGTTTCAGAGTTTCTTTTCCCATGCTATAGTATTATACTTTAGTTTGTTGTTTTGACCATTAAACCTCTAGCTGCTATTCAGGAAGAGAACATGCAATTGAGAAGTCTCAAAGCTCAGCTTGGAGAGCCATTGAATTGGACTGATTACTTGTCATTGGCCTTTACACAGTCAGTAAGTTACTTGAACGCTGTCGACTTGAAGAGACATAGTGTTTCAATAATAAGTTAAAAACCCTTTTATTTTCTGTATCATCACAGGTGATTACAGAAAGTTTAAGGATGGGAAACATCATAATAGGGGTGATGAGAAAGGCCATGAAAGATATAGAGATAAAAGGGTACTTGATACCAAAAGGATGGTGTGCTTTTGCATACTTCAGGTCTGTTCATCTTGATGAAAACAACTATGAACAGCCTTACCAATTCAATCCATGGAGGTGGCAAGTAAGAAAAAACTTTTTTCTACTCAGTCACTTTCTATAACTTCTGTGTTTAGCTTATAAGGTTTTGGGGACTCACAGGACAAAGATGTAAGTAACTGTAACTTCACTCCTTTTGGAGGTGGACAAAGATTATGCCCGGGTCTAGACTTGGCCAGACTTGAAGCTTCTATCTTCTTACACCACTTTGTCACTCAAATCAGGTAAGTCCTGCCATGGCTCTATAGTTTCATTTTTTCTATAAACATCAGAAGAATGAACTTGGGGAACCCTTCAACAAGTACAAGCTAAATGAAGAACAATTCCATTGAAAATCTAAACTTGGTTGGATCCAAAAAAACTGGTTTTGGCACTTACCATATAAAACCAGTCAAGCTTGAATCCTCATGGCTGTAATAAGTCCACATGTTTGATCTTTTTACCATATGAATAAAGACAAATACATGAAAAAGACAGGATCCATGTTAGAGAAGTGACCCCCATATGGAGAACTCTATATCTACTGCACATAATGTGACACTCAACCACATGAGTTAGACAAATCTATGATGACTCCTAGGCCACATGTGACAGAATAAATAGGATGTTACTTGGAATTTAATTTGTGGGTCATGTAAGTGGCATACCCAAAAAGAGATTTTTGACTAGTCTAATGCATTGGAAACACAACTATGGATTGACCAATCATCCATCGTATGTATTGTAAAAAGTTAAAGCATTTTTGTTACTTAATCGAAAAGTTGGTCAAAGATATGATCCTATGATATAAGTCTATGATTGTTATGATATAACAATGTACAAATTTCTAGGCTAGTGTTGGTTCATGACATAGGCAGACAATGAGATTATTGATATACATCACACCATAAAAACCCTAGTGATCAAAGCAACCCTAGATTCTGATTTCTCTTTAGTCAGAAGAGAACAAAAAAGATCATGTTGGCCTAACTTGATTAGTTTAACTGCTTTCATTGAAATGCTTGTTTTTAAGCTGTACCTTATAACAGTCATGAAAATGAAAGGAAAAAACTTTTATTTATGTTTTTTGTGTTATTAAATATACCATAAACTTGTAAATTATAATTAAATATATCTTTTAAACCTTAAGTTTACAAATATAATATAGATTTAATTGCATTAATTAGGCATATTTTTTAAATATTATATTTAAATAAACTTGTATCACAAAATTTTGTAATTTTTTTATGTACGTCTAACATTAAAAGGTGTACTGAATCATAATTTACAAGAAAAAAATTAAAGTTTAAATATACTTTCAATAAAATTGATCGGCTAAAATTGAATTATAATTTTTCAAAATTAAACTTAAACTTTAAATTTCAAAGACAACTCGACATTATTTTATTATATTATCTCTGGTATTATTGTTAGAATATTATTAATGCAATTGTGCATCTTAATCAAACATCAAGTGGTATATTCTCTAATGTCTTTGATTCACCGATTGCTCTTATGCAGATGGGTGGCAGAAGAAGATACAATTGTCAACTTCCCAACTGCGAGAATGAAGAGAAGAATGCCAATCTGGATCAAGAAAAGAGAGGAGATCCCATCAGCTTCTCCTTAAGCACAAACTTCTGGCCTATAAGACAAAAGATGAAACAAACTTAGCTTCAATTAATACAAAACCAACAAAGAGAAAAGGTTGAAAGAAACTGATGAAGAATACAATAAGGAAACAGCCACAGCCCACACGTGTGGGGGCACATCAAGGAGGCTGACATATTTTGTCTTCTTCAATTAGGGCAAAATGCAAATTACAGACAATACATGTATATGTCTCTCTTTTTATTCTTTATTATAATTTTTAGTGGGGACTACCCATTTGTTTTCTTTCATCAATCCTTTTCATCTTAACCACAATATAGAATTCTTGTAATTTATGGTGCCTAAGGTAGTGATGTTGAGGGGTCCCGTATGAATATGAAACATTGTCATTTGGATAACATTCATTCTAGGTGGAGGTATATTTTAATTAGCAAACTTATACAATTTGGATAAAGATGACATAGAATTGTATTCGATATTGGGTTAGTCATAGACTTTATATGTTTTTAGCGATTCCCATGGCATCATCAAATGATACAAGTCTTGGATAAGAATCTACAACTCATTATAACGCTCTTGCTGACGATCCTTTACTTTGACAGTATCTAGAGTTCCTCAAACAATGTGATATCTCACATCGGATAAATCCTTAGCCCTTCCTTCTCTTACTAAGACTACATACTATTTTTGTTATTTTATGATATTATTTTCAATAGAGCTAGTTAAAGATAAGGTTATATACTATTGGATCTCTTCAGATCTCAATTCAACTAGATTTTTTTTTTGGTTGTTACTGTTTATGTATTTTTTATAGAACTTGTTACTGAGTCCCAAAATGCATTAATTATTGTGTATGCTCTTCATTTTAGTTTACAAGGTATTCCATTTTTTGTTAATTATTGTACCTTTCATCATATAAGTTAGAGAAAGTTGAAATTTACTTTCCTATGTTATCATTTACAAGTCTTTATAAATTTACAAGGTATTCAATGTTTTGCTAATTATTGTACCTTTGATGATATAGACTAGAGTAAGTTGCTTAACTTGTTAATCTCTCTACATGATCAAGCTTTCATCATTTTAAGTTTGTATCATCACCCAAGAAAGTCATTCTTTTGTCTTGTATTAGAGTGAAAATGAAATTTGATGCAAATCATTTACGATCAAGTAAAAAGATGATAAGAATTGGGGATCAGATCTCCTGTTCCTATTAGGGTGTTCCAATCTTATTTCATTAAATCTCATCCACACATTTATGTGGGATTCATACAAATATGTGGATGAGATTGTATAACACAAAATTGGAATACCCTAACGGGCGCATAAAATTTCATGTGCTAAAAATGCACATTAAACCACATATTAGATCGATGTGTATATTCTTAATTACAAAATTATTTTCGTAATGATGTCGTCAACTTATTAATGATATCATTTATCTTTTCTTAATTTATATTATTTAAGTGAGTTACATTCAATATAATAAATACTAATAAATGATAATATTTTTTAAAACTCCTTTAGACTCTTTTTCTTTTATTTTTCTCACATTTTATAAAATTTTGAGAGTAGATAAAATAAAATAAAAGCATTTTTTCTTTTCACAATGAAAGTTCACTCAAATATATTATATAATATATACATATGGAAATAAATGCTAATTGCACACCAGATTCTTTTCACATTGAAGTAGCAGCAGAAACAACAGCAGAGGAGGACATGAATCACTTGTTATTTGTCTACGAACCCCCCAAAGCGGTGTGCAACACAATCTTATACATGCTGGAAGTTGGAAATTATAGTTATGAATGGGAGGACACGCTTAATTGGGTGATCCTCGAATGCCATGACAATGCTATACTCCCCAGAGTAGCATTCATCACACCGTATACATGCTATGGAACTGTATAAACTCACAGAAGAAGATATAACACAAGTTGGCAGATAAACGAACTGATCTCCTATCACCTCTCCGCATTAAAGCCGAATGGCACTTATGATGTGTTGTAGCATAAACAGGAGCCCAAGGTGTGTTAACATTGCTACTGTAATCAGGACCGTTCCTATAGTTTTATAGACCGGGGCGAAATAAAAAAAGGGTCCTAATAAATCGATAATATACTTAAGTTTACATATTTGTATGAAACATAAATAACTTAATTTATAAGTTTACATAATCAGCTAAATATTAAATGATCATAACACTAACAAATATACATAGGATCATGATTTATGAAAAACAATTCCTCTGTGCATTTTTAGATGCAAAATCATTACTAATATTATCAAGATCAATATTGTTCAACATATCCTTCTCAATACATAACATAGCTAAATCATTCAACTTTTCTTGTGACATTGATGACCTCAGGTAGGTTTTCAATAATTTTAACTTTGAAAAACTTCTTTCAGCTGATGCTACAGTCACAGGTATAGTTAATAGAATTCGATAATAAATAGCAAAATTTAATATCTAATATTAAAAATAGAAAAAAAAGAGAAAAAATATATTAAAAAATCAGAAACTTTACCTTTAAATTATACTCAGAATTTAGAAGACATAATTGTAAAAAAAATTGTTAATTTTTTAGTTAAAGTACTTTAAATGTATATATTGATGAAAATAAAAAAAAAATTGTTAATTTTTAGTTAAAGTACTTTAAATATATATATTGATGAAAATAAAAAAAATAGAAGGTAAAAATATACTTAAATATTTCAAGACTATTTATAAATATGAGGACCACAAAGTTATCTTTATTAAAAAAAAAACATCAACTTATAACGTTAAAATCATTTAGAGCCAACATGTATAAATTAACATTAACTTATAACGTTAAAATTTCTTGAGAGGGAGGAGGTTGTTGCGTATTGCCTGCATCAGTTGCTGTTAATTAAAAAGGAGGCTATTATCTGTCAAAAAAGCAAAGTTAAATTTTATTTGACTATACGTTAAAATTTGCCAATAATAGAAAAGTAGCAAGTTGCAAGAGAGGAGCTGTTGAAGAGAGGCCCCATCTCATCATGGGTCCAGGGCCAGCTCAAGGTCGGCACTATATATATA
>JANJEY010000005.1:4947576-4974111 GCA_024703695.1 Erythroxylum cataractarum | reverse complement strand
ATTTATTCATAAAGTATGTACACAACTTTGTACAAAACGCGCTAAAGGCGATTGCCTTTAGGGCACTACTCTAACATGAAGTACCTAAGAATTTCGTAACGTATAATGGAAAACAAAGTGTTTATTCTATCAAAACTTTGAGAATGGATAGAGGCACATAATATATTTTTGTGATGATTTCTTAAGAAAGAATGGAATTAAGTATCAATTAACAGCTAGGTACACTCCTCAACTTAGAATTAAGCATCAGTTAACAACTAAGTACACTCCTCAACAAAATAAAGTGAAAGAAATGAAAATAAGAATTATCATGGATATGGTAAGAAGCATGTTATTTTGTAAGAAGTTACCTAAAGGTTTCTAGGTAGAGGTCGTGGTTTGTGCAATATGTATTTTGAATAAGTGTCCTATTAAAAGTGTTTGTGATAAAACTCCACAAGAAGAATGGAGTGGACAAAAGCCTAACCTTAGTCATATGAGGGTGTTTGGTTATATGGCATGTTCACATATACTTGATGAGTTGAGAAAGAAGCTAGGTGACAAGGCCAAAAAATGTATATTTTTTAGTTATAGCATAGAAACAAAAGGTTATAAGCTTTATAATCCAAAGACTCAAAAAGTGATCATTAGTCGAGATGTTACTTTTAAAAAAGATGGAGACTGAGACTAGTCATAAAAATAAAAGAAATCATAGTCAGTACCGAAGTTCATAAATAATGAATTGGAAATGAGCAATTAAACATGGAAAAAAAAGGAAAAACAAAATTATCATGGATATGGTGAGAAGCGTGCTATTTTGTTAGAAGTTACCTAAAAGTTTATGGGTAGAGGTCGTGACTTGTGCGATCTATATTTTGAATAGGTGTCCTGTTAAAGGTGTTTGTGATACAACTCTATAAGAAGCATGGAGTGGATGAAAGCCTAACCTTAGTCATATGAGGTGTTTAGTTGCATAGCATATTCACGCATGCTTGATGAGTCGAGAAAAAAGCTAGATGACAAGGTAGAAAAATGTATATTTCTTGGTTATATCATGGAAACAAAAGGATATAAGCTTTATAATCCAAAGACTCAAACATTGATCATTAGTTGAGAAGTTACTTTTGAAGAAGATGGATTATAGGATTAGTAAAAAAAAGAAGAAGAAATCATTGTCAGTACCTGTGTTCATAAACAATAAATTAGAAAGGATTAATTAAACATGGCAAAAAGGAAACATAAAATTATCATGGATATGGTGAAAAGCATATTATTTTGTAAGAGAGGAGGTCGTGGCTTGTACAATATATATTTTTAATAGGTGTTATGTTAAAAGTGTTTGTGATAAAATTCCACAAGAAGCATGAAGTGGACGAAAGCCTAACCTTAGTCATATGAGGGTGTTTAGTTGCATCGCATATTCACTTATGCTTGATGAGTTGAGAATGAAGCTATATGATAAGGCAGAAAAATGTATATTTATTAGTTATAGTATGGAAACAAAAGGTTATAAGCTTTATAATCCAAAGAATCAAAAAGTGATCATTAGTCGAGATGTTACTTTTGAAGAAGATGGAGTACAAGATTAATCAGAAAAAGAAAAGAAATCATTGCCAGCACCAGTGTTCATAAATAATAAATTGGAAATACTAATCAAATTGAAGAGTCATCTTCATCATCAATTCCTAATGAGCCAACTCATATTGATCCCAAAGTGTCATCTCCTCCTACTTCACCTTCACTTAGGTGCTCACAATAAGAATGCCACCCACCCACTTTTTTGAAAGATTATCAAGTAGGTGATGATGACAATGATAATGAAGTTGTAGCCCATTATGTTTTATTTGCAAAATGTGATCTAGTAATGATCGAGGAAGCAGTGGATGATGGTCGTTGGATTAAAGAAAGGATGAAAACATATATGCCATTAACCACTTTACCAAAAGGAGAGAAGACTATTGGTGTCAAATGAGTATACAAGATAAAGTACAAGCCCACTGGAGAAATGTTTTAAAGCAAGATAAATTGCAAAAAGATACAAGAAAGAGTCATGTATTGATTATTCTAAAGTATTTGTACCTATTGCCAGATTGGATACTATGCGTTTAATCATTTCACTTACTGCTTAAAGTAGCTAGAATATTTATCAAATAGATGTCAAATCAACTTTTTTGAATGGTGTACTTGAAGAAGTATACATTAAGCAACTAGCAGGATATGTAAAGAAAGGAGAAGAAGATAAGGTTTATTAGCTAAAGAAGGCATTGTATGGCCTTAAACAAGCACCAAGGGCATGGTATACTCGTATTGATAATTATTTCATTGAATATGGTTTTCATAAGTGTCCATATGAACATACTTTGTATATCAAGATCAATAAGGAAGGAAACATTATTATAGTTGTCTCTAAATAGATTATTTGATCTTTACTAATAATAATTCAAGATTGTTTTCAGAATTTAAGAAGCATATGGTCGCTCACTTTGAGATGACAGATATGTGATTAATGTCTTACTTTTTTAGAATCAAGATAAAACAAACAAATAAAGACTTTTTTTTACAATGGAAATATATAAAAGATATTTTAAAGAAATTCAAGATGGATGCATGTAAGCTTATTTTAACACTAGTTGAAGAAAAGTTAAAGCTTGTGAAAGATGACAGTGATGATTTGGTTGGTGCAACAAACTTTAGAAGACTTATTGGAAGTCTGAGATACCTAACTATAACTAGGCCAAATATTGTTTACAGAGTGGGAATTATGAGTAGATTTATGGATTCATCGCAAACAATCTCATTGGCAAGTCAAAAAGTGAATTAGAAGATATATTAAAGGTACGATTCATTACGGCATATTTTATTCAAACAATAAAAATATACGACTAGTTGGGTGTACGGGTTGGTGACATTAAAAAGATAAAAAATGCTTTAGATTATGTCTTTCATCTTGGTTTTAGAGCATTTTCCTGTTCTTCAAATAAACAACATGTAGTTGCTCTTTCAACTACATAAGCAAAGAATATAGCAGCAACAAATTGTTCTACTTAAGCGACTTGGCTATGGATGATGGTTAGCAAATTACAACACCAAGAAGATGATCCAATGACAATCTACTACAATAATAAATCATCAATCACCTTAACAAATAATCCAGTATTCAATGGTCAAAGTAAGCATATTGACATTAAACATCACTACATTTGAGACTTGATTAAAGATAAAGAAATTACAATTGAGTATGTGCACCTTAAGATCAAATAGTAGATATTTTCACGAAGCTCTTAAAAATTGAGCTATTTTACAAGTTGAAGAACATACCCAGGATGATTACACCAAGCTTAAGGGAGGACGTTAGAAACTAAACTTGGTCTAAATATACGTTTTTAGATTATGAGTTGTAAAGTGTTGTATTTGACTTGGTTAAAATACTAAGCCAAATTTTCTTTGAAGTCCTTTGGACAGTTTAATTAAAGCTGACATTATAGTCAGTTATTATGAACTTTGCTTCTTTATAAATATGGCCATTGGCCATTGCATGCATTGTACAAAAACTCAAAAAGCAAAGTAAATGAAAAAATGTGTGAAAGTTTTGTAAGGTCCAACGAATTGTATAGTATAAAGTATTAATAAAATTTTAAGTGTGCGAGAAGGATAGCTTGATCTTTAAAGCAACTTTCACTGTTACAATCTATAATATATGGAGGGAGGGAGCGAAGTAGAAGAATTTACAGGAAGGTGTGCACTAATCCTTATCAGCTTGCAAATCCATCCTCAATGAGAACAACGATGCCAACGATAACATAAAGTTGAAAACAACGATGAGGTGGCAATCGATAATTGGAGCATAAATTAACTCTAATTAATATTATAAAATTGAAAAAAATATTAATTTTTTTATAATAATTAGCCATTAATTAACAGGATAACGACAATTCAACGCTTTCGCCAGCTAACGTTCCCTGCAACTGCCATTCCTTGTTTCGTCCCTTCCACGCTGGCCCCAATAGCATGCACCCACTCCCACGCTGTCAGACGAATCACAGTCGTCCAATCGTATCACCCGCTTAATCAGACAATCGGTTTTTGTTGTACGATCAAGACAAAAGCCACTGACAAAACTTGACCTCCTTCTCCAACTCTTATTCTTAATATAAACCCTCATCTCTACTCCCAAGCCTCTCAATCCGATCTCTCTATAATTATCATCTTCAAACCCTAGATCAGTGTTGTAATCAATGGCCATGATTCGCTGTCAGTTGCTTGCTCCTCTGTTTCTGGCTGTTCTTTTGATTGCGCCGTTCATCGTTGCCGTTGATGTCAAGTACTGTGGTCCGTCTCTTCGATTCCTTACCATCATTTGAAAGTTTGTTCTTTTCGTTTTGTGTCTTATGTTTGTTTCAATTTTGGCCTTTTTCTATTGACCAATTGGTTGATTTAGATAAGAAAGAAGAATACGACGTCAAGGTTAACGGAGTGGAAATAACGCCCTACCCGATAGCCAGAGGCGAGCCGGCAACCTTCAGCATCTCCGCCAACACCGGTATGAATAAATCATATAAAGTTTAGATTGTTTCCTTTCTAAGGTCTCTCTTTTGTTATTGAAAGTGAATATACGAGTGTGGGCTTGAAAATAGTGGGATTTTGATGTTCGTTGACTAGATAAATCAATCTCTGGAGGAAAACTGCAGATTGAGGTTGCATACTTCGGGTGGCACATCCATACCGAGACCCATAACCTCTGTGATGAGACATCATGTCCTGTTACCACTGGCGACTTCGTTGTGGCTCACTCTCAAGTTTTACCTGGATTCACCCCACCAGTAAGTAAACAGAGTTTGCATACGTAATTATAGAGCTGAACTTGAGTCCCCGACGCAGGATTATTGAATTGAACCTTTTTGGGAAATTCTGATTGGTGAAATATGACTTGCTTTGCTTGAGTTGTTAGCTATGCTATGTATTGTCAGATTTTAGATTTCTGTTGATGACTTACATGGGGTTGGTTCAATTTTATAAATGCTGCTTTTATTGGATGCTTACACACTGAGGCTGTAGAAGAGCTTCATTGAGCCAATCATACATTTTTTAAAATAGAACTAAAATCTTCCAGACACTTATAATTAGCGCACAAATGGTTTACGTACTTATGAGAGCATCATGCAAAAAAGAAAAAAATTGATTAATTTCTCTGGGGAATTTCGATTCTAGACTTTGTTGGGCCTGGGTATTACCTGGCAATTCCAAGCGATAAACTTTGTAAAGATGATGTGTATGTTATGCACTTATGCTAGAGGACATTTTAATATGTTGGCCCGAATTAAGTGAAATGCTTACTTGAGATAGGGTTGTGACTTTCATATTTCAAGTTGTGAATTGTTCAAGTATTCCTTTACAATCACTTTCTTTCAGTTTTCTGTAAAAGATAATATAAATGCTGTCTTTCGACATTGGCATGTATCTTAACTTCTTGCAGACAGAATTTTCTTTGGTTTATAAGCAGTGGAAGTGCCATTGTCATTCAAAACGAAAATCAGGACCAAATGTAGAAGTGTCTTTTTGTTTGCAATAAACAGATTTGACAAATTACTGATTGATCATGATTGCACTGTATGTGTTCTTGTATTTTGTTCCCAACACTTGTCATCTTTCTGATTTACTCACTAATCAATGGATATAAAATTTCTGAGGCACTTTGCCAGTTTTATTATGATTACCTGTTCTTAACCCTTTATTGAAGTTGGGTTCTTAATTTTATGCTTTTAGAGGTTTTTCTACAAACCCTAAGCCCTATTTTCAAGTTCCAGCTACAATCTACATCAATTATAGCCTATTTTATTCTACTTATCTTTGTTTGTCCTTCCCACACTATGTCAAATTCACAAATATATTGTACAAAGAAACAGAGATTTGTTTAAAGGGAATATGAGCTGCAATAAGATCCAACTCAATTGCATGCTTGAACGATTAAACATAATAAAACTAGTCTAGGTTGCCCAGTTAAAACTTGAAATCCAGTCTCTTGTCTTCCGAATTTGTCAAAAGGCTGGATCTTTAATTGGGTCAGCACATAGGAAACAAGAATGAGATCAAGTAAACTAATCGAAAACATGGAGTTTTGATTTTTCATGATCAAAAGATAGAATTTTCATTTTCATTTTAACATTGAAAGCATCTAAACTGGTAAATCAGGAAGAATACTGAAAACCTCATATCCATAACTGCAAACGAGGCCAAATTACAAATAAAAATCCATACTCAACATGTCCTACAAAATCAAAAGAACATAAGGGCCGTACCTGAGCAGCAACAAGGCCACTAATGTGAACCATATCACAAAGCAAAAGCGCACCGCACTTATCAGCAGTAGACCTGAACTTAGAATAATCCCAGTCCCTCGGATACGCGCCACCACCACAAATGATAAGCCTAGGCCTGAAATCCAAAACCTTTTCCACCAACTTCTCATAATCAAGATACCCAGTTTGCGGATTCACCGTATAAGGCAAACTCTCGAAGTAAACCGAAGTCGAGGAGATTTTCTTCCCACCGGAATTGTAATACCCGTGAGTCAAATGCCCGCCGGACGGCATGTCCAACCCCATGATCCGGTCATGGGGCTGGAGCACCGCCGTGTAGGCTGCGAAGTTGGCGGAAGAGCCGGAGTAAGGCTGTACGTTAACGCCCCATTTGGTGGGGTTGAGGTTGAAGGCCTGGAGAGCGCGGGAACGGCAGAGGTTTTCAATCTCGTCGATGAATTCGTTGCCTCCGTAGTAGCGGTTCCCGGGTAAGCCCTCGGAGTACTTGTTGGTGAGGGCGCTGCCCAGGGCTTCGATGGTGGCGAAGGTCGTGAAGTTCTCGGAAGCAATGAGCTCTAAACCTCGGCTTTGTTGGCGTTTCTCTTTTTCGATAAGGTCGTAAATTTTTGGGTCCACGGTCTGGAGTGGCGCGTTGTCCCATTCAGACACTGGATCCATTTTTTGGGAGAGTGTGTTTGCGTTTGTGTCAGAAAATGGTACGGGAGAGACCGTGGGGAGGTTTTAAAGGAAAATGGTAGGTTTAGTTTAGGTCTATAAGTCATTTTCTACTGAGCCTACGAGGTTGGTGGGAAAGGGCCATTTTGTAATTTGCGTCACACCAACTTTATCCAAACATTGGACGATTCCGACACCTACCAAACAAAAACCCTGAATTGTACTGCTTTCCAGATTTCTCCTTGAATCTTGCGGCCTCTCATTTTTGAAGTCTTGGCCACTAAGGTACTGCTGCCGCCAATTTTTCAGGCCCCTGTTGAACTAATAATGTCACTCTTTAGGTTTCACGTCTTATTATTGTTATTTTGTTTTTAATCATATAGTGATGATAGGATCAATTAACATTAGGGCCCGTAACCGGCTCTGGAACCAAACAAAAATATCGGAAAAAAAAAACAAGAGCAAATCGTCAGAGAAAGATATCAAGCTGAGTCAACCAACGAAGTTCTCGGTTTGTCCATCTCACTTTAGGAAGCAAAGGCAAGCAAACTAGGTCGTAGAGGGAACGGAAGGGAAAGCGTAAGAGGTGCTTTGCTTTGAGTCTAGCATCCAATCTCAGCGTAGATAGAAAGTTCGCTACCCATTCAAGCAGTTTGTAAGGCTACAGTACTGCTTCATATAAGATGTACCAAGGACAAGCCAGATAGTGCACACTGCTAGTGGGAAATAACTTGAATATTGATATATCCTGAAAACTTTTGAAACTATCCTCAGATAGGGTGTTTTTCGACTCTTGCCTTCTTAAGAAAGTGATTGAGGGAAAGTCTCTACTAAGAGGAAGCATTACTTTCCTAAAAGCCGCCAATCCTTTCATTACCCGATGTTTCCAATCAGTCGCTTTTACCTATTTAAGCAAGTGCTCTCTTTCCAATCAGCTAACTAATAGCCTGACTGACCTATATGCCACGTTCCTCCTTGGCATTAATTAAAGGAAATCCCAAATAAGAGATTAAGGCAAGAATCAGAATTGGAAAGAGACTGTTCCCGGCAAGCGGTATGCTTAGATATCCATTCTCTTGTTTCAACGCTATGGCTAGGGTCAATCTAGCCTTCCTCTCTCCCTTTATTCCATAGCCTATTCTATAAAGGGAGATTTGCAACCAGTGACGATGAGTAAGTAGTTAATATAAGTAGTAGTTACTAGGTCAATCCCCAATAGATCCATAAGCCCATAAGGGAAGATCAATAACCTTTCTTTTTGCAACCCTCGTTCGATCCCGAATTGTATTAAAAAATGAAGCAAGGACTGATTTCTTTGAGCAAAGTTTTTTATAGTAAACACTACAGTGAAAAAAGACAAGTAAGCGAGGGGCTAGAAAAGAGTGAAGGTTTTGAGCCATGATAGGGAATCCTTTCAGTCTTATGCGACGAAGAGAATGATTTAGTAAGCTAAAAGGAAGAAGCGATGTTGTAAGGTAAGGATTGAGCTTGACTGGATAGAGAGGAATACCTTAATTAAAAATGGAAAAGAGGAGGTATTTGAAGACGCGAGTATCATACTTGGAATCCATCCTTTTTTCAGAAGAAATCAGTGGCAAAGAGTTTTTTTAAAGGCTCTCTTCCTAAAAACCTAAAAGAGAATAAAAGCCACCCGTCGACCTGACTTATTTAGGCTGTTAGGTGAGCTGGTGTAATCGTAAGTATCTCAACAAAACTCAAGTCTTCTCCAGCGTCGAAATCACTAGAAAGCCCTTTGCTCTATTTTTCTTATTAGATTAGGGGACACACTTGGAATCATGAATATTCTTCGCCCCTTATCTCCTCATCTTATTTATAAGCTACAGTTGACTTCGACGTTTCCAATTTTCCATAGAATCTCTGGGACTTTCCTAATTTTGTTTTATATCTTCTTTATTCTGAAAATGAAAATGGGTTTTCTCAACTTTTGAATTTACATCATTTCAAATGACATTTTGAACCCTATCTTTTTTTTTAAGACGGGTGGGTCTGACCTTGGATATTATTTTTACTGTGAGGGCCCTCCTCACTACCAAGACCATGTCCTCTCTTGGCCGCTGAGGCAGATTCGGGAGCATCTACCCATTTCATAAGCTGGAGTGGAAAAGGGCTCTCTCTCCCAGACAATCAGGAAGTGCCAGGTTGTCTACGTAAGCATGTCGAGAAAGAGTTAGGGATCCTTTTTTTAATATAGGTCGTAAAAAGGGTACTTTGAGATCGGGAATTCAAAGAGTATGTCAAGCCCTGGAGCTGTTCAATTATGTGGATCAGAATAGACTGATTATATTGGGCTTTTGTAAAGCTTTGCTATAACGAATAAACCACCTTTCTCTGTAGAAATCGAAGAATAGCCATCCCACCACTTTTCCATTTCGAACCCAAAATGAAAAGGCCCGACTATATTATATAATGTAAAAGTATGCCGCTCCTTCGGGCCTTTCTTAATAACATATCTTTAATTCCTAATTTTGGTACAGGAGGAGCTCAATTATAGAACGCCTCCCACCGCAATCACTCAGCGAATTCCAAATTTTATTGATCTACAAAAAGGTTGTCTAAAATTACAAGAATTAATAGAGGTATTCCAGCATATTTCTTATGTTAGCGGAACCTCCGTCGAACCTTCCATTCTAGAGAGCTGTGTAAAATGGGTATTTTAATTATTTACAATAAAAAAATATTTAACTTTAAATTCAACTTAACTTTAAATGCTTTTCATCTTAACCACAATATAGAATTCTTGTAATTTATGGTGACTAAGGTAGTGATGTTGAGGGGTCATATATGAATATGAAACATTGACATTTGGATAACATTCATTCTAGGTGGAGGTATATTTTAAATTAGCAAACTTATACAATTTGGATAAAGATGACATAGAATTGTATTAGTTATTAGGTTAGCCATAGACTTTACATATTTTTAGTGATTCCCATGACATCATCAAATGATACAAGTATTGGATAAGAATTTACAACGTACTAGAATGCCTTTGTTGACGATCCTTTATTTTGACAACATCTAGGGTTCCTCGAACAATGTGAAATCTCACACTGGGTAAATCCTTAACCCTTTCACCTCTTACTAAGACTACATAATGTTCTTGTTATTTTATGAGATTATTTTCTACATAACTAGTTAAAGATAAGGTTACATACTATTAGATCTCTCCAGATCTCAAGTTTTAGCTGGGTTTTTTATTGAGTTATTATTGTTGTTGTTGTATTTTCTACAGAACTTGTTATTGAATCCCAAAATGGATTAGCTATTGTGTATGCTCTTCATTTTGGTTTACAAGGTATTCCATTTTTTTGTTAATTATCGTACCTTTCATCATATAAATTAGAGAAAGTTGAAATTTACTTTCCTATGTTATAATTTACAAGTCTTTGTAAATTTACAAGGTATTCAATGTTTTGCTAATTATTGTACCTTTGATGATATAGATTAGAGTAAGTTGCTTAAGTTGTTGATCTCTCTACATGATCAAGCTTTCATCATTTTAAGTTTGTATCATCACTCAAGAAAGTTATTATTTTCTCTTGTATTAGAGTGAAAATAAAATTTGATGCGAATCATTTATGATCAAGTAAAAAGATGATAAGAATTGGGGATCAAATCATCTATTTCTGTTAGGGTATTCTAATTCCGTTTCATTAAATTTCATCTACATATTTATGTGAGATTCACACAAATATGTGGATGAGATTGTATAACACAAAAATTGGAATACCCAAACGGGCGCAGAAAATTTCATGTGCTAAAAATGCACGTTGAGCCACATATTGGATCGAAATGCATATTATTAACTACAAAATTATTTTCGTAATGATGTGGTCCACTTATTAATGATATCATTTATCATTTGTTAATTTATATTATTTAAGTGAGTTACATTCAATATAATAAACACTAATAAATGATAATATTTTTTAAAACTCCTTTAGACTCTTTTTCTTTTATTTTTCTCACTTTTTATAAAATTTTGAGAGTAGATAAAATAAAATAAAAGTTTTTTTTCTTTTCATAATGAAAGTTTACACAAATATATTATATAATATATACATATGGAAATAAATGCTCATTGGACACCAGATTCTCTTCACATTGAAGTAGCAGCAGAAACAACAGCAGAGGAGGACATGAATCACCTGTTATTTGTCTACGAACCCCCCAAAGCGGTGTGCAACACAATCTTATACATGCTGGAAGTTGCAACTTGCAAATCATAGTTATGAATGAGAGGACACGCTTCATTGGGTGATCCTCCAATGCCATGACAATGCTATACTCCCCAAAGTAGCTTTCATCACTACCGTATACATGCTATGGAAAGAACGTAATAATAGACTGTATAAACTCACAGAAGAAGATAAACACAAGTTGGCAGTTGGCACATAAACCAGCTGATCTCCTATCGCCTATCCGCATCATCAAAGCCGAATGGCACTTATGATGTGTTGTAGCCTTTCTTTTTTAAATCAGATCGGATCGGCCGGTCCGACTGGTGACTGGTCGGTGGTCCGGACCGGACCGGCCGGTGACCGGTCGGTGGTCCGGTCCGGTTTATGCCTCAAAACCGGTATTCAATTGACCCGGTGTGAACCGATTAAAACGGTCAATTGACCGGTTAGACAATTTTTATTTATTTATTTATTTATTTGAATTTTTTTAAATATTTTTAATATTATATATAATTAAATATAATTATTGCATAATTATTACGTCACACCGTAACTAGTAAGGCCACCGGTTCGATGACCGGTCCGAGTTTCAGAACATTAGTTGTAGCATAAACAGGGCCCAATGTGTGTAAACATTGCTACTGTAATCCCAGGAGCACCGACATGGAGCGAGTTAGACTAGAGTTCGCTGTGGTTTTTTTGAAACTTTGCATTGCTGTAATCTTGTCGTAGCTTTCGCCTAGACGGTTCACGTCTGCCATGTGTTTCGCGAAAGGAATCGCTGCACGGATTGGTTAGCTACTAATGTAGAGTCGTTTGGTTTCGAAGTTAACTATTTACAAATTACAATCTCCTCCTTCAGGATATCTTACTATCCTCTTTGAGGATATGTACGGGGTTTTAACTTTAGGATCACTATTTAAGCTATGCTTTTTTCTATTATATATAAAAAAATGTCTTTACTTAAAATAATAATAATAACAACGTAGTAAAAATGTTACTAATACGAGAGATTTTGAAAAGTTTAATATTACGCAATATTAGTCCTAGCTAACAAATAAATTATTTCCAAATAATTCACATCAAAATACAAAATAATTGTGAGCATGATAAAATATAAAAGATAAAAAACTTAATATAAATATAATATCAAAAAATTAAATAATACAATAAAGATAGTCTAGATAAAAAAGATGTAATAAATAAAAGATAAATATTCTCTTCACATTTAAGAATGTCAAATTTAGCTCGAGTTAATTAGGTCATAGGCTGCCCTTAGCCCGATCGTTATTTTAAAAATGACGTTATTTTGTCGAGAACAAACATTTTTCTTTAACTTTTGTTATGTCATTATCTATGGTCTCCACAAATTCTTCACTTAACTTGATACATCTCAACTTAATATAATCAATTATTTACAATAAAAAATGATTAATAATTAATACCAGTTTGGTACTATAATTCATCCTTGACTACATATCAGTCGACATCTTAAATACTTAGTATAGTAGAAAATTTGTATGCTAGAAATTGATGATTAAAAGATTTAACTGATTTGGCCGATTCAACTATAAAAGTCTTGAACTGTCCAACCTTTCGATATAATTTACTTTAATAATTCTTGTCGTTAAAAACCGATCAATTTGTTAATTGATCGGTCAATTTTAGTAATTAATATTTTTAATAAAATGAAATAAAATAAATTAATTAATTTTTATTTATGATTCTTTTTTCAATTGAACTTTAAAGAATAAAAGTAAGGATAATTTTTTTAAATTATATTTAAAAATTTTTACTTTTTTAATCTTTAACCAATTTTATAATGACATATCGATTAAAATTTTAAAACATTAAATCGCTTGTTTTAACGATTTAAATTTTTAAAAAACATTGGAAAACATATATATTATGTGTATTATTGTTCAGTTTTCGGCCCAAGTCCACACCTTTAATTTCTTAACTTGCAAGATACAGACAAGAAAGCCCAATAGGCCAGTAGTCTAGAATCAAAACGTCGTCGTTTGATCAATTCAGCTATGTTTCTCTCTCTCTCTCTCTCTCTCTTAATGTCACAAAATATAAATCGGTGAATAAAAGAAAACGCTAACTGGTCTAAACCTCTCAATTCCGAATCCAAATCTGAACCATTGGTGGGTTTTTTGTCATCTCTTTAATCAGTAGATTTAATCCTAGGTATGTATCTCTTTCATGTTGATGTTCCGTCTTTTTTGGCATCGGATTTTATCTTGTTAAAGGAAGTTAGAAGAATTGGTTTTCAAAGCTAAGGTTTTTAGGGTTTTGATGAGACAGTTCGATGTTTTTGTTTATTTCTTTGATACTTTGTGCATGTGTTTGAGTGTTTATGGTTCTTGTAATGTTAATTGGATCAGAAAAAGCTTTTTATTAGGCTATTGGCAGCATAATATTGATTCTAGGGTTCCAAGTAGATGTAAGTCAATATGATAGATGTGTGTGCATTTATGGGGTATACTTGCGTATACAATATGCGTGTGTAGTTTTGCTTTATGGGTTGAGGGACTTTGTGTGTTTAAGGTTGTTAGTTCATAGGATTCTGGTAGTGTTCATTAGGATGCTATAGGTAATGCGTCCTAACTCAAGTAGTCAGTTTGAAGGTTTTTTTTTTTTTTTTGCAGAGGTATCTATAATGGCAGGTAGAAACCGAATTCCCCGTGAAGCCTATGTTGACCGGCGTGGCTTTCCCTCTGAAAGGCCTTTTGTTCGGGGGCCTCCTCTTCCACAACCACCTCCTCACCCTGTTTTGTTGGAGGAGGAGCTTGAAATGCAGCATGCTGAAATGAGGAGACTTTTGGGTGATAATCGCAGGCTGATTGAGGATCGAATGGCTCTTCAACAAGAGCTTGGTGCGGCTAAAGAGGAACTTCGACGTATGAATCTCGTCACTGGGGAGATCCGTGCAGAACAGGAAATGCGATCAAGGGAGCTTATTGAAAAGGGTTTGAAGCTGGAAGCTGACCTCCGTGCGACTGAGCCATTAAAGAGTGAGGTCGTAAAGCTACAAGCGGAGGTTAAGAAGCTAAATAACTTGAAGCAGGAACTCCTCGGGCAAGTTCAGACCCTAAAACAGGATGTTACAAGGTTGCAGCATGACAACCAACAGATTCCTCTACTTCATAATGAGATTGATGGCTTGCGCCAGGAGCTTCTGCGTGCTAGGTTTGTGCTGTTTAGAAGGGAAAATATCCATTTTAATGCAATCTGGGATTTAAATTCCTTTTTTAATATAGCTGTTTTAGTGGACTATGTACATAAATGCTAAAAACACCATACATGTTGTAGAGCTGCTGTTGATTTTGAAAAGAAAGGAAACATTGAATTGATGGATCAGAGACAGGCAATGGAGAAGAGCTTGGTTTCCATGGCACGTGAGGTTGAAAAGCTACGTGCTGACCTTGCTGCTGCAGATTCTCGACCCTGGGGTGCTGGTACACATCTCTTTATGACTTTGGAATTCTTGACTTTATTGTGGTAGAAAAATGTGTTGAAATGTTGTTTACTCATCTTAGAATTCACAATACATGTTTTACTTACTTATCAGTTATAGATGTTAGCCATAGTTTCTTTTTCTTTGTAATGGATCAAATCACTTGGTATTTTCCGTTGGTATGCTATATTCTAGTTTATGTTAGTTTTGTTTGACATTTTAACAATGCAGAATACTTTTTGTCTTGTTTTTTTTGTCCCTGCTTTTCATATTGGCTTTTGACATCATTATCTTGGTATGATTTGGCTTAAGGTGGACCATATGGAATGAAGTTCAGTACTCCAGATGGGGGTTTCCCTACACCATATGGGGATGGATATGGTGTTTCTGTGGTAGGTGTACTTCATTCGCTGTAATTTTTGGATTCTTTAATCAGTGAGCATAGCATTTTGACAATTTTCCTTTCTTGTTTCTGTTACCTTTTTCCCATGTCCTTTAGGGTGCTCCTGACAAGCGTCCAAGTTATGGTTCTGGGCATGCTTCATGGGAGAAGTCACGGATTCCTCGTCGTTGAGTTTATTACTTTTCAAGTTCAAGAAATTCGAAGCTTTCCTAAGGCAACTTGTTGTCCAGTTTAAAATTTCAAAGGCGAGAAGCGTGTTTTGTATTTGTGTGCATATGACACTAGTTATACTTTATCTGAATACATGCTAATTAAGTTTCCATAGTAGGGTTATCATTTTCCTTTGGTAGGAAAAATAAAGATAATATTGTGGTTACTTCAATTCTTATCGGTTCTCTTTATATGCCTTATACTTTTTCTCTTAACTTTTTTTGTTCCACTTTGTCCTGATATATTTAGTCAATTCACTATCTTCAAACTAAAAGTTTGATATGTGGAACTCAGCAGAAAGTAAGTTTTTCTGTTGTTGTGTATTAATCTTGTTGGCTCCTTTCATTAATATTGCTGGAGGTCAGAAGTTGGTTGTGATCTCCATCGATGCAGCCTACACACAAAATTTGTATATCTAGGTCACGAAGTCTTTCTTTTGTGTCTACTATAAAGAGCGATGTCAGCAAATGTTTGATGGGCTAGTCATTGTAGTTGTTGCTTTTAAGTGATGATTATATGATTTTGGAGTTTGGTTCTTAGATATAGATTTCTAAGTTACATTGTAGGTTAGGGAGATGGTATAAACATGGGAGATATAATGCCCCATGCAATAATGATCCACTACTGCTGATAATGAATTACAGGGCCTGCTTCTCATTCTATGTTTCCCTTAGTTTTGTAGCATTGAAACTCCATATTAGAAAATTATTGGAAGATACCAATGCTCTAAGGAACATGCTGTTGAGATCAAGTGAGCTATTTTCTGCACTTATCAGAATGACGTGCACGTGTGTTTAGTGATTACGACAGTATCTGTCATTTGTTCTTGAGAATATAAATAAACTATAGGGCGTTGCCTTTTTAAAAAAATTTGCGCGCAAGTGATGTGCACAAATTAGGTATAGTTCCTTCTGATGGTTCGTTTCTTAGAGTTTGGCCCTTGACAGCTCTGATGTGTACAATGGTTTGTACAAATTATGGTGGGGATGTGCTAACTTTTGTGAATATTGTCCACGATATTGTATATTTCTACTATGGATGTAAGAAATTTTTGGCCATTCGTAAGAAGTGGTTCTCTCATCCACATTTCTTGGGATTGTGACACTCCACAATTTATCATATCTCCAGCTGAGAATCTGGATGTATTGTATAGATAAAATAGAGGGTTGCAGAGTGGAAAATAAGCATGTGAAAGTAGTGGAGAGTATAGACAGTATGTACGTTATTTGATGTGAGATGTGGAGGAACCTATGACATTCTTTCAACATTTCAAAGTTTCCATGATGGATGGAGGAAAGTTAGTACCATTATTCTGGATTTAAAATTATTTCCAATATGCCCTGTCAAATTTCAATCAGCTTCAAGCTTTTCACAAGTTGGGGATGCCTGTAAAGAGCATGATCTATCTCTCGACCTTGTATTTTCAGCGTATCTTTAAATTAGTCATTCATCTCCAGAAATATTAGTTGCTTCTTCTATCAAAATGCTTGGAATTTCGGAAGATGAAAGACGTGCCATGGGAAGAGAGGCAGACTACTAAAAGATTATAGGCAAGTATTTTGTCTTTGTTATATGGGTTTCTCGGATCTAAACTTTGTCCTTTTCATCATACTTGTCTAATGGGATTTTTTAAGTGCTTATATTTTGTCCTCATCATATTAGTTGTTAAATGATTGTATAGGTCATGTATAGGTCAGTTTACAGATTTTAGAGAGCTGTAGCATTGCAGTTCCAATTCTAGTTGCTTGGCCATTTGTATGGATTTTCACTTGAACCTATTATAGCGAAACCAATAGAGTTTTAGTACTGCCTTATTTGGGCTGTTAGTTGATAAACTTTGCAATTAATTGGGGATGGATCAATTTCAAAAATTGTCACACTGGATAGAGGTGAAGATAGCTATAGACTGCTAGGTGTTGCTTTTTATAATTGAGTTGAGAAGTGAGAACTATGATTTGGTACGTGCAAATATTAGTCACTGTTGCACTTTTCAAGGATGAGGATATATGGCATCTGGCAGGTTCAATGTTTTGTTGGATAGCTGGAGGTCTCATGCTTGATTCTCATGACTTTTGCATTATTGAGACATCAACGAGAACTAGGTATAAGCTTTTGAAATAGACTTGAACGGATATGGGATGCTTGAGAGTCAGCAAAGTAGTGATACCTTGCTATGGAGATCAGAAGGCTTTGTAATTGTTTAATAAATTTGTTTGATACCCATCAGACCCATTAGTTCCATATAGCTTATGAAAATTGTAGGGGGGAGGTGAAGTCTCTGTTTGATTGCAGTTAATGTTGTTACGTAACCCCACACCTTTTTTTCCTACGAGAATTAAATGGCTGGGTAGAGAACTTTATCAAAGTACAGCAATGCATATTTTATGCAATATTTTATGCAATACAAATGGAGTATGGAGCTGCTGTTTTAATCATCCATCTCTAATCTTCTTTGAAGGGTATGTTACCTGGAACAATTCACACCAATTCCGCTCATTCAGATTTAAGCTTTTTGCTTAGAGAAGACCAAGTACAACTGACCTGGGTGGATGATAATAGTTGCTAGTATTAGTTTGTGAGCCTTGTTTCACTGTAAGTTCCTGTGTTATGAAATGACACAATAAATGCCTGCTTAATCATGGTTAGTGGACATGGATCTTGCCAGGATGGCTTGATGCTTTGAGGATGCTGCCTAAAGTGATTCCAGAGGAGGAATTGTATGTCAACATGTTTATAACAAGGCTTACAGTTGTGAACCTTGTATCGTAGTTGGTTAACTGTCTAGGCATTGCTCGACTGAAGTGTATGCTTTGTAATTTTACGAGGAAGGGAGAGCCAAAACTTTTGAGGCCTTTTCTATAGGAGGAAGCCTTAAAGATGTCATCCAGGGACGGATTTGATTGTGCAATGTGACCTTGGGTGGAAACAATAGCAGCTACTACTGTGACGGAGATATGGGCCACAATTTATGGGATGTGGAATGCTATCTGCTGTAGTCACTAAATAAACTAGTTTTTGGTACCTTTATAGGAGTAGTTCAGTGCATATTTATTTTTGTTGCATTGTTATTATTGCATCTGCTGAAGTTGCAATTTTTTATCTGTTGTAACAATTTCTCATGTTTTGCAGGTAGTTAAATGACCTTTGTCAAAAAGACGAACTCAGGCATCATTATGTCTTGTTGTTGGAACCGGCCCATGATCTTTATCAGGCAATGTTAAACTTTGGTACGTTCCTTTAGCACCTACGCCATAGATGTCATGAAGACTAAGAACACCGAGATCAGAAGCTGGTTCCAGAAATGAATCAAGGTAATTTTACTCATGACAGAGGTGCCTATTGTTATGTGATATTAGATGTTGTGGAAGTTCTGTTAACGTTTTAAAGTTTGATGTATTTCTTGCAAAGTACATGTTCAGGTTGATTTCTTCTATATAAGCGATAAGATGGCCTTTGCCCTAATTAGATTGCGCCTTTAGTTCCCTTGGTTGGACATAAAATGCGTAATGTAGCTCCTTACATCATGTCTAAAATTTTGCTTTAGGTAATGTAGTTAACATTACATAGTGTAGCTTATTTGATCCCTAATGCCTAACATCCTCATTGCTATTTCACCCTCCGTTCCGATGTGAACTGAACTGTAACTAGAAAATGGTCCTGCATCTAAGGTTGATTCTATCTGAAGGGAAACAAAACTAATCTGCCACAGTTGAATTGTCTATTGATTGCAGATTGCTCTGTGGAAGCCATCAAAAACTGGCTTCTCTGGTACTTTGGAATAATCTCTTCTCAATTTTGGATTTGCTACTTCCCCCCATCAGTCTTTTTCCGCACCTCAACACTCTTCAAAAATGTTTGTTAGGATCTTGAGCTGTAAGCATACGGTCCATCGATCAGTCTGATGTTCAAGTCTCTAACAACAGGGCTATACTATTGATTTAAACTTTGTCTTCAACAATTCATGTTTCCATAAGGACCCCAACTAGAGCCTCACAAAATTTATCAGAAGAGTCGTTTCGCATGCCCTTTTAGCCTTAGGAGAAGAGAACAAGAAGCCATGAGACTGACTTTACAGCCATCATAGCATGTTAGTCAAAGTGGAGTGGCCTGGAGTAGCCCTCTTGCATAGAAAAGCAGAAAGGCATTCGACCAAGATATACTTGAATCTACAAAAGCAAAATGGTTCAAGCCATGTCCATATCAAGTAATCTAATTGAAGAAATGCATAATAAATAAATATTGATTTTGAGATGGTAGGAAAGTTCGAGTTTGGATTAGATTTGGTTTGATAATAGTTTTTAAATTTGACCAAAAATGGAAAATTGGATATGCTTTGATTTGAACTATAATTTAATCAGACTTCAATTTAGACCAAGTCATTATTATCCTATTGAGATGTGATTAGACTTTAGTTTTAACTGTAATTTCATGGAATTAAATTAAATTAGTTTTTTTGAGTTTTTTTTATACAAATTTTGAAATATACATGTATATATAAAGAAGGCGACAGGCATAATATCATGATTTTGATATTGAGTAGCCTTTCCTGTTTTCTTTCTGTTGGTTCTTCCCAAGCTTTTTGGTGGTATGGTAATAATTACTTAAATCATAGATTCCAGAGCGGAACCATACAGCTGAAATGATACAGAAAAGCTCATAGATTAGTTTAGATGATATCAAATACTATCAAACAACACACAAGAAGTCAAAATTAACCATTTTGCATAGGAACTCAACTCCTTGACCTCTTGGATGCCATTGCCATTGATGAAGCTTTCAGAACCAGAATTTGGGTCCTGCCACTTGTAAGTGCCATGTGCTGTGTGAAGCTTTTGCAATGTAGGGAAAAGGTTAGGTTTAGCTCAAGTTTCCAAGGAAAATGAGGCGGTGCTCTTATCACCAACTGGCCAGCTATGGTATTACTCTTTATCATTGCCGTCCCTACCAAGTTTAGTGTGGTCTTATCCTTACAATAGTCCAAACCATGCCTTGCTTGAGGAGTAGTTAGTTCTGTCTTTTGAGAGGGTCCCAATTCATATATCTGATATACATATAAATCCAAGGATTTTAGTATAATAATCAAATCTTCCAAGCAAATTGCCTTGATTTTGATCCGTTGGATGGATGGATGGATGGATGGATGATCCATGGTTTTCTTGAATGATTCTTCAAGCCATTGTTTTTTAAGGAAGCAACAATGAAATGATGAGGGAATTGGTCCAATATTCTTAAGAATTGCTTAACTAATCCCAAGCATAGATATACATGTAATAAACCCTAATTTGATCACTGAATCAATCAAATGTATGCTAAATAGTGTTCATGATCAAAGTTTAAGGGATCTCAAGTGATATTACAAGCTCCTGAAGAACACGCCAAGCTAGAGCCAAGATCAAATCTAGAGACTTCACAAGCCCATTACTATATGTCAGATCAAACCTCCCACATTCACTTTATAAGTATAGTTTTCTATAGTTTACAACAACCTCATTGCGTCAATCTCTCCACGTTCTCTCTTTAGCGCCATACAACTCACACCCTCGTCAAACAACATCAAAACCTCCCAAAGTTCAAATCTTTACGACGACCCACATCACCGGAGCCACCTCGGAGCACCAAGGGAGCCTCACCGGAGGAAGATGACAACGTACGGGACCATACCAACCTCGTCGTCCCCTGGAGTTTCAACGAACTTGGAGTACATATCTCGAGCCAAAGAACGTATCAAAGCTGGTTTAGGAGCTCGCAGACCATGGAAAGTGATGTTTGATTTTCATTCTTTTAAGTTGCCTGCAAATTTCCAAGAAGCACTGGCTCGTGTAAGGATCAACGTGGCTTACTTTCGCATGAACTACGCGATGATAGTGCTCTTGATAATCTTCCTGAGTCTTCTATGGCACCCCGTATCGTTGATAGTGTTCATCGTTCTGATGGCTGTGTGGCTTTTTCTCTACTTCTTACGTGACGAGCCGTTGGTGGTGTTCGGCCGCATGATCGACGACCGTGTGGTGCTGATAGTCTTGTCGATACTGACTATAGTGTTGTTGTTGTTGACTCATGTGACCTTGAACGTGTTGGTCTCACTTTTGATTGGCGTGGTGGTTGTTTTGGTTCATGGGATGATGAGGAAGACTGATGATCTGTTCTTGGACGAAGAATCTACTGGTTTGATGACTACTGGTGTTCCTCCTCCTCCTTCTTCTTCTTGATTATGAGATTCTGTCTGATAATCTATCGTAATCTCAGTTCTTTCATTACATTCTAAACGTGTGTCATGTTTCCAAGTACTATATTGGAAGTTACTGGTTTTTGATGATCAATTCCCTTTTTTGTGGATCTAATTTCTGAGATCTTTCTTCTTTCTTTGCTTTTATTTATGGAGGTTGCTGAATGTTGAAAACCTACCGGTCTAGTCTTGGCGAGTGGCTACTTGAGTTTTGCTTGGACTGGTAGGTGATAGGAGAAGCAAATGCATCATTACTTAGTTGATGGTAATTTCTGAATTATTGTATGTAATCACATAAATGAGATACTTTTCATAATTATTAATTAAATCGTCACGGAGGCGCTAGAGGTTCGATAATACGTAACTTTTATTCCTCTATTTGAGATTACCTCATCCAGGGCTAAGCCTCTAGCAAGACATTTGGCTATTTTTACAATTTTGGACCTTGAGTTAGACTCAAGTTATCTGAGCCCGCCTGACTTATGGCCTGATTGGTGATAACAAAACGACGTCATTTTAATATTTTAATTTTTAAAAAATGGTTTAAGGCGAGTCTAGTAGGTCGTGATCGGACCTCAAGCTGGGCTTAGGCTCCCTACAACCGGCCCAGCCCATTGCCACTAAAGAGTGTTCTATTAGCATTGTTTTGATGTTTCTGAGTATCACTGATGGCCATTTCTTTGATCACTCCACTGAGCTTAAGCAGGCACGTTTTCAGAGATGATGCTTGTGCGTTTACTTGTTGAGCTGGACCTATTTCAGGTATGGCCATTTGGGCTGCAGTTTTTGCTAGGTTACTAACTTTTTACAGGCCTGCAAGAAAGAAGGCTGGAAGTGGTCATCACCTCCTGTGACAACACTTCGAGTAGGGATGGCTCTGGCTCAGGCCGGGCCAGCTAGGGCACTAAATTTTTACAAACCTGCACATAATAAGGCTGAAGTGGGCTCCTCTCTCGTAATGACACTTTGATTAGGGATGACAATTAGTCGAGCTCGGGTCGAGTTCAAGCTCAATCTTTAAATTAAAATTAAATATGACATTATTATTTATAAAAAGATGTCTGTTTTTTTAGATGTCAGGCTTTCAAAAGTATAGTTTTCAATAATATTATCAAAATACGGGTCAAGCAGAGCTTAGAGAGTCCATCCTGAGACCTGTCAATTTGAATATGGCTCATTGATTTCAAGTTGAGTCGGCCAGACTCAAATATCATCCCTAACTTCAATACTTAGATTTAGGTTTGGAAGCCTAAAATATTTAAAATTTTTCAAGTTAAATATTTTAAAAAAATATTAAATGGTTAAAAACCCATTTATAACATGTTAAACTCAAAAGATCAACTCTTTCAAAAAAATTAAATATTCAAAAACTTAATTAGAACAAATAAAATAAAAAAATTAACCAATGTTTTAAGAACTCACCAAAAGTTAAGCCAACAAAACAAGACGTAAGGTTTAAAAGATTCCGCTAGTATTAGATTGTCATAAATTCAGTTAAAGATTAAATAAAATTAAATAATTTGAATATATGCTTGAAAGAGATTTTATTTACACATTAAAGAATTTTAAATTTAATTAAAAATAAAATTGTAAATATAAATTTATTTATTTATTTTACATTATAAGAATTTATTATTTAAAAAATCACCAATTAATAAGCCGATCAATTTTTAATAATCAAATTTATTAAAATAATCCAATCAAAAAATTAAATTGACCGATTCAAAATTTTTATGATTGGAAACTTGGTGTCCTGTGTATAATCTATTTGATAAACCAATAATTCTGAATTAAATGAATAACTCGATCCAAGTTTGGTTTGCAGATCTCTACGTGTCTCCACTTCTAACCAATCATCCTCTTCAGGATTAAGCACCAGGATATCAGAGTTCCTAGATTTCTTATTAAGTCACATGACAAAGATCCTAAGAAAGGCTGATCAGAGAATCATGAAACCAAGTACTGAACAAAACAAGTCTGGAGTTTGCTCTTCATCCAGGCAATGCATGTAAAGCTGCAGGTGATCATGATACTGCCTCATTGAGCAGTGAGCAGTCAAACTCAGACAACTAATTTCCATGACTGGGTCTCTGAACATCATCTTCTAAATCCAGGTTGTATATAAGACAAGCACAGAAACCAATCTGCTCCTGTGGATAACATAAAGAAAGAAGCAAACAAACTTAGGTTGTCTCTATGCTGCAATGGAGAAATGAACCTTTGTCTGATCTCTGAATCATGTCATTATCAGATTCAATGCCTGGACTCTTTGGATCTGCTTTTAGACATTTGAAATTCAAAAAGTAAATAAGATAGAGGGTTTCTTCTTCATCTTCTTCCTTTTTTCATTTTTGAATTTCAATCCCTCATTAATACTTTTAGGCTGCTTGCTTTCCTCTTTTTTGCATCTTCAGACAAGACAAGATCTCAGGATGACCTTTTTGTCTTATTTTGGCCCTGTGTGTCCTATCGAAGAACATGAGTCAAGAACCAAATAGTTGATAAATAAATGGGGGGAGAAAGACACAAAACATAGAAGAGCTTCATTGATTTACCAGAAAAATTACAGAGCATTACTACCCCTCTTTCTCTTCAACTATACAATGCAATATCAAGATGGCATTAAACGTAAATATTAAGGGCAAAAAGGAAATATATTGAATACAAAATGAACAGAAGATTTTCTGCATCCCATAGTTCAGGATGGGTTAGCTCTTTAACGCATTGTCTTGACATGATATCTTCCTAAACTTATCCCTATCAAAGAATGCAGCTCTTGGTGACTCAAGCGAGAGCTTCGTACTGAACCCTTCAAATGCATCGATCGGGAGAGGACTGCTGTAATGTTGCTGCTGCTCTATCCACATCCGGCCACTCCGACTCCCCACGTCATAACCAGGTGACATGTAGTTGCCATCCATAAGCATGTCACCTTCTAGTATGCGAAGAACCTGAACAGAAACAAATAGTTAATATAATCATTGAATTTTCGAACTTCCGTATAGAATATTCTGAACTTCCAGGATTGAGTTCCAAGTGAAAATGTTGGACATTCAAACCCTTCTACTGAAATCTTAAACTTAGTCATTTCTTTCCAAGTCTGCAATCCAAGTCAACCACTGTATTCTTACAACTTCTATTCATGTACTGAGAATTAGAAAATAATCCTACTGAAGTAATTGCTCCTGAAATATTTGTGAAGAATTACAAACTACTTGGCTACTCAGGCAACTGTAAGAGTGGTTTCAGCTAAAAAGGTCTTTACCTGTGACATTCGAGGCCTACAATGGGGATCCCGTCTTATACACAGTGATGCGGCATGTAACATACAATACACCTCCTGTTCAGAATAGTGATTCTCCAATCTTGGATCAATCAGATCATGTACTGCATATTCTTCAAGGAGAGGACGTGCCTGCCCCAGATCAAGAAATGTAACAATTAAAAAGAGGTCATATAAAAGCTGAACCTAGAAAATGAGACAGGCTATCTCCACATATTTCTAGTTCTTCCCTAAACCTTTTATATTGGAATCATTTGTCTTTATAAAAAAAATTAAGCAAATATTAAACTCATTCATGAATTATACCCATTCAGTCAGGCACTGTTGACCCTTGGGCCGGGTAAGATCTACTGCTTTTCTTCCTGTAACAAGTTCAACCAATACCACCCCAAAGGAATAAACATCAGCTTTTTCCGTAATTTGACCACTTTGAGCATACTCTGGAGCCAAATACCTACAGGACATCAGAATGTTCATGCGAATCCTATAACCGAGCAAGGAAAGAACAGAGTTTAAGCAAATTTTGCTATTAACAGTTACCCAAATGTTCCAATGACTCTTGTTTCAACTCCGGTATCTCCATCAGGCTGCCACCTTGCCAGCCCAAAATCCCCTACCTATCAAAACAAAACAAGTTATGAAAACCCAGAGGTTAACCCCTTAAGCTTCCATTGATATAGTTGAAAAGCAGTTGAATAGGTTTTAGGATATTCTGAAAGGGGCATGAAACTTGTTGCTTCTAGAGTTTATGATTGTAAGCACATTGAAATCAAGTAGAAAATTTCCAAGTATAGCACAACCTTCTAGACTGATCATTTTGTATCAAGAATACCTCAAAAACATTCAAGGATTTACTTTGAATTAGAGGAGAAACAAAGAGAATATCTCACAAGTGGCTCAAAATCATGGGTAATGAGGATGTTATTGGGCCGCATGTCACGGTGAACAATGCAACCAACTCTGCATTCTTCATGAAGATATCGTAATCCTCGAGCAGCTCCAACAGCAATTTTCTGGCGTGCAGACCATTCTAATGGCTTCATCTGATTCCCTAAAACAAGAACCAAATATCTTGGTAAATTGTAAATGAAAAAGGTCCAACTTCAATTGCATGAATCATGAAGAGAAATCAATGAATACATTAGTTACGTTAATGCACCTGCAACTGAATGAATACCACGTTAGGAAAACAACTAGGTTTACAGTTTATTCTAAGGACTATATTAAGTAATGAAAGAAGCTTGAGAATACTATAATTTCTTTAACTACTACGTATATTCTGAAATAACAGAAATCTGCTATGTAAGTATTGAGTTCCTTAGGAGGGACCATAAAGGAATTACCATAGAGATGAGAATCTAAAGATCCATTGCATATGTATTCATATACCAGTAACCTTCTTTTGTCCTCAATACAGAATCCAATGAGCATAACAACATTCCGATGCTGAGCACAGCTCAGGACTTCCACTTCAGAGCAAAATTCAAGATCCCCCTGGGAACTAGCCAACTTGTGCTGCTTGACAGCAATTGCCTGACCATCTGGCAATACACCTCTATGAACGGATCCAAAACCTCCCTCTGCCAAGAAATTAGCTTGCGAAAATCCACCTGTAGCAAGCTCCAACTCAGCATAACTGAACCACCTTGGAGGTTTTCCAAAGACTGGTGCTTTGTGTTGGCATATTGAACACAAAGGAGGGGGACCAGGTGGTGCATTTCTGGATAATGATATTGCTTCTCTCACGTCTCCGCCTAAGGCTAAATTATTCCTACAGCTAGTCATTTTGAGTCCAGTT
>JANJEY010000005.1:4934062-4947476 GCA_024703695.1 Erythroxylum cataractarum | reverse complement strand
ATACATTTGGTTATGATCGTACTTTCGTAAGACCGCAACTAAATTCTCGACATAGAACATACCAGGTGGTGCATTTCTGGATAATGATATTGCTTCTCTCACGTCTCCGCCTAAGTCTAAATTATTCCTACAGCTAGGCATTTTGATTCCAGTTTTGTTATCAAGTTTGGAGAACTTGTCCAACAAAGCCTTGGCAGCTGATGCTTGAGCCATTTGATGTGAGGACATCTGGGAAC
Source organism: Erythroxylum cataractarum (assembly GCA_024703695.1). Taxonomy (NCBI): domain Eukaryota; kingdom Viridiplantae; phylum Streptophyta; class Magnoliopsida; order Malpighiales; family Erythroxylaceae; genus Erythroxylum; species Erythroxylum cataractarum. The sequence goes on along the minus strand of JANJEY010000005.1, from coordinate 4,947,240 downwards.
TAATAAATTCTCCCATCCACGGTTCAAATCTCAAACTTGCAGAAGCTGAAGGTAAATCTTCATTTTCTGTGTCTGAACTAGATCCATCATGACCCCTGCTTTCCTTGGTTACGAATGATTGTTCTTTCTTGAGGTCTCCATTTGTTTCTGAAACAAAGAAAGGTGAAGTTCCCGGATCACTGGACACTGATGAAGTCCCTGCTTCAGTAGTAGTAAATGGTGTCCCTAGATCTGGACTACTTGTCGGGGTCACAACTGGTCCTTGTATGCCATCTAAAGAATCATTCTTATCCTTCAACTGTTCCTCAGGAGTGCCATTGAGTTCAGAAGGCAATTGAACAGCTACATCAGCTTCTTTGGAAGATCCAAGCAAATTCAGCCGGAGAACTTTTGCCTGGGAGCGCTTCATAACCACTATGTTGCATTCTAGCTCATCCATGCAGCATTTTTCCTCATTCTTCAGCTGTCTGCAAAGGAAAATGAATAAAACAAATAAATCAGAAGCAAGTAAAATTTTCACAAAAACAAAAATGAACTAACAAGAAAGAAGACACATAACTAATAAATTTTAGAGGCAAAAAAATTCTTCTAGTAAGTATAGATCGATTACACAGAAAGTGATTTACTTGTCCAATACAACCCAATTGGCTTGAGCTTTCTTGGCTGCAGTTGCTACTGCCCCAGAAGGCGACCCAGAAACAATCTTTATCTTCACATTGATCTGCCACATTTGACAAGAATTTGAAACTGCATTACGATTAACATATAAAACCTTCAGCATCCACAAGTGGATAAATTGAGGCACTCACCTTGTTTGGGTCATAAACATCATGCAGCTGCAGGATCATCTGGGAGCAGGAATCAGTAATATCACCTTTCTGCTCTGAGGTTGCTCCTGCGTTAGACTTTCGGTGACCACTTGCACAGTCCCCAGCAAATCTTGGGAAGCCCCATAACCTTCGGCCTGAAGAATTGAAGGAAACAAGCAGATTTCAGTATCCTGCATATCTAACAAAGCATGGATCTTTTTTTCAACTGATCTTTCATAAATCATAACTTACAAGAGAACAGAAACAAGACCAAAAGATGAGTTTCTAAGCCGACATTTACGATTCAAACTTTGACAAGCCTGTGGAGCAAAGTCAAAAAGATCAAAAATGGTACCTGAACTTTGTGAAGGGACAACCACGAGCAGAGTAATGCAGTCCCCAGGTTGCACAACATGAGTCAAAGCCCACACCAAAGCAGTCTTAGGAATTTCCTTAGATGCCTTAACAGCAACAACAACAACCTTATCGGCGACATCAGAGCCGCCTTTCTCTTGCTTCCCTCGCTTCTGTTCTCTACTCATCACCACCACCACCAAAAGTATCAGCGCCAAAACGTATCACAATCTTTCTTTTACTTCTAACAAGCCAAATGCTCAAAATCGCATCAAAGCCACTACAATAATAGAGGCCACAACAAAAACATGGGCATACGACACAGAGACATTGTTCTCAATTATTTATCTGCCCCCACCATGTTGGATCAAAGACATGTACAGAAGACAATAAAACTACAGTCCCCCGGTCGTAGCAAAAGCAGACAACAAATTCATGGACAAGAACTTTTTCACCAGTTCAACAACATCCTCCAACTATAACTGGCAGAAAACAAATTCAATCCACTACTTGCCCTTAATTTTTCTCTCTCTACCTGCTTGATTCTCTGATAGTACACCAAAAATCTTCAAGATCCAGAACAACCTTTTCGCTCAAAAAAGCAAGAAACTGATTCGACTGGCTCAAACTTGCTTAAAAATCAATTCTTTACGCTGTGTTTGGCAAATTGTGAAAAAGACACCACCCACCGAAACTAGACATTGCAATCTATAATCATCATCTCTACTTTTTCTCTGAGCCTTCAAATCAAAGAGTCAAACTGGTGAAAGGAACAGCTCCAAAAGGTGAACTTTTTAAAGTCCCAGATGAGCAATGCCTCTCACAGATTCTCTTCCCTCTCGTATCCAAACAAAACGAATCAAATCACACACAAACGGCCTCTGAGAGAACAGGATTTGACAACAGAATCATCACCATTGTTCCGCATTCTAAACTCAAATAAGCTCTCCGACGTCTCAAACCCCTTACCCTGTTTAGAATGAGAACAAATTAACTTCTTTCCCACAAATCAGAGTAAATTATTAAAAAACAGGACAAGATTTTTACATAAAAAATACGGTTATGTATGTTAGAGCAAGCGTAACAAACTTCCATTGAGGAAACAAAAGAGAAAGAAAACAAAGCCAGTTTGGACTTCAGCAAAATGTAAAGAAAGAAACAAGAAAAACCAACAAGATTCCGTCAACACAAAATGATTTAAAAACCTTACCCACCACTTATAGAAACAAACACCTTAGCTCAAAAACAGCTTGACTCACGATACCAAAAACAAAAACAGAACTCTGGCGAACAGAAGAAGAAAACCAAAACCCATTTTGTTAGATCCAGAAACATGTCCAAAACACTTTAACTGGTTTCACCCTTCGCTCCAAATTTTCACGCCAACCAAACACTAAACAACATAACAGAAACAAAGGAATACCTGAAGACAATGTGTTTAGAGGTAACACAAATCGACGAATTGTGAAGAAGAAAGACACAAAACAGTAGAACAAGACTACCAGACACAGCGTTTTGAGGCCTCAAAATGCGATCGCTGATCAGCTTTGGAGTTTGGAGGCTGTAGCGAATGAGAGAGAGACATTAGTTTTATTATATAGAAAAAAATTTAATAAGAAAACATATTTTTTATTATTAAGAATTACAGTAAAGTCCAAAACTTTAAATAAATTACATAAAATTAGTATTTTGAGGTTCGCAAATTACTATACAGATTTTAGCAGATTTGGCTTTTATTGATCGCCGTCGATCATGTAAAAAATGGGCTTGGATATGCATACAAACTTCGGAAATGCCACTCGACCGTACTCTTTAATTAATATATCATTACTTTTTAAAAATTCGGATTCAAAAAAATCTTCTAATTAAGAAGTGAAATGAGTATTTTTAAATTTTTATTTCCATTAAAAAAGTGTTTTTAAGTATTAAATTTACATTAACATATTTTTAATTCCTACTAATAAGGATTTTTTTTAAAACGGATGAACCCGTAACTATTATTCTTTAGATACACATTGGGTAAACTTTCGAATTGATGTAATAGTCTACAAATTTCGCCAATCAAGTACTTCACAATAGACAAGTCCTATATGATAAGTTCGATCGAGATAACGTAAGTAAGTGATTCGAACATAGGAATTGTTAGTCCTATCTCTCTCACTCTACTAACTAGACTATCCTTAAGAGGCAAGGATTAATTATTTATAATTAATAACTTTTAAAAATCATTTAATAAAATTAATAAAATTAAATATTTTCCTATATTTTAGTACATGTACAAGTTGAAATTATGCCCATAATAGTTGTAACTATGTTCAAATTTTATCTTGCAATTTTATGACACTAAATAACAACAACAATAATTCAGTAAAAATTTCACTGACACATGAAATTTGAGGAGATCTAATAGTACGCAATTTTATCCCTAACTTGTAAAAATACTATTTTGAAATTGCAATTTTATGACATTACATATTATTATTCAATTATAATAAAGCATGGAAACAAAATTAAGAATTATGTCTAATTAACAAGTTTAATTTTTTTAACAAAAACAAATTTAATGAAAATTAATAAAAATTAATAACTAATTTGATTATTTTCTTAACTTTTAGAAACAATACAAGTTTGAATCACATCTCATATGGTTCCAACTATAGTCAAGTTTTATATTTCCTTAACATATTTTTTATTGAATTATTGTTGTTATATAAAAAACATGCTAAATTTAAAATATTATTATTCAATTAAATAAAAAACAATTCACGTTATTTTAAAGTATAAAAAAGTTAATTATTTGAATTATTGATTTTGATATTATGTGATTAATTTATGCATGAGAAAAAATATCATAAAATTTAAAATATTAAATTAGGATATTATTTTTTATTAAAAATTAATGCAATATTATAAAGTAAATTTTTTAAAAAATATATAATACAATTTAAATTGAACAAGGGATGGCGGGTGCTTTTTGCTTATACGAGGCCAAAGGAGGTTTTAAGTATGGGTTTGTATTTTGTAAGCTTTCTTTTTAGTTTTGTCGTTTTACTAAACGCACATTCACGTTAAGCCAGATGGATCAGGTGTGCGAGTCTGCAAGGCTACAAGGTTGTGTGGTCACAACGGATCATTGCAGGGGACCATCCTGTTCTGATTGTCCTCTTTTCGCTTGAAATCAACGGTGATGGAATCTTTTATGGGTGGATTGGACAATAGAGAAAGGTCAAGTTGGTGATTTTTTTCACTTTAGAATCTCCAAAAGTGGAAACCCTAAAAAAGGGAAAAAAAGAAACAAAGAAAAGATGTCGCTGCTTTGTGCGTTGCCGTTTAATTTTTGAAACAAAATTTGAATTAAAGTTCGTTTAAATCTAAAACTATTTTATTCCTTATTCTTATTTTTATTTTTATTTATTAATTTTTTATCTATTTAATTTTTTGCGTGGGTTGATCAAAAACAATTTCTTCATCAGTTAAAGGTAAAGTTGTACAATTGTGAATACCTCACGTTTAGTACGATTTCTACTGAAATGTTGCTGCTGTAATTTCTCGTAAGCCAGTTTTTAGAACTAGATGGAATTCGTGTTATTAACTTTTAAAATGTTTTACTTATATTATACAATTTATGAGCTATCATTAGTAGAGGTTATTTGTTTAGCATATGTTTAAAAATAATAAATTTTGATTATAAAAATGATGTTTATATCAATTTGCAAAGTAAAAGGGTGATAATATCCAAATTATTATAATTAATATTTTTAATATATACATTTAATATATTATAAAATATAGAAAAAAAATTAAATTATGTGAATTATATATTATGCACAAAAATAAATTAAGTCGAACTAGATTCGTTTTACCATTTTGATCATAATATTTTAAAATAATAAGACAAATTAATATTATGTTTAAATTTTAATTAAAAATTTAGCTTGTAACAGCTCAAATTAATAATCTTAAATTTAAATATAAATCACTAACATAAACTTTATCTAATAATTAGGTAAATTATTAGATAAAGCATATACATAATCAATTTAAAAAAAGTTGCAATTTCTATATATATTAATATTCTTCCCCTTCATTCACGTAGATGATTTATAAACAAACTCTTTATAAATTAGGGGTAAGACTGACTTCTCAATATTTTGTGTCTCAACAAAATTTTTATAGAGTATTATTATTGATATTGTTGTATTAATATTCTTATTGGTGAAGTAAAGGGATATGGGATCAAAAAAAATTTTGTTTGATTCCTCCTATTTACGTTTTTTTAATCAAGCTTGTCGTATAAGGTTTATCTAATATGAAGCATCCGGTTAATGTAATTTGTAGACTATTATATCAATTCAAATATTTATCCACTACGCATTTAAAAGGTGTCGGGTGCGAGTTTTTTTGTTTCAAAAATATTAATATTCTTGTTCTCTTTCTACGTTATCTTTTTATTTTGTTTTGCATGAGCCTTTTCTATTCAAATTCAAAACCAATTAGCTTGCGTTTCACTCAAGAGCCATTGTAATTGGAACGGAAAGTAACCTTAAAAACGAAAGACAAGCATGAATTACCAAGAAAAATAAAATTACAGTCCGTTAAAAGAGACAAGACACAGACACGGTTAATGATGTCTGCCAAGGACTGTCGTTTCCTCACGTGTAATTTTTATATTTCTTACTATTATTTTCATATTACACACATAAAAAGATAATAAATAAATACGAAATCCCATAAAATGGTAAATAAGCCAAAACCTTTGTCCTATTTCCAAAACAAGTCTGTCTGGACCCCTATCGGGAAGTTCGGTCCTGTTAAATGCTAAACCTAGCCCCCACACCCTGAAGGCTCACGTTAGCACTCACCACCGCAACGCCACAGTCCTCGTTTCTGCACGCTACTCAAGGCCATATGGGGAAAGAGTGGGATCCGCTTGTCAAAAAAATATGTAAAATAAATTAAGTTGGTCTCACACAACAGTTTAACTTATTGTAGTGAAATGATTACTTAACATGATATCAGAGTCTCTATGACTAAATAGTCATGAGTTCGAATCCTACCATCTACTTACTCTAATTAAATTAAGCACAAGATAAAGTAGGCATGTGCAAGTTACAAACTCAAAAGACTTTTACTTGAAGGAGTGTGTTAGAGAATATATAAAACCAATTAAATTGGCCTCACACAACAACTTAAACTATTATGGTGAAATGATGACTTAACACCGCTCCCCGTAAATTAATAAACTTTCCTATTCAAATACATTTATTAAATTTTAAATATAGATAAATAGTAAAATAATCAATTATTTCAATAATTCTTGATATTTAAAATCAGTCAATTTATTAACAAATTGATCATTTTTTTAAATCAATGAATTCTTAAAAATTAAAATTAATTAATTAATTTTATTTAATAAGTTTTTTAATGTAACTTCAAATTTTTGGATAGTTAATAATATTTTTTAATCATATTTTAAAATTTTTAACTTTTTTTAAATTTATTTTATAATTACTTAATTTCTATTAAATCTTTTAAAACTTTTGTCTTAGTGATTTTTAAACATCACAAATAATTATTATATTTTAATAAGTGAAATCACATATAAATTCTTAATTTATGCTTTGACTAATTATAATAAATATATTTTATTATCTTTTATTTAAATTTTTAATTATTATTATTATTGTTATATATATTTCATTTAATTATGTATTTATTATAATTTTATTCACCTAATTGTGTCTTTTGTATATGAGTCTATTCAAAATAACATTTCTAATATGTCAAAATAAAGGTGCATATTGTCAGACCTGTAACACCTTTCCAAATCTCGTTTCATGCTAGACTTATGATGATAATTACGATGATATTCGCAATTTTAATAGAGATAAAAATAAATAAATTGGAATATTAATTTTTTAAAAGTAGGAGGTGTGCTGCGTCGTTTAGTCAACATCCATCCAATTGAGTAGTTAGACAGCAGTAGTAATACAGTACACCTCCCATGTTATTTTTTTAGTCCAACTACTAAGTTGGATGTTGACTAAACGACCAGACGTATTGGCGGCAGACGCGAAGAAAATTTATTACGTGTGTTAGAAGGGACAGTATTATTGAAAAACTGCTCACCTTTCGCGGATCAGTGTCTTAAAGCCAACAGCTTTCGAACCTGCGAAATCATTTGATTATGTTTTTCGAGGACTGTAACTACTAACTAGGGAGGGTTCTTGTTTGTTTCGAACAGTTTCGTCAGACTCGAAAAGATCAGATTAAATGGGATAGCTCCTCGTGTATGTTACCTGGGTGTTTGTACCATGCTTTGAATAAGTAAAATTGTAAAAAGGACAAGCTCGATCTATCCAATTACGTGTTAATCAAGATAATCCTTCAAATGGGCAGCTTTGAATTGACGTAATAGCTTATAAATTATGTCCTATGAGTATTATGTATTAAGTAAATCTTATACGATAAATTTGACCGAGAGAGTGTAAATAGAATAATTTAAATACAAAATTTTTTGACCTTATATTTTAACTTAATTTTATTAAATATGTTGAAATTTAAACTCATTTTTGCTTTCAATATCATTGAAAATTTTAAATTTGTAGATTATACTAAGTTTAATTTTCTTGATATGAAATCAATTTAAAGAAACTCAAATCAATTTATTAAAGATTTAGATTTATTATATTTTTATTTTTAGAATATATGTATATATAGGTATTTGATTCGTCCTTATACAATAATTTTAAACCAAATTTAAATTTAAATATACTTTATTATAAATTTCGGGGTCTTTAAAATTTTTATGAACAAATTGAAAGAGTGTGAGAAAATGAGTTCTCCTTTTTTTTCATATATATGTCCTCTCTCTTTCGTGTGATTTAACATTTCGATTAGTAGTTTAACCTTAAAACAACTAATAAAGTTACTCTTTATTAACCTTAAAACAACTAATGTAAAAAATATTACATTACATTATACGATCCTCCTCGTACCTTCACAAAGCAAGGAACCTTATATATTAGGTACATTAACTTGATTAGTAGATGTACAAAATTCTCATCGATTAGGGATTTGATGAAATTAAGCTTTCTATTAGTGGTTTAGCCTTGGAGCAACTAGTAAAATTGCTCCTTTGTGACCATAATATTTAAGGTTCGAGTCACATAAATAGTTTTTTTATAAAAATACAAAAAGATGACTACATATATTATATGACCCTCCCCAGATCCCTGTAAAGCGAAGACCTTTGTGTGTTTGGCATATTAACTTGATTAGTCGATGCACAAATGTCTTGTCAATTGAGGATTTAGTGAAATATAACTTTCGATAATCGGTTTAGCCTTAGAGCAATTTTACTAATTGTTCCTTTATGACCATAAAATCACAGGTTCAAGTCATGAAAACAGTCTCTTTATAAAATAAAAAAAATGACTGTGTACATCGTATGACTCTCCCCAAATTTTACAAAGCAAAACGTCTTATGCACTGGGTCGTTAACTTGATCAGCAGATACTCAAATTTCTCATCGAACAGGATTTTAATGAGATTTAACTACGTGAGATTAAACAAATGAATAAGCTCTTATAATTTTAATTAAATGAATAATCTCTTACAATTTTAAAAACTTAATTTAAAAAGTCATTTATGTTAATATTTTATTAATTTGACTAATAAATAAACATTCAAATAGACATCCAAGTGACTTAATAGACATCTAGGTGATATGTAAGGACATTTTTTTAATTTTATTCAATCTTTAACAATTTTTATGATTGTCTAATATCAGCTGAACCTTTTAAATCTCAAGCCTCTTATTTTATTGGTTGAAATTCTATTTTAGTAAAAACATTAAATTTTATTAGTCAAATTAGTAAATATTAACAGAAATGTTATTTTAAATTGAGTAGTTAAGATTATAAAAAATCACTTAGTTTAAAATAATTTTAATGAAATTTTAAAATACGATAACCCATGACCAAACTATGAAATTTGTGATTAAAGTTTATTTTAGTGGATAATTGAGAAAATACATGCAATAATTGAAGTTATGATAACACATGATAGTGTTTACTCTGAGGTCAGAGTCGTGGGACCATCAACAATAGTAGTTTAGAATTTATAAACTATAATTAAAAAAATGTGACAACACTCAATAGGTCTTGATTTTGACGTAGTCGAGACTTAATTGCTGGGGGGCCCTTATTGTCCTAAACGACAATGAATGTCCAATCAGTGCAAGCGATCGCATCTCACATGGAACTCCTTTTTCTTTTCCCTGTTCCCAAATTACGGGACATTAATTAATTAATTAAATGGCAAAATTAGATTTATTATTTTATACTCATTCCGATTTATAATAAGTGTCGTTTTAGATACATTTTAATTATTCAAAATAAATGTCATTATTGATTTTGTATGCATATTTATAATTTTTCTTCTAAAATTACCCTTTTATTTTTCTCTCATTTTAATTATACAAATCACAATTTTAAGACAATTTAATATGCAATTTCTCTAATATGCTAATTATTGCAATGATATATCTATAATTTCATTAGCTTTCTTAATAAGCGTGTATTTTTTTAAAACGACTCTTATAATAAATTGAAGGGAGTATTTTAACATTAATTAAAATTTTATTTTAAATAACAAGGAAAGGCTTTTATAAAAAACGCTATTTCTGTAACTTAAGTTTGTGATCTTAGGATACATAAGAGCAATTTTACCGATTGCTCCTATCCTCATCCGCATATTACACATAACGTGGCTTCGTACATCTGAATCATTTGAAAATGTACGACCTTTACATGTGCTTTGGCTTTGAGGTCATTTTCATGCAGCATGACAGCTTTGATGGGCAGATACTTATCTTATACTATGCCCATTGTTAGGGACAGCATGCTTTGTAACCATCACAGCCTATTTTTGATAAATTAAAATTTACCTAATTTGATAAAATACAGTAAACTTATTAGAGTTTTAGGTCGGATTTGAATTTCAAAACCGGCTCGAAAAATAATTCGAATGATTTGAAACTCCTCAATATTATTTTAATTTAATTTTATTAAATAATAATATATTGTTCTAGAAAATTTAGAATAAATAACATTGTTTTGTGATGAATCGGGAAGATTCGGATTAGGCTCTAGCTCAAGCTTAGGTCGTGAATCTTTAAGCCGTTTATAAATTAATTTCTTAAAAAAAATATAGAAAAAACTTACAAATATATAATTTTATATATATTACAATTTAATTTATTAAATAAGAATTGGATATTTGAAGGAAATAAATTTACGAGCTAAAGGAATATTAATTAAATCTTATAGGCATCAAAAGATTGGGATAATAATAGGTCTGTCTTGTCAATTTTTATAATAAAAATATAAAATAATATTTTTATTAATAAAATTCGAGAGTTAAACTTACCGAAATCTAATTTTTAAAATAAAAATAAAATATTTTGTTTAAAAACATATATAAAAAAAGGAAATGGCTTGGGGGGAATCTCTATCCCCAGAATTTAGCAAACATGTTTGGAGGTTACATAAAAACCTGTTTCTTGGTTTCAGCCATGAAAGTCTGGGTCGAGAGGACGTTCTTTCAGAGATCTTGGCTACATTGTAAGCAAAAAGTAGAAAATGATGGGACCTTTCCTAACATCTGGTGCCTTAACAGGGACTTTTGACTCCATGAATCACCCTTTAATGTTAACAAACAAACTCTTGCACAAAAGCATGCTTCTTTGAATCCATGCCTGTACAACGCCTGGAATGCCTGGAACCAGTCTGTTCAGGACAATCATGCAGGTCTCAGGTCTGTCTTAATTATAGTAGCATTCTTCTGTCATTTTTTGTATGCAAGATGTTCTCATCACTACCATCAAATCTGATTCGACTAAATTCATATTTTGGGCAATAATAATAATATCGGTAACAATTTTACGAGTATGTAAAGTTTAAAAAGGTTCAATAATACGTAACTTTATCTCCGACTAACAGATACATTGTTATAAAGTGTCCAACCCTAATTATCAATCTGTATGGTTTCAAGTTGGATATGAAAATAGTCTAATGTACAAGAACCATTTTGCTTATATCTTTGTAGATCCACAATAAATCCTCAAGGCGTTACTGTCTTGCTGTGCTGTTTAAAACTTGGAATTTTGTGTGGCTAGGGCTTATTACAAGCTATCAACAGAATGGATTTCCTTGTGAAAGTGAATGCTTTATCTTTCTCTGAAATGGGGATGGCCCAGTGCATTGATTACCTGAGATTAATGCACCAAACTCTTGGTTTTGGACCATTGCTCATTCACAAGCTTAGAAGATGAGGATTTGGGTCTCCATAAGATTTGAATTTGAAACACAATTCAAGCTGGATAATAAAACATTCTATAATATCTCAATACATGGACCACTCAGAAAAACCAAACATTAGGAATGGCTCCATGTACTAATTGTACTCCTCAGAGGTTCAAACTTTCTGAGGTTTATGACCATAAATGTAGATGGAGATGCATCGTGGCAAGTAACCATGCAACGTCAGTGTACATAAGTTAGCAGTCATAGGAATTGAAAGCATCATGGCAGAAAAGTCTGCCTGAAGTTAACGGACTAAGCTTAATTTAACTGGGTTTGGGCTCGAATTCGGACTGATGTCAATTGTTGCAAAGCTATGCAAGAACATCTCTCAAAGTTTCTTGGACCAATCTGTAGAGTACAAGTTAAAGTAGGTCAATTGTTGCAGAAGCATAACTAAACAGCTGGAAGAAGATTCCGAATCCTGTGTGCTCATGTTTGATGAAACCTGAATACCAATAATGATCTTCATGTTGCTTAATACTTCTGCCATGGCCCTTAATCGTCTGCGAGGTTTTGAATCGCGCATTGTAGGGGATTAAGACATGAAAATGTTAAAAGAATTTTAACTATCCAAATGATCAATCATAGTTATTTTGATTTAAGCTCAATTTTTATCAGTAGATTTTATACTCTGCCTATATTAAAAAACTTAATATGATATTAGAGCAAGTTTTTCTTGGATTAGTCGTGATTATCTTAACACGATAGATTGTGTCATATGTTAAGCTTTAAATTAGTATACACGTGAGAGGAGCGTGTTAAAATATAAGTAAGAGTTTGTCCCATATGAAAAGAATATATGATCTTGAGCATGCATATAAGCCTAATGAGTTACTCCTCCTATAACCAAATAATTTTATGATATAATCTCGTTTGTGCTTATACGAGATAAGCTTATTTGGACTAAATCTTATTAAATTCTAATATAGTATCGTAGTAGGTTTGGTCTGGTTTATTAATTTTTCGATTGTCCGTTTGGATATTCAGTCATAGTTACACTTGAGAAGGAGTGTTAGAGTATCACATATTAACTAAACATGAAAATGATAAAAAATTTATAAGTGGTAAAGGTCAACTAGCTAAATAACTAGTTTTAAACATTTTAATAATAATTGACCTAAGCCAAATTCTTATTAGTGAATTCTACAATCAACTTAAATTAAAAAAATTCTAATACCATTATCTAAACTTAGTGTCTGTTTGGTTGAGTTTTTGGAGAGTGAATAAGCACTTTTTCCTACCGCAAAAACTTTTTTTAAAAAATGACTGTTTGACTGTAAAATAGAAAATCACTTTTTTAGTAGATATACCTTTTTTGACAGTTAAAATACAATTTTTTAAGAAGCTCAAATTTGAAGCTTATAAAAAAAAACAGTTTTCATATAGATTTTTTAGATCAATTAATTAGCCTATTTTTAGTCCCTTTTATCCTTATGTTTTACACATAATTTTCACAATACTCACAAATTATTCTTTATGTTTATTTTGGGATTTATATAATATTATTTAGCTTTTTTATATGTTTTAATATTTATTTTTATATTAGTTTACTTATGTTATAATCATATGAAATGTAACGCCCCAAATTAGGGGTTAGCATATTAAGCAAATTTAGTCCGATTTAGGTTATGTCTCTTTGATATTTTGG
>JANJEY010000005.1:4912017-4926769 GCA_024703695.1 Erythroxylum cataractarum | reverse complement strand
CACTGGACAGAGTAAGGACAGGGTAACTTGGACAGAGGATTTGATCCCGCGTAAAAGTGCATGTGTTTTTCAAAAGATCATAAAAAGGCCAATAGGTCTTGATCAACAAAACCTGACCGAATGATCTCTAAAAGTAGTCACGTGAATGGACGGCAAGGTTCCACGTGCAAGTCCATGACTGGCCATTCTTCTTAGCATGTTCCCACTTTGAAGAGTTGCGGGGAGGGACTACGTACGCATAGAACTATTTAGCAACAATAATTTCAAATCAAATTATGATTTAATTTTTGATTTGAAACTGGAACAGTTAATCCTTTACTTTTATCCGATCACGCCAAACTTTCCTATTTTGACCAACTACCTCATTAAGGGCTAACTCAGACATTTCTGTCTTGATCACTTCCCGCCAATTCTTGTACGGCCTCCCTTTCATCCTCTTATAGTCACTAAGGGTTATGCCCTCACAGCTCCGTACTGGAGCATTGGAGGGCCTCCTCCGTACATGCCCATACCACCGAAGCCTAGTCTCTCTCAACTTATCTGCAAAGCTGGCTACCCGTACTCTCTCTCTCACCACCCAATTCCTTACTTTATCTCTCTTGAAAAAATCACACATCCATCTAAGCATCCCTTATTAAAAACCAAAATTATATTTTTATCGGAGGAGGAGAAGGCAGAAGACGAACCGAGAAGAAGAACCGAGAAGACGAACGCAGAAGGCAGAAGGCAGAACCGACAACCGAGAAGACGAACGCAGAAGGCAAAGGCGACAGGCGAGGCGAGAAGGCAGAAGGTGGTTCCGGAGAGAAGTGAAGGCGCCGAGATTCGAGAAGAAGAATCGGGAAGTTAGGTAGGATAGGAAGAAGCCCTAATTTTAATTCTATTTCAAACTAATAATAAGTAATAATACTAAAGATAGCTAACTTAATTCGGGTAATTCGGGTAACCCGAATTTTTTCGGAGTTACCCGTATCTTACCTGAAATAATTCCGGTAGTTTTCGGACCGGCTCGATTTACCGAATTTTTTTCATTATGTTACCTGAATTAATTCGAGCCGGGTCGGATAATCGGGCCGGGCTGAATTATGCTCACCCCTACTGATGTCGAGACTTAATTGCTGAGGGGTCCTTATTGCCCTAAACAACAACGAGTGTCCAATCAGTACAAGTGACCGCATCAACATGGAAATTCTGTTCTTTTCCTTTTTCCTTGTTCCCCAAATTACGGGACATTAATTACATAATTAATTGTCCACTTTTGGGCAAAATTATTATTATTATTTTATATATTAACATTAATTAAAATTATATTTTCAATAAAAAGACAATATACCTTGTGAATAAGGTTTTCGTTTTGCATAAGTTTAAGGGAAGTTCAATTTTTCTTTTGTATTTTTATAAAAAAAGTGCTGTGTAAGTTAAATTTGTTATTTTGTGATTATACAATAACAACTTCACCGATTGCTCTAATCCTTAACCAGAGGTTCGTATTACATTACATATAACGTGGACTCGTACATCTGAATCATCTGAAAATGTACGGCCTTTACATGTGCTTCGGCTATGAATTTTCATCCGCCATGACAGCTTTGATGGGCAGAGATTTATCTTATACTATGTCCAGCCTTCGTTGGGACACTGTAATTTATAACCATCACAACATGTTTTTGATAAATTAAAATTTACCCAATTCAATAAAATATACTAAAGTTATTAGAATTTTAGGTCAGATTTGAATTTAGGAACTGACTCGAAAAACAATTCGTACAATTTGAAACTCTTCAATATCATTTCAATTTACTTTTGTTAAATAATATTGTATTATTCTAAGAAATTCAGAATAAATAACATTGTTTCGTGATGAATCAAGAGGGCTCATACTAAAGGGGGCGTTTGATTTGAGCACGGGTTTGGGTATATATGAATATAATAGTAGAAGGGGACGAGAATAGGTATGAAAAATAAAAAATGACGTTTGGTTTGTAACTTGGGTTTCTGTAATAATACAAATAATGTTGTTTGATTTGTTGCATTAACAGGAATGAAAGATGATATAATATCATTAATGGTTTGTTGCATTAATGGTGAGAAGATGAGAAGACTTTGGAATAAAAACTTGATACCCACCTATTTTGGAGGGTTTAGTAGATTTCCAAATTTAATGGGATAAATCCATTACCTTGGAATTGAAAACCTCAAAACAAACAATATTTTTTACAATTATTACATTTCTTTATTCCTAAACCCTCAAACCAAACGCCCCCTAAGCTTAGGTCGCGGATCTTTAAGCCGCTCATGACTTAACTTATTAAGAACATATAGAAAAAAACTTATCAGTATATAATTATATATATTACATTTTAACTTTTTAAAAAATATAGAAAAAAACTTATCAGTATATAATTATATATATTACATTTTAACTTTTTAAATGAGAATTGAGAATATGAAGGAAACGAATTTATGAGTTAAAGGAATAATAATTAAGCCTCTATTTAATTGGGCTTATACCAATTAAGTTATTCTAATTTGAGTCAGATGAAAAAGATTTGATATGATCAAATTTAAATTCTAAAAAATCAACTTATATCGATTTGAATGTTCGAAATCAATTTAAGTAGAATGTTAAAACATCAAATTTAAGAACGTTTGATGTTACATCACCCTTTAATATTACAAACAAACTCTTGCACAAAAGCATGCTTATTTGATCTATGTCTGTACAATTCCAGTGCGCTCATGTTTGAGGAAACCTGGATGCCAATAATGACCTTCATGTTGCTTTAATACTTCTGTCATGGCCCTTAGCCGTCTGCGAGGTTTTGAATCGCGGATTGTAGGAAATTACGACATAAAAATATTAAAGAATTTCAACCATCCAAATGATTAGTTATATTCATTTTAATAATAATTGATTTAAGCTCAATTTTTATTAATAGACTTCACATTATGCTCATATTAAAAAACTTAATATGATGTTAGAGTACGTTGCTCTTAAATTAGTCGTGATCACCTTAACACGACTCATATGTTAAGCCTTAAATTAGCACACATGTGAGGGGAGCGTGTTGAAATATAATTAAGAATATGTCCCATATAGAAAGAATATATGATTTTGGGCATGTATATAAGCCTAACGAGTTACTTCTCTTATAATTAAATGGTTTTATGATGAAATTTTATTTGGGTTTATATGTTCTCAATTTATTTGGACCCAATCTTATAAAATTCTAATATAGTATCAGAATATGTTTAGTCTGAATTATTAATTTCCTGATTGTCCGTTTGAATATTCAATTTCAGTTGCACTTGATGGGGATTGTTAGAGTATCGAATATTAAATAAACATGAAAATATTAGAGGATTTATAAGTGGTAAGAGACAATTATCAAAATAATTGATTCTAGTCACTTTGACAATGATTAATCTAAGTCCAATTCTTATTAATAGACTATATTGCATAAATTTCTTATAAAAAAATTATTATATTAAGTTTTGCCCCCGTTAAAAAAATAAAATTTTATTCTTATTAAAATTTTACCCACATTAAAAATAAAATTTTATTCTTATTAAATTTTTGCCCCCACTTAAAAAAATTTCTAGATCCGCCCCTGCTACTGCCCATATTAAAAATTATGATTCCATCCTTAGGCTTGAATCCTTAATTTTTAAAACAACTCCTTTTTTGGTGGACTTGGGTCAACTCCTGTACATGCAATTCCTATTCTCATTGGCGCATTTACAATCCATAACTTTTTGATTTGAAGAAGGTGAGTTCGAGCTCTTGTCTGACTTGATTAGTTTGGTTTGATATTTTATTTTTAAAAAAGTTAAAAATAAAAACATTTTGTATGCAGTGACATTATTTTTTTATAATTATCAGGTGTCAAGTTGAGTTGAAATTGAACAATTTAAGCTTAAGCTTAAATAGAGTCTCGGTCAACCCAAGCCAATCTGAATTTTAGCTTAATTTAATGCTTAATTTTTTAAAAAAAATTAGGTCTAAGATTCGATCTACTTAGACTCGATCGAGCTTGGCCCAAATATTATCCCCAATCTCGACTCATGCACCAACATGTGAACATTGATCCAAATGTCATCCCTGGTCTCGACCCATGTCACCAACACGTGAACATCGAAACGACACCTTAAAAAGGTAAGGCTGCGTTCATGGTACTGTCGTATAAACAATTCTCTAGCATAAAACAGTACATTCTAATGATGAGATGAGAGATTGGCAGCAGATGACACTATTCACCACCTAATCGTCTCTTGAGTCTTGACACAAATACATTGGATCTAACTTCCAATTTGTTCGATAACACTAAAGATATTATTTTAGTATTACGACTCGTGACCTATCATAGCAAGCGGTGACGTTGAAGAATCATAGTGATGTTGAAGAATCACAGGATTTGAGTTCTGCAAAAAAAGGACACTTGCTCCGGACAATTTGCGGGTGATGTCATTAAAGAAAAAGTAATCTACTTTGCAGGAGTCTAGAAAATGTTAAAATGTTTGTATTTTTTTTAATTTTTATAAAAAATTATTTTTATGACTTAAATTTTTGACCTCATAGTCACGATTTAGATAATTGTATTTTCTCATAAAAATGACTATAAAACAAAACCAGAACAATACTTTTAAAGAAACGAGCGCATGTTAAAGATAACTTTTGATAGTTGAGGAAACATGTACGATCTAACGAGACTATTTACTCATGGGCGGAGTAAGGACTTCTATTCTAATTCATGGTTTCTCTTAGTTTATATGGTTCGTTTGAGGGGAGATCAAACTTTAAGAAATAGTGAATGGTCTTACAAATATACAAAAAATTGGACAAAAATTAAAATATAAAACAAGAGGTTTAAAAGGTTAAACTTGCATTAGTCCGTCTTAAATCGACTAAAGATTGAATAGAATTGAATAATATGAATTGAAAGAGATTACCCTTATTATTAAAGAATTTAAAGTTTAATTTTAAAAAATTTTAAATAGAAAGAACTAGATTTATTTTGGTTTGTAAAAATTTATTAATTTACGAAAATTAACTGATTAATTGATAAACTAATCAATATTTAACAATAAGTGATATTAAAGTAAATTAAACCTAAAATTTAAAAATCGAATCGAAAATTTAAAAATCAAATTATTCGAATTGCATCTTTTGTCCTTTGTGATTAAAATATGTTAGACTTGATTTAATAAATGTAAAAATTTACGGTGGGTATTTTTACAAATATATATTTAATAAAAGTTTAAGCGTATAACTTAAAATATAAATCATGCATTTTGAATTTTTTATTTAATAAATTATCAACTAAAAAATAAATAATAAATTTGAATAAATTGCTATCAGGTCTCGAACTCTTAACCAACGAGACAACATAAATTCACTTATACCACGTAGTATTTGTTGATGATTAAAAAATATAATAGGTTTAATTGTATTAATCTTGAACTGATTAATTTTTCAGTTCGATTTATTTTAATAATTTTTGTTGTTTAATCTAATTAGATTATTAATTAATTGATCAATTTTGATAAATTAATAAGTTCCTATAAACTATAGATCAATCAATTTTTATTTAATAATTTTTCAATTAAACTTCAAATTCTTCAATGAGTGAGAACTGAGAACAGTTCTTTCAATAATATTTCAAAATTTTTAATTTTATTCAATTTTTACCATATTTTATGAGGGTTAAATATTGGTTAAATATTTTAACCAATAGAAGCCAATTAAACGATAGGAGCCTGCTAGCCGATAGAAGTTTGTTAAACGATAAATGCTGTCAAAATAATTTAAAACAAAAGACGCTTGTTAAAATTGAAAGGAAACTATTGTAATTTAAAAACAGAAGAAACCTACTATAAAAGTGAAGTAACCTTTTGTTAAAATAAATATACACACAATATAATGAAAAAAATTTAAAAGTCAAAATATTTTTAAAAGTTTTCTAACTTTCCAAATTAGTAATATTTAGCTAGTCTCTACAAATTTTCAATAAATAAAAATTTGATTTCCTCGATACAAGCTTTAATAATTTATCTCAAGTTACATACGTTATTTTCCAAAAAAATGGGGCAAATAATTTGATGGACGTCAGATCCTCTGGTCCACTTGTTGTGGACCAACTTTGTGCCATTATATCTAACCCATCCATTTATGTGAGACCCATATAAATAAATAGATTAGATGCAGTGACACATAATAGGTCCACAAAAAATGGACCAGAGAATCTGGTTCCAATTTGATGTCCATTTAGATGAGATCCAATGATTGATGGATTTTGATCAAACGACTACTCAATGCAAAAGTCGTGTTGATCACCATCTCTGCTTGCAAAGCTGACATGTAATTCCATTGTCCTGACTACTCAATCACTTTCTAATGTATTGCTTA
This sequence comes from Erythroxylum cataractarum, assembly GCA_024703695.1. Taxonomy (NCBI): domain Eukaryota; kingdom Viridiplantae; phylum Streptophyta; class Magnoliopsida; order Malpighiales; family Erythroxylaceae; genus Erythroxylum; species Erythroxylum cataractarum. The sequence goes on along the minus strand of JANJEY010000005.1, from coordinate 4,920,363 downwards.
TGATGATTTCGGGTGAAATTTTCAGAAAGATTTTCTGCGTGCTATATATTCTATTATATTTTATTTTATGTCAATTATTTATTTACGTAGGCTTTATATAAATAGGACGGGTAAATAGCACAAAAGATGATGTCCTGTAAAATTTTAATTAAGGTATTTACTTGCACTGAAAAAATGATGAGCTCCTGTTTTCTTAATATCCAACTTATTTATTAAATAAAAGAGAAAAAAATAAATAGGTTTGATATAAAAGAGAATAGGGGCATAATAATTTTCAGTAATAATTGAATATGTTCCAAATTTTAGTGTTACTTCACAGTCATCGAATCTTTCATTTGAATTTTAAGTGAATATGTTCCAAATTTTAGTGTTACTTTACAGTCATCGAATCTTTCATTTGAATTTTTATAACTACACTTTGTTTGTTACTTGAATCGCTAACCTTTGAATTACAAATGAACAACTTTATCGATGGATTTTGGCTCGCCCTCTTAGTACTACCTAAAACATTTTGTTAATTTTTTGTAATTTTATGATTTTATAATAACATTATATTAGAATTAAAATTTTTAAAATTTTGGTATTTTAAGTAAATAATAGATAAAAGATTAATGAAATGTGAAGTCAAGCATAAAAATTTTAATATATTTAGACTTTACTTTTTATATAAATTTTTAGGTTATTATAAGATATAGTATTTTTTTGTTTAAAAATCAAAGAAGGAAAACTTTTGTAATTAGTGTAGTTTCAATTATTACTCTTTTTTTAAGGTAGAGAAGTAAATGAGTATATAATTATTTTAAGATTTTTTATATTTTTAATTTATTAAATAATAAAATTCATACTTGTGATAACTAAATAGCAAAAACATTAATCTAACGTATCTTGTCATGTCGACGGCATTAAAGGAGAATTTAACATCGAGCTATTTTTTGCAAAAGTTTAAAAGTTAAAATATATTAACATTATTTTTCAAAATTTAAATTAGCATTACAAAATTGAGTAAAGTGTAAGATTTTTTTTATAATTAACAACTATCTGACTTTCTAGTTTCGTAAGATTATAAGTGTTTATCCTTATTTACGTTCCATGCACATTTCTCTGTGTCCTTGTAAGAAACTTTAGGAGACAATGATCATAATCTCTAGCATGTAGGACCATAAAAGATTTACCATTTTCAGTTTTTGGTCAATTTGAAGTTTCAGGCGCTGGCCCTTTCCATATTTGTGATAAAAAAAATAATAAATTTGGTACCAGTGATCACGACAAGGATCAAGCCAAAGAATAATTACAGAACTTTGTTCTTTTGCATTTAAAAAATAGTTGAAGCATTGAAGACATTCAAGAGTTGATCAATTTGATTAGTTTATGGAACAACTCATAATTCTTTAAGAAGATCCCATGGCTGGCCATCCATAGTTTATACCTTAATCCTTAGGAGGCAACGATCTGCTTCACTTATATTATAATAATCCATGAATGTATTGATCAGTTCTGATGTGACATATTGTTTTTTTAAAGCTTGTTTAGATTACTGCTAATTCATCTCTCTGAAATTGGAAGATGAAAGGAATTCAGGAAAGATTTTGAAAATTACTTTCAGGGTTTCAGGAACCTGAGAATTTTACCTCAGGTAATAATTACAGGCAGGAATGATTGGACTCCTGACATTGACATGTTTGTGGACTGCACATGCAGACAAAAGCACATAGAAAGCATATGGTACAGTTCTTTCATTTCTAGCAGCTTATATATATGGAGGGTAGAGTGTTGAATCTGTTGATCAAGTGTTCTTGAGCTCCGGTTTGCAGAGTTACTTGTTTCCCTACACCAATGACTTTCTTGGAGACCATAGTTGGTATATGTTATATAGTTACTTTTCTTGGTTTTCATTGCCATGTATGATCATACTCTTTCCCGAAGCTGCTTGTTCTTTGCATCTTCATTTGGATTTGATTCACTTGTCAAAGAAACGAATGCTTAATGTTTGATGATATGAACAGATGACTTAATAGTGGACCTAAGGAACTGAAACTGCTAGCTTGCTGTTTTGGTGCAAGCGATTCGTGCAAGTTTATTTAAATCCTTTTGTATCATGCTTTCTTGGTTTCTACTTGGAAGTTCATATATTGTTTTGTGGAAGCTAACATGGAAGACCTCCCGTGTGGTTATGCAGGGGAACTTTCATGGATTTGTGAGGGAGAAGTTACTGTGGATTCTCCTTGCACGCAAAGAGCCGCCATAGATGCAATAAATCTGCTGTTTCTGGGCATCTTTTATCTATTTTTGATTGTAGGTTCTGTCAAAAAACTTGAAGTAAGTGGTAGCAACAGAAAGGAATGGATTCCAGTAGTTGTTTCCATCTGCTGTGCTCTTATTAGCACTGCAGATATTGGTATGGGATTATGGGATCTAATAAGCGAAGACTATAAACTCAAACATCTGGAGTGGCTCGTTTACCTCATCAGAGGACTAATATGGTTATCATTCGCAGTGTCCTTGCTTGTTACTAAGTACAAATGCATCATTATTTTCTCAAGAGTTTGGTGGGTGTTTTCCTCTTTCTTGGTTACAGCTCTAAACATCCAAAATTTGGCAAGAGCACGCACAATCCAAGTTCTTGACATGCTGTCATGGCCTGTCAACTTTTTGCTTTTGTTTTGTGCTTTCAAGAACTGCTGTCATTTTGGTTCCCCACAAATTGCAGATAACGGTCTATCTGAGCCACTATTACCTGAAAAGCAGAAACATAATCAGTCCAAACTAGGACAGGCTGGTTTCATTAGCAAATTGACATTTTCTTGGATTAATCCTTTGCTTGCAAAAGGCTACTCAAAACCATTAAATCTTGAAGATGTCCCTTCTTTAATTCGTGACGATGAAGCCGATATAGCTTACCAGAAGTTTGCTGATGCATGGGATACACTTTCTACTGATAAGAGCTCTAATAAAACAGGAAACTGGGTTATTAAGGCTGTGGCAAAAGTTTATTTGAAAGAGAATATATTAATTGGTTTCCTTGCTATGCTTAGGACAATTGCAGTAGTAGCTCTTCCTCTTCTGCTATATGCTTTTGTTAGTTATTCAAATTCTGCTGATCAGAATCTCTATCAAGGTCTTTTCATAGTTGGAATTTTGATTCTGGTAAAGACAGTTGAGTCACTGACACAAAGGCATTGGTTCTTCTATGCAAGACAGTCAGGAATGAGAATGAGATCAGCATTGATGGTTGCAGTCTACAAAAAACAACTTAAGCTTTCAAGTCTGGGAAGAAAAAGGCACTCAACTGGTGAGATTGTGAACTACATTGCAGTTGATGCCTATCGACTCGGGGAGTTTCCGTGGTGGTTTCATTTAACATGGACTCTTATAGTGCAACTCTTTCTATCCATTGGAGTCCTTTTTGGGGTTGTTGGCCTTGGTGCTATAATAGGATTAGTCCCTCTTTTCATATGTGGAATTCTTAATGTGCCATTTGCTAGAATTTTGCAGATATATCAGACTGAGTTGATGATTGCTCAAGATGAGAGACTTAGAGCTACTTCTGAGATCTTAAACAGCATGAAAATCATAAAATTGCAGTCATGGGAGGAGAAATTTAAAGGCTTGATTTATTCTTGCCGAGAAAAGGAGTTCCAATGGTTGACCAAAATGCAGTTTAAAAAAGTTTTTGGAACAATTTTGTATTGGTTATCCCCACTGGTCGTTTCTTCTGTGACATTCTTGGGATGTGCCCTGCTCAATAGCGCCCCGCTGGATGCTGGCACCATTTTCACAGTTCTTGCAACACTTAGGAGCATGGGAGAACCGGTCAGGTTGATACCTGAGGCTCTTTCCATCATGATCCAAGTCAAGGTCTCTCTTGATAGAATTAATGCCTTTTTGCTAGATGATGAACTCAAGACCGAAAATTTAGATAGAATTGAGCCACAGAATCCTGATGGAAGTGTTTTGATTCAGAAAGGTAACTTCAGCTGGGATCCTGAACTAACAATAGCAACATTGAGAAATGTGAACTTGGACATCAAATGTGGGAAGAAAATTGCAGTTTGTGGCCCAGTTGGGGCTGGGAAATCGTCGCTCTTGTATGCCATCTTGGGAGAAATACCCAAAGTTTCTGGAGCAGTAAGTTCAGAACAAGCAGTAATCTCCTGTTAGTCCTGCAAATTTGTTTTTCATGTCATTCATGTTGTTTTATGTTTGTCTCAGGTCAATGTGTTTGGATCTATTGCTTATGTCTCTCAAATTTCTTGGATCCAAAGTGGAACAGTTCGTGATAACATACTCTACGGAAAGCCATTGGAAAAAGCCAGGTATGAGATGGCCATTAAAGCCTGTGCTTTAGACAAGGACATCAACAATTTCCCCCATGGCGACCTCACAGAAATAGGACAGAGAGGGCTTAATATGAGTGGTGGACAGAAACAAAGAATTCAACTTGCTCGAGCTGTCTATAATGATTCTGATATTTATCTTCTTGATGATCCTTTTAGTGCAGTGGATGCACATACTGCTGCAATTCTGTTCAATGTAAGACAAAGTAACTTCTCTTGTTCTTCAAATGGCATGAATTATTCAATCTGAAATCCTGCAACTGCAGGACTGTGTTATGACTGCTCTAGAGAAGAAGACTGTCATCCTTGTCACTCACCAAGTGGAGTTCCTGTCAACAGTTGATAAAATTCTAGTAAAGCACCTCAATTGATTGAATTCTTTTGAAATTTGTCTGTTGCACTACCCTTTCTTTTTTTCGTTTTCACATCAGTAGTTATGCCTTTTGCATAGGTCATGGAAAGTGGACAAATAACTCAATCAGGAAAATATGAAGAGCTTTTGATGGCCGGAACTGCATTTGAAATGCTTGTCAATGCTCATAAAGATGCAATACTAGTATTAAACCCTTCAAACAATAACGACCAAGGAGAATTGCCAAAGGTAGACTTAGTTCAACCAGAGGAATCTAGCATGTCTTTTCCTGCTAAAAACAATGGCAAAGAGGAGGCATCTATAAAGGGCACACATGGAATACAGCTAACAGAAGAAGAAGAGAAGGAGATCGGTGATATTGGGTGGAAGCCATTCCTGGACTATCTCAATGCCCCAAAGGGAACGCTGTTTGCATGCTTAGGAGTATTATCACAATGTGGTTTTGTTATTTTCCAGGCTGCTGCAACTTATTGGCTAGCATTCGCCAACCAAATTCCTGAAATCAACAGTGCTCTCTTGATTGGTGTCTACACCCTGATTTCGATAATTAGTGCTGTCTTTGTATTTTTTAGGGCTCTATATACAGCCTATCTGGGATTAACTGCTTCTAAAGCCTTCTTCTCTGGTTTCACCAATTCAATCTTTAAAGCTCCTATGCTCTTCTTTGACTCTACTCCTGTTGGACGGATTCTGACTCGCGTAAGTAAACTTTATAATCCTGCCATGCTTTTCACTAACAGGATATCACGGGCATTGTGTCACATCTAACATTTTATGAAACTGTAATTTGCAGGCTTCATCTGATCTGAGTATTTTGGATTTTGACATCCCCTTTTCCTTCATCTTTGTGGTGGCTCCATTAGTAGAACTCATAGCAATTATAGGAATTATGGTCTCAGTCACATGGCAAGTTCTTATTGTAGCCATACTTTCTATGGTAGCATCATATTATGTTCAGGTATAGAATGTTCTCAACTTGTTCTTTTTTTTTTTCCCTCTTTTTATCTTTCTGTAATGTAGAGAGGCCTAACTAAATTTTGTGTACTTTCTTCAACTTGAAAGCGATATTATTTAGCCTCTGCAAGAGAACTGATAAGAATCAATGGAACAACCAAAGCACCTGTCATGAATTATGCAGCTGAGACATCACTTGGTGTTGTCACTATAAGAGCTTTCAGAATGGCTGACAGGTTCTTTCAGAACTACTTAAAGCTTGTAGACACGGATGCTACACTTTTCTTCCATTCAAATGGAAGCGTGGAGTGGCTAGTTATAAGAATAGAAACACTTATGAACATAACCTTGTTTACTGGTGCAATACTCCTTATACTTCTTCCAAAGGGATATGTACAAGCAGGTGGGACTAAATTGACAGAAAAACTTCATTATTCTTCTGCTATGAGCTACCATTAAAGATTTAACTGTTGAAACAGCATCTTATTTTTCGGGTATGCAGGACTGATAGGCCTCTCATTGTCTTACGCGCTAACACTAACCGGCACCCAGGTGTTCATGATTCGCTGGTATTGCAACTTATCAAACTACATTGTCTCAATTGAACGAATCAAGCAGTTCATGCACATATCAGAAGAACCTCCAGCTATAGTGGAGGACAATAGACCATCCTCATCATGGCCACCAAACGGTAGGATACAGCTTCAAGAATTGAAGGTGAGAATCAAGTAGACCTTTTCAAATGAAGGAACCATGTAATATCTGTTTCTTTATGTTGAATACATATCATGCTCTCAGATTAGATACCGTCCCAATGCACCATTAGTTCTCAAGGGAATCAGCTGCACATTCAAGGAAGGGAGTAGAGTTGGAGTTGTGGGCAGGACCGGAAGCGGAAAAACTACATTGATAAGTGCCTTATTTCGATTAGTTGATCCTGCAAGTGGGAAAATTCTTATAGATGGACTTGACATATGCTCTATTGGTCTCAAGGATCTTAGGATGAAGCTTAGTATCATTCCTCAGGAGCCAACACTTTTCAAGGGAAGTGTACGTACTAACATAGACCCTTTAGGCCTTTACTCTGACCATGAAATATGGGAGGTAAGACAACTAATTCTACTTGAATTTCCAATCATTAATTGAGATTTTTTACTGGAAATTTTCTAAAGCATATACCTTTTCTATGCGTAACATGTCTACTCACAGGCTCTGGAGAAGTGCCAGCTTAAAGCAACTATCAGCAGCCTACCTAATCTACTTGACTCATCAGGTTAGCTCACTAGGCAAGTACATGTTTGTCCAAAAAGAACTGCACAAAGCACAGTATTAGTATCTCACACTGCTTCAAAGGGTTTTCTTGTTACTTGCAAAAGCATTGAAAAAAGTTGTCTAGAAGTACAAACAAATGATTTATGATCACAATCAACTTCACAGTCAGTGATGAAGGCGAAAATTGGAGTGCTGGGCAGCGCCAACTCTTTTGCCTGGGAAGAGTCCTCCTTAAAAGGAACAGAATCCTAGTACTTGATGAAGCTACTGCCTCAATAGACTCTGCTACTGACGCCATCTTACAAAGAATCATCAGACAAGAATTCTCAGAATGCACTGTCATAACAGTAGCTCATAGAGTTCCAACTGTTATAGACAGTGACATGGTCATGGTGCTTTCTTATGGTATGCATCCATTTCCTTTTCCTCCCTTTCAACATGCTTCCACTGGGTATGAATCACATGTATAGATTTCCAAGTTAAATAGATCACTTCATTTTTTCAGACTGATTAATAGAACCTACCAAAGGGAATTCTGATACTAATAAAATTGGTGAAATGCAGGGACATTGGTGGAGTATGATGAACCTTCAAACCTCGTGGAAACCAATTCCTACTTCTCCAAGCTTGTAGCTGAGTACTGGTCTAGTTGCAGCAAGAACTCCTTTTCTAAATCTTAACAATTGCTATTCATAATGGATAGTGGAGACTCCACTCTAGGGAGAATAGTGTTATCAACTATCCATGGTCCATTATGGCAGGATCATGTATTAATTTAGAGCAATAAATAAATAAGGCTTTAGCAGCTGAACTTAATTTTCCAATATTGCTAATTTTGTAAGTAAAGACTATCTGTTTGTTATTTCTATTCTATGTTTTTGTTTCCATGTAAGAAAAGAAAGAGATAACCCTTGAAAAGGGAGAAAAAGACATAAAGTTAGAAGTTGCAGCTACATGAACTGCCTGTTTTGTTGAGTTTTTGGAAGGTGAATAAGCACTTTTTTTCTATTGCAAAAGCCTTTTTCAAGAAAAACGAGTATTTAATTATAAAATAGAAAAACACTTTTTTAGTAGATATAATTTTTTTGGCAGCCAAAATACAACTTTTTAAGAAGCTCAAATTTGAAGCTTCTTAAAAAAGAACTTTTTCAGGTAAATTTTTCAGATCAATTAATGAGCTTATTTTTAGTCCCTTTTGCCCTTATGTTTTATACATAATTTTTACAATACCCACAAATTCATCTTTACATTTATTTTGAGATTTATATAATATTATTTGGTCTTTTTTTATATTTTTATATATATTTTTTATTTTAGTTTTACTTATGCTATAATCCATATAAAAGATTTGGTTAGATATATTTTTATTTATGTTTCATATGGTTTAAAATTATATAATAATTAATATATTGT
>JANJEY010000005.1:4884109-4902405 GCA_024703695.1 Erythroxylum cataractarum | reverse complement strand
GACAATTTAAATAGTATATAATTTTAAATTTTTTAATTTAGCTTTAATTTTTTTATATTTTTAATTTAGTTTACTAACTTTTAAACATTTACATAAACTAGGTCAAAAGATTATTTTTATTAATGCGACAGATCTATTAAATATTATATGAATTTCTATATAATAGCTAAACGTAAGATTTAAGGAGTTCAGTATACCAAACCTTACCCTTAATTAATAGAGAGATTGTTTCTAAATTTAAAATTTTAACATTAAATTAAGAAATTATATATTATTTTATTCTAATGTGTATAGTTAGAGATGAGAATTTCGTCTAAATCAACCGAATAAATTAGATTACATAATTAAAATTAATCTATATTATTCAGTTAAAACATTAAAAATAACTTTGTTTTTATCATATTAAAAAAGGTAGATTAAATAATTTAAATTAATCTATATTATTCAATTGAAACATTAAAATAACTTTGTTTTTATCACGTTAAAAAAGGAATTTCAACAAGGAAATATTCTAACAGCACCAAGCTTAGTTGGCCACCACCCACTTGGCTCTCAAGATGAGGGAATATTCCGGGGATCCTTTGGAATCTTTCTTGGGTGAACCATTTGATAAAGAGTGATTGCAACTTTGTGACCTTTAAGTCTTTAACTATAACCACCACTTTCTGTTTTGGAATTGGTTATACTTAAATGGTTTATAATCATTTAAATATCATTTTCAGTATGTGAATTACTATCAATTTAGGAACCATATTTTTCTATGCCGATAATCCTGTGTCAACTCTGATCTAGACGATCCTAACCATACATTTTTTTGAATCCTACATGTTATGTAAATAAGATCGTCTGAAACAAGATTGACACAAGATTACAGACACATAATATTTGATCCCATCAATTTATTAAAAAATTGAGAGTCATAAAAATTAATGATTCATATAAACCATCTTGCTTTGATTCGATCCATAATTTGGATTTTCAAATTCCAATAAAATGTAAGTGTGATAATAAATAATGATTCATATGAATCTCTTGCTTGCTTGTAACTTACAATTTATGGTTTGTTTGTTTCAATTTATGTTTTCAGTTTTTATTTTTAAATTTAGTTAAAAAAAAAGAATATGTTTGTTTGAATTCTTTTTTTTTATTTTTTGTCTTTAATTCTTTATGCTTTCAAAGTTTATAAAAATCATAAAAAGTAGCTTTTTTTCTTTTTTAATATTTATATTCCAAACAAGATGCTTAGTGACAATGTTCACAATTCCATGTTCCTTCTCTTGGTGCTTATCCTCACCAAAAAGTAAAAGCCAAATGCAAAGGATTTGAGGTGTTCCACTAAAACATCTGATAGAGATCATCACTACATGATCATGATGAACCACTGAATAATCCAATAACCACTGAATAATCCAATCTTATTGGTTAATTAGGCTTTATAATGGGTACAATTGAACTTAGGGCCTAGTTTTGGTCAATATTTTATATTCAAACTCATAGTGTAAATTTTGGCAATCCGAAGCTCCGTCAAATCCAAACTAAATTATATTAATTTTTTAAAATTTAAAATTAAAAAGATGACATTTTATTTAAAATCCAAAATTTAAACAAAATTAAGTTTGACTTAAAAGTTTATCAACTCGAACCAAATTTATTAACTTATGATTGAATTGGGATAGGCCGGACAAAAATTATAATTTCAAGGTATAATTATGCATTAGTGAGTCAGTATATACTTTTTTCCAAAATAGTTGACGTAAAAATTCGAGAAACAGATCACTTGTTTTCATTACTCTATATCTACTATATTTTATGAGCATCAATACATCCGAGATCCTGTAAAATTTTAATAGATAAATGCTCGTAAAACAAGACAGATCAAGAATATAATAAACATATGGTCTAAACCTGAGTACCCGTGAATGCAATGGGACGTATTCCTCTGTCCCAAAATACCCTGGTCTTTTGTTCCTTTTGCATTTAAGTCATTCATATTGAATGAATGGATGACTTTGATGCAAAAGGGACAAAAGGGGCAGGGTATTTTGGGACAGAAGATCTCAAGCGAATGCAATAAGTTTTTCCCTGTCCTTCGTAAGGTAGGATGATGTGACGTTTCATATAAAATAATGGCATATTGTGCAACAAATTGAAGGATTAACACAGTGTAATAATTTGGATAGCTTTAATTTTGGTAGTTACAAATTTGATTCATTATAAATTATAACTTGCGTGCACTAGGGGCTAGGGGCAGTCCATTGGAACAAAAACTGCATGCAAATCCAACTGCATGCAAATAGGCTTACTTGTTCGATTTACGTACGCACACGACATTGCTTTCTTTTCACATTTATCTTCGGAGTAACGGTATATTCCGATTCCATCAGTCTCCAGAAATTGCCAGTATTATATCAGAATTTATAAATTTTGTATTTTAAATATATGATTTGACGAGATCACTATTTTAAATAATTTTCAGCCCGGGTTTGATCGGCGGTCGGCCAGTGGCTTTTTTTAGAATTTACATGGGCAATGGTGCGGAGGGTTTCAATAGTGTTTACGCCGTAGTTTCTCGCTCACTGCAAAACTTCAAGGAGTCTTTTCCAGCCTCACGTTGGCTTGAGATCTAGGTTACCGTCGTCTAGTCGTTGAAGTCAATTCGTTAGAGGCCATTAAAATTATTTCCTCATCCCAGTGTGTTATGACAGAAGATCTTTTGTTGGTTGCAGATATCCGGGGGCTATTACATCAAAATTGGGAGGTTGTTTTTCAACATGTCAAGCGTGAGGAGAACCAGTGTACTGACAGATTCGTAGCTTGTGTCATTTTCTTAGATTCGGGTCTGCACATCTTTCAGGTGCCTCCAGTGGCCGTCCAGGAGCTTCTTCACCAAGATGCAGGCTGGAATTTGTACTCCTGCCATATACGCTAGCCTTTTGTACTCATTACTTTGTAATTAAAAAATAATAATTTTTTATTTCCTTTCAAGATTTTAAAATGATTATTTATTAGTGCTATTAAAATGTTAAAGTTAACGTTTTTGTTTGAAACGGAAGAACCTGCAGTTACTATAAAATTTTGAATTATTGCAATAGCCTATAAATCTCGCAAACTAGGTATTCTGTATTAGACAAATCTTACACGATAGGCTCGATCGAAAAAACGTAAATAAGGAGATTTGAATACATAACCTTTTAATCCTATGCCCCACTCTACTAACTCGACTGCCCAATTCACAACACTATAAACTTAAGTTGATATTTTCATTATAGTGAATTACATCAAAATTTATATACTGGTCATTCATAGTGAAACAAGTTTGTGTATAATTAAAAAAACATAATATGATGATAATTTAATACCGTTCTTGGATTTACTTGAGCTATACTTAAATATAGCATTAAATTAGCACAGTATTGTCTAATTGTCACAAAGTTTCCAATGTTTTAAAAGTCAAATAGGAAGATAAATCGGTTAGATAAGAGTTTAAGAGTTTAAGAGTTTAGTTCATAAAATCAATTTAAAATTAAATAAAATTTTAAAAATAATTGAAGAAGATTATTTTACTCGTCAATAAATTTAAAACTTAATTGAAAAAGAAGATTGTTAAATAAAAATTAATAATTAAATCAAACTAATTGTTTGATTAATTTAATATTTTATTATTAAATAAATCAAACAATCCGATTTTTAAAACATCATGTTTCTTAAATAGCCATTATGAATTTGGGTCATAAAGAGTCACCCTATTGGGCTAGTATTATATATTATGTTGGGCCAAGTGCTTGGTTGTCCAAAAACAACACACTACATATAGTATTGAATGGACGTTGAGTTCGGGCCTAGAAATGTCGTGACTTTAGCATGAAATTAGTGAATTGGATCTTATTGACAAATTAACTTGGAGTTCAAATTAAAATAAATTTAATAAAATTTTGAAAATTTAACTAACCATATAAGTAAACTCAAATCTAAATTGTGTTAATTTAAAATTAATGACTTAAAATATATTGATAAGAGTTAAGTTTAAAAATAATTACCATTCAAAAAATAGTTTAAAAATAATAAAACTCGAATTCTCGAGTTTAAAAATAATTAAACTCAAATTCAAGTTTTAAAAGTTGTGTACAACCTGTCGTATAAGGTTTGTCTAATACGAAATATTTAATTTGTGTGATTTACAAACTATTGTATCAATTGAGAGATTTACCTGGTACACATTTAAAGGATAGCAACTACAAATTTCTTCGTTTTTTTTTTTAATTTGTATTGTGAATAGTCCTAAACAAGTTAGGACTACTAATAACTTTGGGATTATGACCAATTCAAACACCTTATGCTACATCAAGACTTATCCCTGTATAATTAGGCAAATAGTTTCTTGTTGCATTCTCCTTTTAAGGACTAACGCTATAGGAGGGAATTGTACTAAGATGGTCGATGATTGATGTAGTTTACTTCTTAATTAATGTTTTAAAAGTCGGACTAATTTAACATTAAAAGCTAACTTTTTAACTTGATATAGTTTAATAATTTTTGTTATTAAAATTGATAATTTTCATAAATTAATCAATTTTTATCAATAGTTTAAAAATCAAACATGTTTGGTTGATTTAACATTAAAAGCTTTAAACAAGCTAACTTTTCGGTTTAATTTTTACTTTCTAGTTTAATTTAATTTAATAATTTTTATTGTTAAAATTTGATTAGTTATTAATTAATTGATTATTTTTTCATAAATTAATCAGTTTTTATAAACTAAAATTAACTGATTAATTTTTATTTAACAATATAAAATTTCCAATAATTTTTCAAATTTTCAACAGATGATAATAATTTTTTTCGATTACTTTTTAAAATTTAACTAATTTTATGACGATCTAAACTTTTAGAATCTTAAATCTCTTATATTACCACTTTAACTTTTAGTTTATATATGAAAATTTTGTTTTTTATGACCACTATTATTTATTTTGTTACATTTTTACTCAATATGCATTTAAAGTATAGTTGCAGATCTCACTATTATTAAAAAAAAAGTAAAATAAGAAATTAACAAGCCTCCTGGCTTTGTCCCTTTCTTGGTGTCTCTTTACCTTTTTCCTGATTCTTTGTTGGCATTATCAGGCCATTAACTATCATAAACTTGCATTCTCAAGCCTTAAAGTGTAGGATTCACATCACAAACTCCCTTACTTTTTTTATTAAGAATGGTAGTGGGTGAGGCTAGTTGGAATTACCAAAAATATAAAGTATATTTGAGTTTAATAAAATAATATTATTTTGTTAATTTTTATAAAACCATATTATTTTTATCAATTTATTTCAAACCAGATATTAAATTGAATTAAATTTAAAAATATATTTTAAAACTTGAATTCAACTTAATTTTTAATTAAAATAAAATTTAATTCATTTATTTTTATCAAAATTAGTAAGGTTAGATTGTTTTCCCTTCCTTATTTTTCATATCAAAATCTATTTTTCACGAAAAATAGCAACGATCATCTTGGTTAGAATCCCTACAAATTTTAAAATAGATTCGAGTTTAATAAAATAATATTTTTTATTAGTTTTTATAAAATAATGTTATTTTTATCGATTAAATTATAAAATTTTATCATAACCTGACTCAATTTAAAATAAAAATATAATTAAAAACTTTAATTTAACTTAGATCTTGATTAAAATAAATTTGATTCATTTTTTTGGGGTCAAAATTAGTGGGCCATGATGTTTTTCCTTCCCTACTTTTCACTCTTTGGTTAGTTTTAAAGGTTAGTAAATAAGGAAAATTTTAGGACTTGGGATCTCAATATGTTGTTCCATTTATAGACCTAAAGCTCATGTGTTCAACTCAAGCATCTACCCAAAAGGATGATGGCTATTTAAGGAGATTGGCAAGTGCACAATTCAATGAGATGCTAATCTTTGTTGTCTTACTATAATCCACTAGTAGATTTTCACTATCTTTTCAAAAGGTGAAGATTAAGTCAATAATACATTCAAATGTTAGAATGAAAATCTTATTTTGTCAAATATTACCTTTTATCACTAATATTTGAACTAGTGGAGGATGTCACATTTTTTCTATTTTTTATTTTATAATACCTTTTAATAACTATAAGTTCTTCATTAACAAAATTACTAAAGATATTGAAAAAAAGGTTAATATTGAAAAAAAAGGAACAATAACTCATGAAAGCACATAAGTTTATCTCGATTATTTGTGTAAGATATTGAAATCCTGAAACCAACTAAATTGGTTGGTAGGAGTGATTCAGTATTCTCATCATTTAATTAAAAGTATCAGGTTTCACTCATAAAGATGGAACGATCAGTTTGGTTAGTACTTTATTCCTTACGGATTGACCTGATGTGATCGAAAATTAGTCAAAATGTGGATGGTTTCAAGGTGTTGTTCTCATAGTTGAGATTCTTCTACGCTAAACAAAAAAAAATGTTGAGACCATTTCAATTGACAATTGACCTAATTTAGGTTACAATCCCAAGACACATGCTATAGAATATGAGCTTTGTGTCTACCCTCTAATGGCCTAAGTTTGTTATGTGAACCCTAGAAAGTGCAAAAAATCATCAGATTTGGTTATGATGCCAACTAATATACAAAATCAAGATCATACAATTAGATGTAAAGTGACTATTCCATTGTTAGAATACTTGCAACCGTTGGATTGAGTGATCCTCATTGATATTTACGCCATGGGAACTCACCATAAACATATAAAAAGACAGAGGACAGACATGTCTTTTCTTACCTTACCTAAGCTACCCTCAAAGATGGCACACATGCTTGAATTCACAGACCAACCAGATGATGCCCCAATAGGTCAGCGGCCAATGAAAGACATCTGTTATTAAAGGATTTCAATGACAAGTAAGATTAGCACACATCAGGAAATTTTTATTGAAAGAAAGACAGAGAAAATGAAAGACAAGAAAAGGTCATTATTAAGAGATAAACTAGATAATAATTTTTAAATTGGAGTAAAATTTATACCGAGTTTAGATTTTAAAATATTTATTAATATTAGATAAAAATGGAATAAAATTAAAAATTTTAAAAATAATTAAAAATATTTAGTTTATTTTAATTTATAAATTTAATTAATTTATAAAATTAGTCAATTAATTAATAAACTCATTATAACAAAGATTATTAAATTAAATTAAATTGAATATAAAATTAAAACTGAATTAAGAAATTGATTAATTTAAAATTTTTATTATTAAATTAGTCGAGCATGTTTGATTTTTTAAATATTAGATTTTGTGGTTTAATAATAGAAAATAGTGAAAAGACCATTTTGCCCTTTTAGAGGGATAATGACTTTTCTTTTTAATATTTTGGGATTTTGTTTTAATTCTTTGAGAGAAAAGTGGAATTTATTTCTTTATTGGAGATACGGAGGAGAGAAAAGAGAAAAAGGAAAAGAGGGAAAAAAAAGGAGAAGAGAGAGAAATAAAAAAAAAAACTAACCCAAAAGGCTCTGTTTTTCAATGGTTGAATTGGGCACAAAACCTCTCATTTGACAAGAAATAGGAAGAGATGAGAACATCGACTGATGGGGTTTGTGGTTTTTGTTCTATCTAAGCTAAAGATGCGATCTTTCTGATTGTTTTTGTGTGTGAGAGACTTAAATCTCGAGCCTTTGATTTGATCGTCGAAGCAAAAAACGGGAGAAAACAGAGCGAGAGTGAGAGAACAAGCTGAAAATGGACGGTGGCGATGAGGTCCCAGCAGCTCCAGCGGGCCCACCGCAGTCTTTGGAGTGGAAATTTTCTCAGGTCTTCGGCGAGCGAACCGCCGGCGAAGAAGTGCAAGAAGGTAAATTTGATACGTATTTGAGGTGTTATGTATAGGTTTCTGTTCATTTGGATCCAGTTGATTTTCTGTGTCTTCACTAGTTTATAAAGGGCTATTTTTGGTTTGTAGATCCGAAACGGATCGTGGGTCGATGAGGAATCGGTTTTTTAGGTTTGTGGGTCAATGAGTGCTTTTCATTTTTGTTGGGGGGTTTGGTTTGTGATTTGGAAGAAGTTTAGTGATCGATAGAGATCGAGCGTTTAAACAATTTGAGGAAGAGGGAGTGTGGAGAGCCAGCTTGGTCGAGTTAGTGGAAAACTGGATTATCTATTTGTTTTCTGACACTGGTTAATGCAATGTGTTTTTGGTGATTTAACCGGGGCATCGTAGTTGTAAACGTTATACATTTGGTGGGTGTTATTGGATCTTAGTGATTGTTACTGGGGACTAGTAGCTGATATGGTCTTCTTAACACTTGATTCAGTAATGGTTGTAATCAGGTTTGTGTTTCTGATTTGCTCAAGTGAGTATGATTTCATTTTTGTGGATGATAGTTTTCTCTGTTCTGAAAGCCCATTTTTCATATCCAGGCATTTAGTGATGATGGTTAAGCTTTTTTTTCTTGCTCAAGTATATGCATGCACATTTGCCCCTGATCTTACTATTTTGAGCTCAAGAACAATCTAAAATATGAGAAACAGTTACATATTCTTGTAAAGTTTCTATTTTTATGCACAAATTTACTGAATAGAGCAATCTTACTTTGTGGGTTTTACTTGTAATGTAGATATTTGTTATAAGTGGTTATGAGGGCCCTCCCGAATTGTTCTCAAACCATACTGACCAAATAAGTTGTTATCAAAGTTGCAACTTCTGATGGAAAAGGTACCTGTCTTAGGCAATCCAACATGATCTGGTAGAAGTGTATGAATGGAAGGATCGATCATTTGGAACTGTTTCATTCTTTTAGAATCTGTTTATAATTGAATAAGGTCTTTTATCGAGATTGCTCTTGTGTCAAGAGGTACCATATTAGAGAAGAAAAATTTGTTGGGAATAAGGATGCTTAGATGGATATCTCCACTTGCTGGTTGCTAACTGTAGGGAGATAGAAAAGTGAGGCATGATTGCGAGTATAAAATGGTTAAGGTACAATTTAAAGAGTTAATGATCCTGGAAAACAATTAGATGGTTCTGACTTGAGTGAATCGCTAGTAAGAAGTTAGCATGTAGCGTAAAGTGTCACTCCTATAGTCTTCTTGTGCTAAATGTTGGAGAAAAATGTTGAAGAATTCTAACATTTAATGTGTCCAAGAAACTTTTCAGTATAGATATGATGAAGGAGCAGTGAGGATGAGTGTTATGAAGACTAAATTTGACAAATGACATTTTCATTGGCTAGTTTCTTCTCTTTTTGGATGATCTTGTATTGTAAATCTGTCATTTGATATTTTCCAGCCCAGGAATTTTATGATCTACGAAATCTATGGACAACCTTTTGTGAAAAAGATAATAAAATTGTACATTTTTTTCTCGTTATGTGTTGTCTTAAATATGTAAATATTGTTTTGTGTATACTTCTGCAGTTGATATTATTTCAGCCATTGAATTTGATAAAAGCGGTGATCATCTTGCTACTGGTGACCGTGGGGGGCGTGTGGTTCTCTTTGAGAGGACAGATACAAAGGATGTGCGTCCCTTCTTTCTCATAGGCTTTTTCTTAAATTTGAAATTTGTGTATGGTTCCTTAATTTGATTTTGGTGCTGCAAGTGGCCAAGTTAAAGGATATTTTTCTCTATATACTACAGCATGGAGCATCTAGAAGGGAACTAGAGAAAACGGAGTACCCAGTTGGCAGGCATCCTGAATTTCGCTATAAAACAGAGTTTCAGAGCCATGAGCCTGAGGTGTGATTTTCCAGGGTTATTGTAGATGCACTTCTTACATGCTATGTTTTTACTTGACACTGTCAATATTCATGCTATGTTCCCCTCTGTTATACCAGTTTGATTATCTCAAGAGTTTGGAAATAGAGGAGAAAATCAACAAGATCAGATGGTGTCAAATGGCAAATGGTGCTCTTTTTCTTCTATCTACTAATGATAAAACTATCAAGTTTTGGAAGGTAAGGAATGGTCTCTTGAAGTTTTCTTTTAACTTAGTGAATTTTGATCAAGACAATGATCGACTAGTACTGAGTCCATTACGCATTTTCTTCCATATGTGCTAGTGTTGGGTTAGGAAGCAAAAATAGTTCACTAAAATGGAGATTTATATAGGTTAGGGATAAGGCATGAATGGTCCATAGTGGGCCCGAATTATGCTGACATCATAAAAATAGGGTAATTGCAACCTATTATTGGTGCATCTCTGTACTATTGATAACAGTGTGTCAGTAGATGAGGGTCTTGGATAATGAATTAGGGACATACAGAACTGAATTACTTGTACGAGATTCTCTCTTTTAACATCTGGGCTTGTAAGTGCATGATGATTGCTGGCGACTTTGATGCTCTTAACCTGATTTTTGTACTGTGTAGCACTATTTTAAACCTTTTGTCTACTGTTAGCTGTTTACTATCAAACTCACATCTTTCATATTATCTGAGAATTGTACAGGTCCAAGAAAAGAAGGTTAAGAAAATTTCTGAGATGAATTTGGACCCCTCAAGCGCTATAGGAAATGGTAGTGCTGCTAGTTCAAGCAACTCAAATAGTGCCAGAACTTACCTGGAAAATGGAGGATGCCCAGACAGGCCATACACTTCACTGAGCAATGACTTTGCATTCCCATCTGGGGGCATTCCATCACTGCGTCTACCTATGGTAGTTGTACTTGGAACTTTTTTTACCATGTTATAGTTGTTCTATCTTTATTTGACCATTGAGGTATATTCGAGCATCCGCTCACCATGTACCTCAAGAAATCTACCTTTCCGCTTTTGTTGATAGCTAAGGTTCCTCTGAATGGTTTGTAACATTGGCAATGGCTATCAGACATTCATAATCATCTTTTTTTTTTTTTGTTGAAAAAGATGGAATTAGATTTTAGTTACTTAGCTGAGCTTGTTGAAGTCTGATCCCTCATTTTACCGTCTAGGTAACTAGCAGTGAGACTAACCTTGTGGCCAGATGCCGACGGGTGTATGCTCATGCTCATGATTATCATATCAATTCAATTTCGAGCAACAGGTGATTCTATGCCTTTTTTTTTTAGAGTTACTTTGTTTCTTTAACAACGATATGATCCTAATTGATAATTCAAAAAATTGAAAATAACATAGCCACCAGAGTTTTTATAGTTGTGGAAAGTAAAACCAAAAAGATAATAATGATATCATAATTTCTAATATCCTAATAAACATTTATAAAGGTGACTCATGTTAATTCAACACCTTTTTTTGTACTTTTTTGTTTTTTTGGCTTTTTAATAATCTTCTTTTTGGGTTTGTGTGTAATGTTCTTTTGAGTGATAAAGTTGTCATTTGTATGAATTACATTTTATAAGCTCTTAGGTTTGAGTTTGTAATGCTTTACTGATTATGCCACTTCCTCTCATTTGTTCCAGTGATGGTGAAACTTTTATATCAGCTGATGACCTGCGAATAAATCTTTGGAACTTGGAAATTAGCAACCAGAGCTTCAATATTGTAGATGTGAAACCTGCAAATATGGAGGACCTAACTGGTAAGCTTTATGCCTTTTAGATTTTTATCAGCCTTTGTATTATGGATGTATAAACTTGTTAAAGTTTTATTCCAATTTGGTAGCTCTGGGATTTGGTATTTATGTTGGTTTTTCCCTTCTCATGTTCTTCTCTTAATTCCCCTTCCTTTTTCTCGAACTTTTTAGGCTTTTACAGGCAACAACTAATCATGAAACCAGCTGCTGCATACTTTGTATTCCATTTTTGTTGTCTATGTTTCTTTGAACTTGCACACAACTTATATTGTAGGCATAAACTACTATTAAGCTTTACCTGATTGATTGTTTGTTTCTATTGCAAGATCTCCTTGTTTGTCATGAATCATCTTACTATGAATCTATCTTCTTTTATTTTTACAGAGGTTATAACTTCGGCAGAATTTCATCCCAGCCATTGCAATACATTAGCATATAGCAGTTCAAAAGGCTCAATCCGACTAATTGATTTACGGCAGTCAGCATTATGTGATTCTCATGCCAAATTGTAAGAGCTTTCAGTTATTTTCCCTATGGCATTCTATAGGTGCATAGTTAATTATGACAAGTAGATGGCTAGTATTGGATAAGAAGGCCTCCCTCAATAATTTGAACCTTAATCAGGGCTAAGGTCTTAATAAACTTCATTTACGTGGCCATTTTCTTTCTTTTCTATGAACTGGTTAGTGATGTGCCATTTATACAGGTTTGAGGAACAGGAGGCGCCAGGATCTAGATCATTTTTTACAGAGATAATTGCTTCAATATCAGATATCAAATTTGCCAAGGATGGAAGACATATACTAAGTCGTGATTACATGACTCTCAAGGTTTGGCCATTTATGATCATATTTAGACAAATAACATTTCAAGAGATGAAAATAACTCATCTTAATTGTCTACCTAACTGGCTCGGCCCTTCCATTTATATTACCTTCCCCCCAGCCACCAACCCCCCCAACTCATGAAACTTTTTTATCCTTGTGGCCTAACTAAGTGGTCTTGAGTTGAACCCCTCCCCAAGATCTACACCTACTCTGTAAGAGCTACTAATCAATTCCACGAAGCTGTGCGTTCATTCTTGTATTTCAGGCTCCATAAGGAATATTTCTGCATGGATTCCCTGTTAAAATGTATTTCGGCTATGCTTTTTTTTTTCCCTCACTTATCTCTGTTTTTTTATTTTTAGTTGTGGGATATCAATATGGATTCAGGTCCAGTTGCAACCTTCCAGGTTCATGAATATTTGAGACCTAAGGTTAGATTCTTTACTTCAGACAAGTCTTAGATAAAGATGCTGTTGGTGTCATGTCCACACTGATCTTGACATCTATTAAATGTATCCAGTTGTGTGACTTATATGAGAATGATTCAATCTTCGACAAATTTGAGTGCTGCTTGAGTGGTGATGGATTGCGAGTGGCAACAGGGTCTTACAGGTATTTGCTATACGTGCACTTGTATGTTTACACCATTCTTAGAGTGAACAACCTTGTACATGCAGTTTGATGTTTTTATTTCATGCGAGTTCAGCAATCTGTTTCGTGTTTTTGGTTGTGCCCCGGGAAGTACTGAGGCCACAACTCTGGAAGCCAGTAAAAATCCAATGAGGTATTTTCAATAATGCGCATCTGACTGATAAATAAGAACCATTTCCGAGCTGAGATAGCTAATCCATTTCTCAAACTCCATAATTTTTAGGAGGCAAGTTCAGACCCCATCAAGGCCTTCCAGATCCCTAAGCAGTATAACACGTGTTGTAAGACGGGGTCAGTGGCTTCTCATTGCCTCCTTTTTACACACTTCACAAATTCAGATTCCTTCCCCTTTCTTTTTCCTTGTTTTGTTGAACTTTTATCATGTGAATTTGGGGAAACTTGGCAGGTGCAGAAAGCCCAGGAGTAGATGCAAATGGGAATTCTTTTGATTTCACTACTAAGTTGCTGCACCTAGCGTGGCATCCTACCGAAAACTCCATTGCCTGTGCTGCTGCTAACAGCTTGTACATGTACTATGCTTAAAAAAGGTCGGAGAAGAAATGTATCGCTAGTTAATGCTTTGGTTGCTATTGGAGAAGATTTCTTTTCCTTTCTCACCAATGAGTTAGGTGGAGGCTACGTGGATTCACATTTCAAATGCTCCTTCAATCTGTAGCACATGCTACTATATGTATCAGGCTTCAGAGGTGACTCTTAAAAAATTCGGTGAGGAAGACACTCGCCATTATTCTCTGGTGGGCAGCTAGATTCTCTCATCTCCATCCTTCCTTTGTCCCCTCCTCCTAACACCCCCCTGAAATTCCATTTTCCCTTTTTTTCCAATATCTTCTAAAGATAGAAGATGTTATGTTCTGAATTGTGTTGGGTTGAAGTCTAAAGAAAATGTGATTGTAGTAGCTGTTCAGCAACACAAACTAGAAAGGATGTTCAAATATTTGCCACTAGGTCTTAAGGGAAATGTAGCATTTTACTCAAAATCTTGGTGGGAAGGAGCTGTTGAAACTTGCACTGCATTGTTTAATTGATTCTTTGTCATGCTTTTAACTTTATCCCTTAGTTCCTTTTAAGGTAGATCTAGATCTTCTCTTTTTTTCGGTAATTCGTTTGTTGTTGATTCTTTGTCATTAGGCCTAGCGGGTAGACTACTTTGAATTGCAAAACTTAAATCTCATCCACGGGGGGGAGGATGTTTTTAGTTTCTGCAGCTAGTCTTTTAGTTTGGTTTGTAGTTTCTACTGTTCTTTTTGACTTGGAAGGATCAAATAAATGATTTGAGTTGAACAGTTGTAATCAGTTTCGAATCATTATCTTATCCTTTTCTTTAATTGCTTAGTCCCTGTTGAAATGGGTGTTACCCATTTTTCTTGTTCATTAGTATTTTTGTCTTAAGCTTGAAGGCAGTCAACCTGTTTTCTTGTGCGTGTGAACATGACTGAGTTAAAAGATGCCATAGTAATGTGTAAAAGCTTTGTCTCTTCCCTGGACTAAGTCCTGTACATACAGTAACCTGAAACTCTTGTTTTTCTTATTTCCATCTCCTGAAAACTGGTTCTTGTTTTTAGTTCTACGTTCAGGGAAGCCCTTCTTTTGCAGGTTACTGACAGATTCATAGTTCTCATCTGCAAAAACATATATAAAAATTTTCTCTTTCTTTAATGATAAAAGCAACAGTAAATGTACTGTTTCGTTTTCACACAGAGAAATAATATATATCCCTCGAGGTATGCAAAAGTAAAAAGCTAAAACCTTACATCACATCATTATTCCTGTTCCTCTCAACACCAAAATCCCCCCTTTCTCAATCATGACATCCTAATCAAGATAATAAATTAGGGATGACAATGGATGGGTCCAGATTATCTCGACTATTGACTCTAGGATGCTCGGTTTAAGTTTGATTGAGCCATTGCAAAGACTTAATTGGCTTCGAATTGTGTTTTGATGTAATTGATCAATATGATATGTTAACATGATCTTAGTTTTTAAAATGTACAAATTAAAACGATATCATTTTAAGATAAAATTTTGGGTTGTTAGGTTCGGCCTGTTGTCATTTTGATAATTACTATTTTAATTATAAAGTGATTATGATTATAGAAAAGATTTTAATTATTTTGTTTAATCAAGTCTTTCTGGTATAATTAAATTAAGAAGAGTGTGTAATTATAAATTGGTGCAAAGATATGCTGCGTCACATATAAAATAATTAGTAAATTTTAAATTTATTTTTAAAAATTTTTTTAATTATTTTCTTCAAATTAAGGAAAAAAAAGTACTTAAACATGATTAAATAATTTTTAATATATGTTTTACCATCAAGCCTAATCAACTTTAGAATCATGATACAATGAATCATAACCTTAATTTAGGACTTAAAACCCAACTACTTAGAACTAAACCTCTTATAATTCAAGTAGGGGTTAGGAGTATATTAGACTTTTTCCACCAACTTTTAAGCTCAAAGAGTAATTTGGTTTCCAAAAACGAGAACTCCTATTATCTTGGAGAGAAGACAAGAAGTTTTAACAGTAATAGTGAAGTTGTTAATCTATCTTCCAAACAATCTTTTTTTCTTTCAGGGCTTAAGCCTCCTTTTCCTTGTTAAGCATTCATTGTCACACCATCATAAACTACAGACATTGATCAAAGGTAATGTATGTGCTTCATAGGATCCTATGTTCATTACGACATGTACAAGATTATATGCAACAAGTTGTAGTGTCTGCCTCCTTGGAGATTACGAAACATATTCCTTAGGTTAGGTGTCGGATCTTTGAGAATGTTGTGTCTGTGTGTGTTGGGTGATGTGAAATATTAGTCATGACTGAAAGCTTTAGTGCCTCTAGGTATTGCTATAGAACATGACCCTTGAAAATCCCATCTTGATTCTTGAAAGGTAGGCTGCAAATCTTTCTTTTCATCATTATTTTTAATGGAAAATCCGTTTTTTTTGCCGGGTTTTTATGGACCATCCCTGGGGAACATTGGAGAACAATATTCAAACTCGGCAATCTGGAAATTTTGATTGTGATGACACATTGGGATTATGTCAAACTACCATTGTTATTATTTTATGATCAGATTCGGAGGGACTGATTGAATTCTGAACAAGTTCAATTTGTATAGGAAGTAGTGATCTTAAACTTGCTATAACTCGAAAGCCAATTGTTCTTAAATCTCCCTTCAAAAGAACATATCTTTTGTCAATTACACCTCTTTGTTTCATTTTGTTTTCAATGTTTGCTTTCCATTTTTCATCAAGTCACTGAGGCAGAAGCCTGATTTTCTTGGAAAGTTTGGATTTTTCTTTTCTCTATGGTGATATGTTCCAAAACCAAACTTCTTCTCACTTCAAGTTACAGAACTTATGGCGTCCAAGCTGCCTGTGCTGCAATCTAAGGCCATTCAAGTGGCATCCATGGCAGCAAAATTACCAGTTTTCCAACCCAAGGCAATCAGTGAAGCTTCAAAATCTGCAGCCAAGCATGCACGTGAATACTACAGCAAGTTGTTAGAACAAAACAAGCAATATATCCAAGACCCTCCAACTGTAGAGAGATGCAATGAACTTTCTAATCAACTATTCTACACTCGCCTAGCCAGGTAATGCAAAATTTACCGTATTTTTTGGCATCTGCTTGTCAGTTTTATGTCAGTAATTTATGCAACTTGTTCTAATCTGCAGCATTCCAAATCGTTATGGAGCATTTTGGAAGGAGCTAAACGACCTCAAAATTTACATCAAAAGCAAGCCCAGGATCACTTTAGATAATGCTGGGATTGCTGCTCTTTTTGGAGTGGAGTGCTTTGCCTGGTTCTCTGGTGCTGAAATAATTGGCAGAGGATTCACTGTTTTTGGTTATAATGTCTAGTTTTCGTTCCATTTATGATTTCTGCAATATTGGTTGGTTCTTGAACACTAATCTTTCCAAATCCCTGTGACTTGTGTCAGCTATCCATTGCACTTGCAAAATAAGATTCAGAACCTTGCTGAATAAAGTTGATTCCTGACAGATTTCAGTATGCTGCAATTTGATTTCGAACTCTTGACTTTTAGGAGCTAAGCTTGAGTCATATATATTACAGTAATAGAATCACATGCAAAAGTTTGTTTTCTACAAGATTTAGAACCTGGCTTGATAAAGTTGACTCCTGACAGATTTCAGTATGCTGCAATTTGGTTTCGAACTCTGGACTTTTAGGAGCTAAGCTTGAGTCATATGTATTACAGTAATAGTATCACATGCAAAAGTTTGTTTTCCACAAGATTTAGAGCCTGGCTTGATAAAGTTGACTCCTGACGGACTTCAGGATGCTGCAATATGGTTTCAGACTCCGGATTTTTAGGAGTTAAGCTTGAGTCACGCATTTAGAGTAATAGTATCACTTGCAAAGCTTTGTTTCCTGCAAGATTTAGAACCTGCCTTAATGAAGTTGAGTCCTGACAGAGTTCAGGATGCAGCAATTTGGTTTCGGACTCCGGATTTTTAGGCGTTAAGCTTGAGTCATATGCATTTACGGTTACAGAATCACTTGCAAAGCTTTGTTTCCTGCAAGATTTAGAACCTGCCTTAATGAAGTTGAATCCTGGCAGAATTCAGGATGCTGCAATTTGGTTTCAGACCACCGATTTTTAGGAGTTAAGCTTAGTCATGCATTTACAGTAACAATATCATTTGCAAAACTTTGTCCCTTACAAGATTTTTGAACCTTGCTTAATAAAGTTGAATCCCGACAGATTTCTGAATGCTGCAATTTGGTTTCCAACTCCGTAATTTTAGGAGCCAAGCCTGAGTCATATGCATTTACAGGACAGCATTTGACAATAAACCAAGCTGCATTGACAGTTCTGTGCTCTGAAAGTTACTCTTTGATGTGTGAATGTGACACCCGTTAAAAGATTGTGGTGTTTCCTCGTGATTCGGAGACCAGGAACACAAACCAAGTCATATTCATTGAAATTTTCATCTTCCTGAAATGAAAAATTTGGTCTTTGGGCTCTGATCTGACTCATTTCAGTCGGCAAGTAAATCGCTTAGCAAACATGTGGCTGTGGAACTGTGGTTCAATTTGACATTTTAGCTCAAGAAGTGTTTGGAATGTGGACTAAATTAAAAGAAAAAGAAAAACTAGTTCGAAATGGGAAGTACGGGCACAGGCACAAAAATGCGACACGATTTGGATACGGACAGGGGAACACACCAATTTTTAAAATTTGGTAGACACATCATATTATAAATTATGAATTTTTTCTTAATTCTAAATTTTATATATATATATATATATATAT
>JANJEY010000005.1:4851587-4884009 GCA_024703695.1 Erythroxylum cataractarum | reverse complement strand
TATGAATTAAGAAAAATTTAGAATTAAAAAAAATCAAAATTCATAATATAATATATATCGATTGATGTATTTCAAAACTTTCAGCAATAGTTCATACAAATTTAATATTTTATAAATTCTTCTAAAAAAATATGAAACATATATTTCACTAAGTCATACCCCAGCAGTCTTTAGATACATTTGAGCTGATAAAAATTATTTTATAATTTCAACACATACGAACACAACACATATCCACCACGTGTCAGATAAATATTTGATACAAACACGTATCCGACACACAAACACGGCTCCATTTTACCGTGTCCGTGTTACATACAAATCAGCCATAGGCTATTGCCATCCCATCTTGCAAAGAATATGACAGGAGGGATTGAATAAGAAGCCATGTTCTTGTTAAATTGGTGTCAAATCCAATGTTGATATGAGTCTAGTCAGGAATAGCATCTGCTGAAAAATTCAATCCTGCCCAGAACATCAACTTGGCTGCATTTGGCACGTGGAACTATGGAAGTTGAACTTAAGCTGCAAGTTATATCAACTTGGAAGATTATAAATTTTTTTAAAGGTAGGGCTTTGGTATTGGAATGTAACTTATCTCCATTTAGAATATATGCTTTTGATTATTATTTGCATTATTAGCTGAATAAGAATATTATTCTTTTTTCATTT
Organism: Erythroxylum cataractarum; assembly: GCA_024703695.1. Lineage (NCBI taxonomy): Eukaryota > Viridiplantae > Streptophyta > Magnoliopsida > Malpighiales > Erythroxylaceae > Erythroxylum > Erythroxylum cataractarum. The sequence continues at coordinate 4,883,337 of JANJEY010000005.1, read as the reverse complement.
TTAGTAATTATATATATTTAATAAATATTTTAATGTATTTAATACAAAGAAAATTCAATTTTTGTATATTCAAATTTAGATTTTTTTAGATTCAATTGATCATAACAAATGATTTAATCAATTTTAAACTTACATTAAAGTATTAGAATACCTTTATCTCCAAATCAATTCTTGACTGATTTAGACTTTATCCTAAACAAAATCACTTAAATTTTAATTACATTCAAATTGTTTTTAAAATGATAATGAATTAAGTTGCGTTTTAAATATTATTTAATTTTTAGAAAAAATATTATTGAAATAATAATATTATTTTTTTAAAAAATTAAATCATTCACCAAAATTGATAAGCCCAATAACTTTGTTTTTTTTAATACATCAATAACTTTGTCTCAACCCTGTCATTTTGTAGGTTCTGCACATAATATATTATAGTTTTTACTAAAAAATAAAGGCATACTGGGCATAAAATAAGGTTGAAACAAAATAATAGTAATATAAAATTTAAACCCAAAAACGAGATATGAATTAGAGGAACAGATTACATGTTCTCTGTCCTTTTTATGAATATCCATTTATCCAATAAATAGATTCATCCAATAAATAGATTCATAAAAATTAAATGAATGAATACTCATGAAATATATTAGACACAGAATAATAGGAATGATATGTATATTAAAAGAACCTCTTACACGACAGACACAAGGTGGCTGTTTCTGTTTTCGTGTATCACCCCGTATCTCTCTCTATTCATTCATCCATTCATTAAGATAGAGAGGGGTATATGGTAGCATACGAAAACATAAATAAAAAAAATTGATCCCGTCATACAACACATATATTAATTGACATTTTAGTATAAAGAGGAGCACAAAATGACACACGAAAACAGGAACAAAAAATTTGATCATTTCCACAACATAGATGTGAATTGACATTTTGGGTCGTCATCATCACTACAGTGGTTCTATTATTATTATTATTATTATTATTACATCTTTTTATTTAATATATTATATACATAAGCGTGTTGAACTTAGACCCCACTTCAAGTAATGTATTTCAACATAGACCCACTACCCATTATGCTCTCTCGTGTCCAAGCCCCGACCGAGTGTCAGTATCCCTACCTTCTTCATTCCATCCTCACCCCCTCCACGTTTTAATGCACCACCAATGTTTTTTCTAATATCAACATTTATAATCATTATCAATTTTTTTAAAATTAAAAAAATTTAAGGTTTAAAATGTTAATTAATTATAAAATGAATATATAGTAAAAATGAATAAAATCAAATATTTTAAATAAAATGAAATAAATTAATATTTAATTAAAATATTAAATAAAAATTAATTAATTATTTTAATTTATAAAAATTAATTATTGTTAATAATTGACAGGTTAATTAATAAATCACTTTATTTTTAATAAAAAATTTAAAGACAATTTGAAATAAAAAACATCACTAATTCAAAATTTTTGTAAATGAACTAGTTGAATTGACTTGATTTTTTTTATCATTAATTATTATTTAACAATAAGAACAACAACAACATTCAATATAAATTTCGTTGATATGCAGATTCTGAGAAGGTTTAGTAATACAAAACTTTACTTTAACTAGTAGAAGGATTGTAAATATATTGAAAATTTTATTTAATAAATCAAATGATATATTCGAATTTAAGCAGTTATTGAAATTTTTATAATAATTTGAATATAATCTCTAATATTTATTAATGGTTGATAAGTTTTGGGTACTGAACTTTAAGTCTCTTTCATCAACCCATTTAGCATTAAAAAAAACCTTAAATTGGCTAACTTATATTCGATTATCAACTTTTCGTTTTTATTTAGTTTAATAATTTTTATTATTAAAAATTGATTAGTTTATTAATTAATTAGACAATTATAATTAATTAATAAAATTTTATAAACTAAAATAAATAGACTAATTTTATTTAATAAATTTTAATTAAACTTTTAATTTTTAATGAATAAAGATTTTAATCCTGAGTCAAATAGTGATAATGGTAATTCAAGACATCAATGAAGAAAGAAGAAGAAATCAAAACCCAAATCTCAGTACCATCGTAATGAATTATCAACTGCCATATGATAAATTTAGGATTTTTATCATTTTAAAAGACTCTTGAGAGAGAGAAAAAAAACACAAGGGTCCTCAACTACTAGATCACCTCACGAAGATGATGGTCAAAGTAACATAAAATGTGTGACGAAGCTTTGAGAAGTTGTTCATTAGATTTAGCTGTCACAGCACTAACAACAGTGCTCACAGACGCGGCTCGTGTGGGGTACTGCCACGTGTCCTTGGTGACGGAATCTCAAAGTTTCGATCACGCTCCTCTCACTCTTCAATCTTCATGGCGTGATTTTCACCAGTCGACGGCCCTGATTTTATCACGAAAGTCACCAACGGTCTTCGAGTCTTGGAATCTCCAAAATCACGCTCCTCTCCTCTCTCCTTTGGGTTCTCTCTTGCTTTGTTCGTACGCATTATTGGTGGCTTTGACTTTGTGGAAGACCCTCCGTTGGCTAGAGGGCTTAATGGGTGTCATTAATGGAGTAATTAACAATATCTTAAATTTTTAAATTAAAAATTAAACATATAAAAAAGAAATTTAAATTCTTAAATAGTAAAAATTACAGAATTTAAAATAAAATTAAAAAAGACTACTTTTATTCATAAATATTAGCTTCATTAAAGAAACTAAATATTAAATAAAATCGGTTAATTTATAAAATTAATTAATAAATTGATTAATTTTTAATAATTAAAATAAATCGAATAAAAAATAAACTAATTCAAAAATTTTAAACCGATCAAATTGATTATATTTTTTTATCATAAATAATTAGTTAGTCAAGCTTTTGGAGTATTTACCATGAGGAGATCCTATGCCCACTTAAGACAAATGTTGGAAGAATAAAAACATCATGTTCATGTCATTAGTTAGTTAATTAAGGCTTGGTCTTGAGTTTACACATGCTGCTTTTTAACATTTGATCGTGTTTAATATTATAAGTGATGTGTCGTTTTAAGATTGTTTTTATAATGACATGTTAATAAGCTCGTTATCCTAAATTTATTTCCTTGATTGGATTAATGGATTAAAAAATTAAAGTAAAATCACAATGTATGATTTGACATATGATAAACTTTATTTATTCTTTTTGACTCATTTGTAAAATGCCCTAAAGAATCTTTAATAATGCTTTATTTGTTTTTAAAAAGTATATATATAAATTTATGAATATGAATTAAATTAAATTAATTATTTGTTTTTAAATTATTGACTCAATAAATGATATATTAATAATATATAATTTATGAATCAATTCAGTAAAAATTTTATTGATATGGCTTAATTATAAATAGTCTTATTATTAACTAATAGAAAAATTTGACGGAAAAAAACCCTAATAAGTAATAGACAAATTAGCAAACCTAATGTCAATAATAATTTTTTTAAAAAGCATAAACTAAAGGTTTTTTTTGGTAAACCCACGAGATATCTTAGGAGGGTTTCAACTCATGAGAAGACGCCTTTAAGTCAACCAAATTCAGATTAATTTCTGCTCACATCGGATCAACCCGTAAGGGGTAAAGTTCTGGTCAAACAAAATTTTTCATTCTCAGGACTCAAACTCGAGACTTGTAATTAAGGGATGAGAGTCACCAACCTATTTGATTTACTAATTGTTTTTGGATAAAATAAAATAATTGGCCTAATGTGTCTTGTCTGTGAAGTCTTAGCCAATCCATACAAAATACACTCTGAGACATAAGGGAGTGCAGAAAACAGTATTGTCTCCCTCTCTCTCTCTATCTCTAGAGAGCGCACACACACAAAACGAACTTTACTTGATGACTTTGGAGATCACACTCACGCGTAAACAGCAACATGATCATAATCTTTTTCAGGAATTTCAACACCCACACATCTCTCTCCCTGTCTTCCATATTCAGTTCCTTGTCGTCTGAACGAAACTGAACTCTTGGGTTCAGGTTTTTCTGCTGAGTTTAAAAAAACTCAAACCTTTAGAAAGGAAAGTGAGAAAAAAAAAAGCAGTCTTTGTACGTTTCTACTACATGAAAGTTGTCTTCTTCTTGTGTTGGTGACCTGAAACTACTTGTGATCGCTTCTTCTCCGTTAAGGACCATGTGATGGTGTGAGAAAGCTGCAATCTTTCTACTTCCTTGTGATCTTCGCAGCCCCAAAAGAGCCTTTGAATTTTTTTTTTTCAGATTCTGACAAAAACCCACATCGTATCTTGTGCAGTCTCTTGTGTTTTTGGCTTAGGAACTTCGACTTTTTGTATCCAACTCACCAAATCTTAGAAATCCCAGAAAGCTTATAACTTTGAAGACCCCCCTTGTTCATGGTGTGTGTGTAGGTCAAAAGTTGTTCATTTTGGTGGTGAAATTTGACAGAAGCAGAAAATGCAAGATCCATCAGCAGCGATGTTCCAACCAATGAAGCCTCAGTTCCCAGAACAAGAACAACTCAAGTGTCCACGTTGTGACTCCACAAACACCAAGTTTTGTTACTACAACAACTACAATCTCTCTCAGCCTCGTCATTTCTGCAAGAATTGTCGCAGGTACTGGACCAAAGGCGGAGCTTTAAGGAACATCCCGGTCGGTGGTGGCAGTAGGAAGAACAACAAACGCTCCACAAACCAGAAACGCGCCAACCCTGATCAGAATCCTGATCCGGGTCGGGCCAACAGGCGGCTGCCGGAGTCCGTGTCATCACCATCATCAACAGCACAAGCCGAGGGTCAGCAGTTGAGAGGTAAGGACAATTCGGGTTCAGGTCAGGGTGAAGATCTGCCGTTGGTATACGGGTTGGATGGTGATCATGATAGGAAGGTATTGGACATGGGTGGGAGCTTCAGTTCTCTCTTGACATCAAGTGGGCAGTATGGAAGCATTTTTGATGGGTTGAATCCAAATGGGTTGGGCTTGAAAATGGTTCCATTGGGTGGTTTTGTAGAGGATTTGAATACGGGCTCCAATTCGGACTCGACTCTCCATCCAGCTCCCGGCGGTACTAACCATAACAGCCGGAGTAGCAACGGCGGCAGCCGTGGTGATGGTGGTAGCAACAATGAGAGTTATTTGCATGGTAGTGAGTGGGGAAATAGTAACGGATGGCCTGATCTAGCTATTTACACTCCAGGGTCTAGCTTCCATTAGAGTACATTGGTGAATCACATTTGCTTCTAATTGGCAGCCTGAATGCTCAATTATGGATCTTTTGGTCTATGCGTTTTTTGAGTGGTTTTTGTTGGCTTTACATATGAAAAAGGAAGAATTTTATGTATATGGAAAAGGGTTTCTTTTCTAATTTCTAATATATTCACTAATTGGAGCAAATTTGTCTTTGTTTAGAATCCGAAATAGCTTCTCTATCAGGTCGGGATAAAATTGCGTACTACTGAATCTCTCCAAATCTCATGTTTAATCGAAACTCTCACATTGTTGTTGTCATCTTTTTTTATAAATTTATATCGTATGATCATTTTTATGTTGGATATAGTTTTTAATCTAACGAGTTATTAGTTTAGTTGTTTTTTTAGGATGGAATTTTCAAATGATATTTTTTAAAAATATATTTAATAATCCATAAATTATTGCAAACAAATAATTATTTTAATGAATTAAAGATTCAAATTTATGTTATGATTTCAATGCAATTAGTAATTACAATTAATTTTGTCAAACTATAATTTAATTTAACACGATTTGAATCAAAACTAATATTTTGATTTTAAAACACCCGATTCAAACTTAATTTAAAATTTGAAAACTTGAAAAAAGTTCAGGTCCTAACCCGACCCAAGACTGCTAGACTCTTTACAATAGGAAAGGCATTTTTAAGTACATCTAGTCTCTTCAATGTGCGAGATTAGGGATTGGAAAGAGAATGGACCGAGTTTGACTTTTTGTTGATTTTTGAGTACTTTGCTTAGTAGATATTAGTTTTAAGAAAATAAAACTAATATCTACTATAATTAAATAGTCTAAAATGACATTTCTATTATATAAGAATAAGGCTGTTTACTTCTTTAGACTTTGCGATTCAGCGAGATTTTAATTGGAAGTTGATGACGACGACGACGACTACAACGAGTCTAAAACAATTTAATTATCGAAATAAGTTTACTTGATTAGTTTGCGACATTTTACATACATATGTTTATTTGATATATGGTGATATTCAAATGCTTATATTTTAGACAATTTAATATATTCAAATATATACTTGTTATTGTAATATTGTATAGTATTTATAATTTGGAATCCTTTTTTTATTTTGTTTACTCGATATTGGTTTTTCATATGTTATGAAGAATTCAAAACCAAGAGTTCTGGTATCGTTTAGTACTAGGCTTCCTAACTGCTTAGTGTAATAGTGATTTTTTTAATTAGTATAATTTATAATAATTATTTTTTATACAACAACAACAATTTAGCGAAAGTTTCCATAATACACAAAATTTGGAGATATTAAGTAATATACAACATTACTCCTAACTAGTAGAGATGTTATTTTCGATATACCCACATGAAAAATACATATACATATTAAAATAAAAAATAGACATAAAAATAAAAATAAAAATAACTACATATAAATAAAAACATAAAATAAATAATATATATAAAACAGGGTAAAGACTAAAAATAAAAAATAAATCAATCAATCAAATAGGTCATTACAAGAAAATATTTAGGTAAGATCTATGAGAATAGGAAAGACTTTTTTAGGTAAGAACATTTATCCTTATCCTAACATCAAAATTTTCTATTGGAAATCACAATTTTGGCAAGTTCGAACAGAACCGTATAATTGATTTTTTTGGCACAAGTATCTCCTAAATCATAATTCACTTAATGAGACAAAGAATTAAAATTAAACAATAATTACAATTACAATTATATCTACATTTCACGTCAATTATCTTTTTAAATCACTATATAAATTACAATTTCTCTTATCGAGAGCCAAAACTTGTAAATTTTGAAGGGAATATATCATTTGTTCCGGTTAATTAATTCTTATCCTGTTTCACTAAATCTCATCTAACATATTTATTTGGAATTTATACAAATGTGTGAACAAAATTAAATACACATGATTTGAACACTCTAACGGGAAGAGGGTGTTTCACCCCATTTTTGAACGGGGAACTTACTTTCTTTTCTTAGGTCCAATAGGGGCATTGTTGCATCAAGTTTAGTCATGTTGTTGGTGTCAAAGTGCCCTAATTTGGCTAAGGATAGTGGAAATGATAGTAAGTGGTAGGCACTAGGCTTTGGAAATTAGTCTATATTCTGTTTAGTTGATGTGATAATTTGGTGACTAAGTGACTACAAATTGCTCTCTTCTTTCTTGCTTGTTGGGCCATACACTATAATTATGCTCTAAGTGGACCACTCTTCTTCTGATTTACAGAAATTTCATCACCAACCTTTCACATGCTGTGGGGTCTGCTGCTGAAACTTGATTTCACAAACTGAGAATGTGTCTCCAAGTGGTTTGTGAAATCACTAGTGTGGGTCCACATTTGAGCAATAAGTGGTCCTGATTAAGTTTGGCAAGTGAATGGATGGACGTGATTAAAGATCAAGCTACCCCAGCTCATTGGCCATATTGTGTAACAATCATGACTGGTCCTGAATCCTAATTGAACTAATTATAGCAACTAAGGGGTTTAATAGAATGCCTATAATTAGATACATACTCCATAGCTGAGAGCCACAGAACTTTAATGCCAAGAAAACCCCCAATTCAGGCTTGCAAATTGACAAATGCTTGAAACCTACCAAATTTGAATTTTGGGTAGGGATCTATGACTTTGCTTTCTCTCTTCCAACAATTAGTATGGTCTACATCATATGTGATTTATGTGCTAATCTGACTCAACATACCTATTGACCAAGTTGTAGTGACACATCTTGTACTTTTATGGCTGCAATGTTATCTTGAACATGTAGATGTCAAACTCTTAATAGTGTGTTCCAATAAACATACTCAAAAAAAAAAAAAAGTTAAGTTCATCAAATTGTAGAATTGGTTAGATGAGACTGAAATAAGATGAGATAATTGTTTTAGTGCACATCATAAAAGCTGAATCCAATGAAATCCCTTTTCAGAAAAACAATACTAACTGGATTTGAATGGACTAATCTTATATGGTTTTCTTCCCTTCAAAGATTTATGTCCATTCCCTTTTCTCTGTTACAATTTAAGGAAACAATTTCAGAGAAGGTCGTGGTGACTAAATCAATAGTCCAAAGCTGAGGTTCTATTTTTGGCAAGTAGTGGACTATAACTTCAGAGCTTGCCTTTACGTTGAAGTATCTTCATCCTAGCTCTGAATTGTCCTTTCAAGTTGGTCTCTGCACTATTTTGTCTGGTGGGCTAGGGAAGTTGGGAAGTTTCCTGGAACTTTCAGCTTTAGATGCATGCCATTTGAGGACTCTTCAACATTTTCTAGTAATGTTTTACTTTTATTTACAAACTAAGCATGACTAAAAAGTCTGAACTCGAACTGTAAGAGGCCTGAGCTCCATCGCGATCCCTATTCCAAACCCAGAAGCTAAATCAAGGGCTTAGCTCATGTGAGGATGCTGATGACCTCTCTGGATTTAGATTAGTGGATGTCTTAGGTAAATAAGAATAAAGGGTGGAATAAAGTGAAAGGATACAAGTACATCGTGTTTAAACTAATGCCTATAAACTAAAACATCACAGAGTCTGACCATCTTAGGTGAAATCTGCGTAACACATAGGGATGGCATGTGAAGGTATTGTATTCCACATTGCGGACAGCAGGCATGTCAGAATCAGAATCATAAAAGCTATGGAGTATGGAAAACCAGTCAGCATGAACTCCACAATACTCATAAAGGGTATTCTTTTAGGTTCTTACAAAACCAGAAAAGAAGACAGGTCCAACAACTTTCCAGGAAGGAACTTTTCAAGTGTACTTGTCAATGTCTTTATTCTGCGATACCATTCTGATCAGTCTATACTTTGAATTCCCACTTATAGAACCTCCTTCTTTGGTGTAAAACAAGAGAAAATAGAAAAAATTATTTAGCAGAGCACCTGGCTTACTGCAACTCTCATTGGGAAGTCAGACATCAATTCTAACATAAATTTTAACATTCTAGTCCAACTTACAACTTTTCGTGCTAAAACAAATCCAATTTAGTGTAAGCAAGTGTGAAACATATTTCAGAACAGAGAAACGTGCATACCAATTTTAATTTACAACAAATGCAAATCTGTAAAATCTGAGTTTCCCCCTGAGAATCTGGATCCACCAACAAGGTATCTGTCTCGTAAAACCTATGAATGATACTGGAAAAATCAAAGCAGTTACATGGTCACAGTACGGGCCTTGTACATGCAAATATATGCCATATGCCAATCACCTGAAATTAGAACACGTTCAGAGTCATCAAGAGAAGAATTATATGATCTACTAAAGAATTTAACAGCTTGCAACAAATGCAAGGGTGAAGTACAGCTTCATTTTAACCATGTGAACAGCTTACCTCCTCCAGAGAGTCTAGAAATATCTTCCTCTCGTTGTGGTATTGGATTATCATCATCATACTCGATCCATTTTCCTGTTAGGAAAAAGAATGATGTTTACAGTTTAAAGCTGAATATCAGGATAATCAATTACTGAAGGACTGGCTCAGAAAACTGACCACTTTCTTGTTTGACCCAAGCAACATAATGCCCTGAATCAGCACTCCTCCCCTTATGAGTCAGCACAGCAACCAATTCATATACTCCAGTTAAATGTAATTCTTTATCTGATGGAAGACCCGAAGGCAGGGGTGTTATATAGGTAGCAGAACTTCAGATGATAAACTTTACAACAAAAAGTCTTGAAACCAGAAAAATCCAGGCAGCATCAGAGAAATGAAGGATAAGATAATTCATAATGAAGTGTCTTAAGGAACTGCACTATCAAAATATCCTATCCAATCCATGTAAGCGTCACGATCAGTAAAGTGCCTCAGCGGCACAAGGTATTTTGCAAAGACCAGAAGCAAAGCCACTATCTATTGCCACATGTCCATCATAGGATCTTATATAACTGTTAGACCATACTGACCAACAATACAGAGCTCAACTAAGGAAATTTTTTTAAAGAATTTACCTTTCTCTGAGGTACCCTTTGATTCTCCAATTCTACTGGATGATCCCTGTAAACAGTACGTATACAAGAAAGACACGTCAGAATATTCACATAATCTTTGAGTCACAACATCTATGTATGTGTCGGAAAAGCTCAACAATAGGCCCAACCTCTGCATCAGTCATCTTGACATCATTGATCTGTGAACCAGAGTTCTTCTCGTTGGTTTTTAAACCAATCTTTTTACCCTCCTCATCTCTTAAGATCTGAGAGTTAAGTATGCATGAAACTGCTTTATACCCCTGAATAACAAAACTACAAGTGCATAATACCATAGCAAAACTACCAAATCAATGGGTTCCCTATACCTGACGTGGGGCATCCAATTTTTTGCGAAGATCATCAGAACAGAAATCATAGACATCCAATTCCAAAGGGTAATCCACTTTCTGAAAGAAACACGTTGCTTGATACTCATATAGTAGGCATTTGTGCAAGATTTAATTGATCTGTTACTAATTTTTTGCAATAAACCTTAAACCAATGGCTTACAACACAAAGAGATCTGCATTTACCCGTAAAATTTTAGCCTTCTGATTTGTCTCTCTCTTCCAGAAGAAGCGAACAAACTGAATCGTCATGTACCTTGTAAATTAAATATAGACAGTAAGAAATTATCATCTTTCATCAATAAATTTTACAATTAATCTGAGATTTAAGAGAAGAAAGAGAAAAGCAAAACAAAATGAGAGAGAACCATGATGTCAAACAGCAGATTATAGCATGTTAAATATTTCATTAGTAAGAGAGAAAATTGGAGGTTGACATATTCTCTCCTGTCAATCACTGGAAATAGGATGAAGACAAAATGATAGAGAAAAAGGCCTTTACATACCTTGGCAAAGCACTGATACGAGACTCTTTCAAATAAATTGCACTACGTCCCAAGGAAGGAGAAACCTTCTCCAATTCAGATTTAAGACCCTATGATGAATATAAGTCAGTAAAACATATAATACAGTTTGATTAGAGATATTAAAGAGTAATAGCAACAAATCAATTTCATGATAGATTAGTATGTGATCATAAATCCTATATAGTCGCATAACAAGTAATAAAGCAATAGCAGAATCGGTGGTGAATTCCTTTCTAAGAGGAAAATCAGAATTTAAATAACAAAGTAACCACTAAACTCAGTAGCTCTAGACAAAAGTCTGCAATAACTTCATGACAATTCACCTCCAAATGGCAGCAAGCAGCTAGATTCAATTGAGAGCTTAGGCACATTTGCATGATTAGAATAGGTTAAGGTAAGTTAACTTTAGTAGGTTTATTTCTCAGACAAAATATAAATTGTGTCTTAATGATAGATAAGCATTGACTAGCTAGCAAAACTCACATGTTTTAGTCCTTCATGCAAATGGTTAACCTCTTGAGAAATGTGGCATTTAAGTGAGTAAGTTGATTCTGTCTCCGAACTTTCTTCACCACTTTCTTGGCAGTGTAGTCTAACACCAAGCACCGAAAACATATAACTATGTCAAATTTCTTGGTCCTTTCTTAGCTGAAAAGCATCCACACTCAATTAAAATTATCAAGATAATAGAAGATGTAACAACATGCTCCAGGTAGAAACTGGAGATAAGTTAGCGATGCACATACCTGCTCATGAGTTCAATGCCAAAAAGTGCCTTCACAGCATCTGGATTTTCACTGTGAGTTTAAAGATTATGAAGTAATAGAGTTAACTTAGATGAATAGCAAGATCAAAACCAGCTGCACCAGACATTATTCAACAATAGAGCTATTATCCATGTAATTTTCCCAAAGTTCATCAATGAAAATAGGAAATAGAGCTAATGGTTTTTTATTATAGCACAAACAATACAGGACGTTTAAATGAGCCAAATTCCACAAAGATGCCAATAGTTTATGCCACAAACAATACCAAACTACCTTGGGCTAGGTGATGTGAGAGACTGCGAAAGTGTGTATAAAAGCTGTGTCCAACATTCTTCAGCATCCTGCTCCACATTTTGACACATAGAAGTCAATGGGCGAAAAACGTGTAGATCAATAAGTTGCAGAAAATATGTGGATGTTTGAAGAACCTGCTGCATGAAGACACCATTGTGCAACTGACCGAATTGTGGATACTTTTTGCGCAAAAGCTGAAAAAAGAAGAAGATAAATAAATGTTTTATGTCTGTTCCTTGTTTGCTAGCACGTAAACCAAAATATAACAAGTGCCTTCAATATGAAGTTTAATACAGGTTACACAGGAAACAACAGTTTTGTTGTTTTTTCTTGGCCAAAAGTTCCCAAATTATGAAATATTGCCACAAAAAATCAAGGAAACCTTTTAACACTATTTGTAATCAAGAGAACTGTTAAACAATATTATGGATCTGCAAATGGAATGCTGAATGAATGCGTCAATAAGTAACAAAACACCACAAAGTGCATTTCACTTATCTCCCCAAAAGCATGCTTTTTACTAAGAAGATAGGTCCTGTAACCCAAAAAGAAAGATAATCTGGCCAAGAGGTTCTAAAAAAACTTTCTTCTAATTACATATGGCATTCCTAAGAGGCTCTTGCAACAGCAAACATGAGGCAATGCTTTATTTCAGAAAAGAGAGAAAGAGACCATCCAAAACTGCATAGGTGCCACTGGCTTGACACTTTTGTCAAGCTCGTTAAATAGCTCTCGAGTTGCAGCCGTCAACATATGAGATGTCTGATCCAAATCATTCCTTCTATCGGATGGATATCTAAACAAAGTGGATTGGAGATAAGAGAATTAATGAACTTTTTTCATGGAAGAGTAAATGGCTATTCAGAAAGAAAGAGATCTTACTTAAGTAAAGCAGACTTCAACTCTGGAACAGAATGCAGGCATTGTATTGTAGAATTCATGTAGCAGGTGTTACCAAGATTAAAAAGACCAGAACTATGACCCTGAGAGTGTAAACAAATACAGCACTGAGTTGGTAGAGATCAGCAACAAACTGTATAATTAACATAAATCATCTGCAAGTTACTTTTAGCTCTGGGACACAAAACTACCACTTAAACTATGAGTTGTCAATCTCGTATCCTAGTAGTGCATTGACTGCAAAATTGTACAATCTGAATTTACAAAAAAGCATCAGATGTTAGTAAAGAGACTCACTATAGCAACTACTTGTTCTTCTTCTGGGAGATCTTCCATGAAGACAGGACCCTTCTCTGGGGCCTTCACAATCTCATCAGCAGTTCCCATCATCATAAATCTTTGCCCCTAAAAGATCATTCAGGAATATATTCGATATCAATGTTCTAACATTTAGAAAATGCAATGCAACAATACCATATATAAAAGATCATGTACCTGCTTTACTCCTATTGTTGACCAATCATCATCATCCTTCATTGTGTAAGAATAAACATAAGAATGAATCATATTCAAACTCTTGAAACAGAGAAACAAAATACTATAGAGGTGCCAGAAACCAAGTTGAATATAGTTAGCTAATAATTAACCATCACACTGATAGAGCCAAAAAAGAAAATCATCTTATCACCTTTAATAAGCCACCCTTAACCATAATCTTCTGCCTCTCAGGAGGCACCCCAGTCAAGTCGTACAATTGGCACTTGAAAACATAAGGCGGCAGGCTTGTGTCAATTTCAACCTTCGGGAAAACTTCTTTTTGCCATTTTACACTCACTGCAATATGATAGTATAAGAGTAATTTCCAAGATTAAATATAAAAAATTGCACATTAATGTCATACTGGATTCCTAGCAAGTTGTAAATTAAAGAAGAAGGAACAGAAACATTGATGTTAAGTATAAAAAAAAAAACAAAACAAAATTTCCAGCTTTTTTTGTTATTCTACTCAGATTCAGGACGAAGTCTGAAAATTCCTACAGCACTTATATAAGGTTCATGATTCATGAGGGACAGCATAAGCACTTAAAGCACACAACGACAAAACAGCAACGCCATTAAATAGTCTATTTCTTTAAAAATATATATATAGCAATAGCATCTGCAACATTTAAAAAAACACAAGATGCATGTAGAAATTTCGCCAAGCACCAAAACACTTCCAACACAAACAAGAAACAACAAAAGTGAACTATTTCAATCGTCAAAATCCATAGCCACCTAACAGAACTCCATAATCACCTATGACCCAGCTCGAGAAACGCAAAAACAAGCCCTAAAGATCCAAAATTTCGTATCTACATTAACCGAGAACTGCCCCACGTTAACATATAACTGCCACAAATCACCCCCGCCATCCCACCAAAAGAAAATAAACTTTTATCAATAAGGAGTTAATCAGAAGAGCAAGATCACCTGTAAGCATGACTGATTGGTTCTCAAAAGATCGATAGCGAGAATAAGGTTTCGCCTTTATGCTTTGCTTGAAGAAATCGAACTAAGCTCTGAAGCTCTCCGATGGATTCTGATTTCTAATTTTATACACAAAAAAAGGAAGTCCGGGTACGGATCCGGTCCGGATCTTACCGGTAGTACCATTACATATTTTGTTCAAAGGTTTCTTAAAACGAGGTAAATTATAATTTTAAAAACATCAAAATTGAAATAAAAATTATCATATTAAAATTTTAAGTTAGAAGTTCCGTAACAAAGTGAAATCTAATAATATGTAATTTTATTTCTACGTAATAAAGAGATTGTTGCTGTTAAACATGTAACAATAAAAGAATGATGCAAATTAAAAAATAAATGAATAAAATTGATACGCTAATAAATAACTATATAAATAAAATTACAATAAAAATTAAATAATATATTTAAGCTTATTTAAAATTTTCAATTTTTATGTATTTCATTTATATTCCTCAACTTATTTATCAAAATTATCAAAATCTAATTAACGCCCTCTTTGTAAAAATTACGAAAGAAAGATTGTATACATTAATGACCCTCCTCCTATTGTCGCAAAGCAAAAATTTTGTATATAGAATGTTTGACTTAACTTTTTTATCAAAATTATTCTTCATGTTCACAATTTTAGATAAAAATATGATTTAAAAAATTATATAAAAATATATATTTTTTGATAAATTAAAAAATTTATCATTAAAATAAAAATGAGTAGATTTATTGGATTAAAAAACCTTTTTAATATAAATAATTATTTCCTTTAAATTTAAAATATAAATGTATAAATATAATATAATTTCTTTTTAGAAACATATAGTATAATATAATTTCCATAATTATTTGTATATATATATATATATATTTAAGATTTAATTTTATCATAGAATTTTTAATAATTTATATATTATCACTAATTTTATTATATAACTTAATTTAATTTAGAATTATAAATTTTCATTTTTAAAAGAGGTTATATAAAAATTTTGTTTATAAATATTTATTACTTAGTTTAATTGAATTAATTGAAATATTAATTTAATTTGTTTTTAATAAAAATAGAAAGAAGAAAATAATCCTTCTCCAACAAAATTTTTATTCCCTACTCTCTCAGTCTCTCTCCATCAATCCCAATTCTCTTCTTTCAATCCCTAAAAACAAAATTGAGCAATCAAAATCATTACTTTCGCATTACCAATGTACGGAGGCTCGTCCAAGCTAGGTGGTCGGGGGGGCGGCGGCGGAGCGGGGAGAGGGGCCGGCCCCGGCGGCGGCAACAAACGCCCTCCCTCATCGTCCTTCCCTCTGCCGCCGCCCCATCGACCCTCCTCGACCACCTCCCGCCTGTCCCTCGGTTCAAAGCGCTCCGCCGTAGGGGCTAGTTCTACGGCGGCGACGGAGGAGACGTTTTCTCTCATGCCCGGTAAAATCGCGTTTGGGATGATTATAAGGTTGGCGCCGGGTCTTGTGGAGGAAATCAGAAGGGTTGAAGGTCAGGGTGGCACTGCTAGAATTAAGTTTGATTCTGTTCCTACTAATCCAACTGGAAATGTGAGTAAATTGGTGGCTTAATGAGTTTAATGTTTGTTTTTAGACTTGGGGTTACTTCAGGTTTATTCATTTTTGATGGAATAGTCATGTAAAGTTGTGAACTTGATGATTACTTGTTTTTAGTTTTGTATATTCTATTGGTGTGGTATGTATTCTTTTGGTGTGATGGTTACTTTGTGCAACTCAATGCTGTATTGAATTGGTAAAGCTTGCTTTTGTAATATCTCGCTTGGATTTCGAATCTTGGATTTTGCTATATGCTTTTTGCAATTCAATGGTCACCAGACTCCTTAGAGGAGAGGATACACATACTGGGAATGGGTTACTTCATAATTGAAGGTTTATTCATATTTGATGGAATAGTCACGTAAAGTTGTCAATGCTTACTTGTTTTTGGTTTCGTATATTCTGTTGGTGTGCTATGTATCGGTTTGGTTTGATGGCTACTTTGTGCAATTCAATGCTGTATTGAATTGGTAAAGCTTGCTTCTGTAATATCTCACTTAGACTTCGAATCTTGGATTTTGCTCTATGCTTTTTGCAATTCAATGGTCACCAGACTCCATACAGGATACACATGACATACTCATAATCCAACCCTAGAGCTAGTAGATGACGATGTTCCTGCATCATCATACACCTTACTTCTACCTCCTTGCCATCAGGACAGACCAAAACTGTGGCTTTTAATGTTATTTCATGCGTGACTTTAATGTGCTTGCTATATTATGTGACCAATGACACATAGTCTCTGAAAACTGGAAGAAGAGTTGGCTGTGATTGTGCAAGATGATGAAGGTTTATCTTGATGTTAATGGAATTGGATGCCTAGCAGAATGATTTTAGAACAAGTGTAAATTTGGGCGGTTGACATTGTGTCAGGTTATTGATGTGGGTGGAAAAGAGTTCAGATTTACGTGGTCGACAGAAGTTGGTGGCCTCTGTGACATATATGAAGAACGTCAAAGTGGTAAAAATGGTAATGGTGTACTTGTTGAATCTGGGGGTGCCTGGCGCAAGGTGAATGTGCAGCGCATCTTGGATGAATCAACTACGAACCATGTTAAGATGCTTTCAGTGGAAGCTGAACGGAAGTCTAAATCCCGCAAGTACGTCACTTGTTGTTGACATGTTTACTTTTTGAATCTCACTACTTGTTTTCATTTACTATATGTATGATATATATGATGTATGATGAGTAGAGGAGAGGACAGGACTAATGGCCATTGAAAATTGGAATATGGATTCGTTTTCTGGAAGCGTAATTCTTAGGATACGTAAAATTAATAGCCTCACACCTATAATATAGCCTACTTTCTCTATATTCTAATTTGATGGAAACTGTAACTGTGACCTATTTTTCATGAGCTTGAACTCGTAACATAATTATCATGATTAAGAACTCTTAACATGTCTAAACTTCTAAACATAAGAAGAGGAAAATGAATGTGTCATGAATAGTAAAGTTTTGATACCCTATCAGGTAAGCATAGGCATCAAATGCATTTAATCTGTTTACTATGTTTCTTCTTATGCAATTGTACTTTTTATTTCTCATGATGACAGGGCCATTGTTTTGGACCATGGGAACCCATCTAAGAGTCAAATAAAGGCAATGGTAGCTGCTGAGAGTAAGTGCTTGGCCTACATTCAGTATCTTCTCTGTTCAGTCTGTGTTGTCCTGGAAATGCACAACCCACAATTATACCTGTTTTTCCTTTCACTAAACTGTATTAAGACCTTTGATTTTACTTGTTTAATATTTGTGTCTAGCTAATTCATGGAGGCATTCTAAGAACAAGAAAGAGCCGCCATTTAAAAAGCGGAAAGTTGATCCACCTCAAGGTAACTGGCATACCACCAAATTAAAAGTTATCAGATCTTCAAAGTTTTTGTGGCAGATGAATGAGAATCTTGTATTTACTAGAGTATATTAACATTTTTCTCTCTTTTCGAAATGTAAGTTAATTCTGCGTTGCATTTTTTATGGACATTTCTTTATTCATGCACAACTTGCTGTAGGAGGTCCACCTAAGTCTGCCGTTAGACCTGGATCAATTTCAAATGTTAATGCAAAGCATAGACGCTCACCTTCACCTCTATCTGCACCTGAGCAATCTGGTCATCCATCATCCCCTTTCGTAACTGCAGCTGCAAGTAAGATTCATTTGAGCACAGAAGAGATCGCGCCAACCCCAGTGAAAAGCAAAGAGAATGCTACGATCTCAGAGAAAGAGACCACGACTAAGGTTACTAATTCCATTCAGGGGACCTTGTTGCACAAAGGTAGCCTTGGAACTAAACCAATGGATTTGCAAAGTACGCTAACTACTCTACTGACAGAGAATCCTAAAGGTTTGAGCTTGAAGGTATGATGAATTCTTTTATCAAAAGCTCTTGTCCAGTCTTGGGTTCATTGTTTGCTGCAGTTTAAATTTTCTCATGTTTTATTTAGTCATTTAAATGATTGCTCTTTTCTTTCTTTAGCTTTGTTTTATACTATTCTACCTTAATTAAAGCTATTCTAATGGAAATTGTAGGCTTTGGAGAAGGCTGTTGGGGATGTAATTCCGAACTCTGCAAAGAAGATTGAACCTATTATCAAAAAGGTCGGTGAACGGCTTTCGGTGCTTCTGATTTTAGGATAGTACGCCATCTTAAATCTTTTTGTGTAATCTTGACCATCAGATCGCTACTTTCCAAGCTCCAGGAAGATATATCTTGAAGCCTGGAGTGGAGTTGGACAGCTTCAAAAAGCCTTCATCTGATAGTGGAAGGTATCAACACTTCTAATTTGAATTAGTAGTCATTAACAGAAGTTGGCAATTATCAATTTCCTTTTCTCAACAGTAATTGTACCTTAGCTATTTGACATTAAAGTATGAGAATAGGTTTTAGTGATATTTGACAAAAGCAATTGCTGTCATGTAAAGCTCAACCAGGCAATGATATCGATAAAGTAATTATATGGACCTTTGTAAAAGCTAGTCAAAAGAAATTTCATATTCTCCCAAAAAAGCTCCTTAGTACTTTTGAAGCACATTGCTCTGGATATTTAAATATGTATCTGTTGTAGCTTTCTGAAGTTGTTTATTCATATTTTTAGTTCTCCTGAGGACATCCGTCAGCAGAAACATGCTGCCGAAGTCAATTATGGCCAAAAAAGTGCTGCAGAAACAAGTATTGCTGAAAAAGTGCCTGCTGCTGGATTAGAGGAACCTACTCAGTTGAACTCTATACTTGAAGAATCATCAAATACAACAGGAAAACTTGATGTGAAGCATCAATCACTTGATTTGTTTGGTGAGAAGAAGACATCTGACAATAGTGAGGGGAAAGCTGGCACGTCTAGTGAGAGCGGGAGTGACAGTGATAGTGAAAGTGACAGCAGTGATAGTGGCACTCACAGTAGGAGCAGGAGTGGGAGCAGAAGCCCAGTTGAAAGCACAAGTGGGAGTAGTAGTGATAGTGAGAGTGATGCTTCTGTAAACAGTAAGGAGGTTTCTGATGAGGAGGAGGTTGATATTATGACAAGTAACGACGACAAAGAACCTCAGAATAAATTGCAGGCCTCTGAACCAAGACACTCAGTCTCACCTAATCCATGGAGTTCTGAACATAATAGGATCAATGAGAAACAAGTTGATGATTTATCTGATGCAGTTGATATAGAGGACCATGGATCTGCTGCAATCGATATTGAGGGTCATGACTCTGATGCTATTGACATTGAGAAGGACTCTGGTGATGATGAAAGTCTTTTTAAAGTGCATGCAAAGGATGGTCTCCTTCCTAGTAAAGAAGGTGAAAAGCGGTTAGAGGAAGTGAAATCCCTTTCTTCTGATCATGATATGGTCCTTGAGCGCCAAAATTTCATAGGAAATTTATTTGATGATAATGAAGATTTGGATAAGGACAGCTTAAGACCCGAGATGTCAGACAGTTCTGAGAAGACACCCAAAAAAGGCTCAGATAAGAAGAAATCAGGTGCAAAATCTGAACGTGCAAAAAGATTAAAAGCTGAAAGATTGTCTCAACAGCCTGTTTCTGCAGGTGGGGATACCGAATTCTCAAGGAGCCCTCAAAGTATGCACATTGATGAGTTTCACAAGGGCCCTAATATTCAAGGGATGAATAGACCTGATAGAGAGACAGTTTCTGATTTTGGCTCACAAAAGGTTCATAGCCAGCCGCATTCAGTACGAAGATCTTCGGAACAAGGCATGCGGGCTAAAGCTCTTGATAGAGTAGGGCCTGTCAAACATGCTGAGAATTCAGTGCATGGGCGTAAGCTCCCAGAAAAAGATTTTCATGTGCACGAAAGTTTTCCCTTTCAAAGAGAGAAAGCTTGTAAGGACATTCAAAATGAGGACAGCATCAAGGACAAAAAGGTGCAAAGGAATCCGAAGGAAGGTGGTGCTGGAGGCAGACATTCAGCTCCATCTGATTCCCGTTACAGGAAAATGAGTGAGAATTTTGGGAAGGCCAAAGATTCTGGTCAAGTTTTAAAGTCGCATGCAGGATCCTCACCAAAGGATAACAACAGAGCAGATATGGACAAGAACCCTGTGGTCAGTGGAAAAGGACTCCAACGAGAGCTTTCAGACTTAGAGCTAGGCGAACTACGTGAACTATTACCTGAGGAAACACCAGTTAAAAAACAGCTTGAAAAGAAGGGTTCCTTTAAGCAGGCAGAGAATAGAACAAGTACTTCAGACCATTGTAACTTGGACTCAAGTAAGGGAAAATCAGTTGGAAAGGCAACATTGGACTTGGGAAAGACTTCTTCGCCCAGTACAAATAACGGGATCAAGAGGACTCCAGAACATCATTTTGAAGATTCATTTAGATCTCAATATAAGGTTGTGCAGTCTCAGCCACAATTGTTTTCAAGAGTAGAAAACCTTGAAGTTGGATCGCAATTATCCAAGTTGGTAGACACAAATAATAGATCGAGAAATAGTGAATCTGGGGTAAAACTGGGAAATGTTGTGGAACGTAATGTAGATAAGAAAGCCTCTATTAGTGGATTACAGCTGCATGACTCTAAGCATGCATCACTTTCCCAGCCAGTGAAAGAGAGTAAAACACAAACATCCAGTGCAATGGCTGAGCTGTTAGATGGAAAAAGAAGTAAAATTATCTCAGACGGGAAAAGTAATGCTCGAAAGAGAAGGGAATCTTCTTCAGAAGAAGATAGCTTGTCCTATTTAAAATATGAAAAGGATGCACCGGATCTCAAGGGACCTATTAAGGATTTCTCACAGTAAGTATCGTTTATTTTCTTCAACACATTCTTTCCCAGATATTTACTATTTTGTTATAACATGATTCATATAGTTCTCAATCACGATAGAAATCATGTGATCCTTTCCTTTAATGTAGGTACAAGGAATACGTACAGGAATATCGTGATAAGTATGATGATTATTGCTCTTTGAACAATATCCTTGAGACCTACAGGTACCACCAGAATACAAGTTGGTCATTACTTGATTTTATGGCATTTGATCCTGTTGTCTATTTTACTAATCTGATTCCTTTATGTGGGAAGGAACGAATTTGAGAAACTGGGAAAGGACCTTAATTTTGCTAAAGACAGGGATATGGACAGATATCATAAGATCTTGGCCCAAATGAGGGAGTCTTATGGTCAATGTTCAGCGGTATGCTTTTAATTACCATAATACTTGAACATAGTCTTCCAGGAAACTCTTTCCTTTGCCATTTCCTTTTTGTCTCTTATAATGTAATATGCTGACATTTTCTCCTACCTTGTAAACATAGACTTGGATAGAAAATTTTTAGTTTTAACTATTCAGAATTTTGAACTTGAAAGCTGTATGTTGCCTTCAAGTTATACCATAATTATGGACTACTAAAATGTTTCCAGTATTACTTTGTAACCTTTTGGATCTTAAAAGTTACTTCCGGTATTCTGTCTTTTTGAAGGGTGCAAGTGGACCTTTCATTTTTATGAAGGATCACAAATTGAGATTCACTTTGTCTGTATTAAGTTTCAATTTTATTATTTGTACATGAACCAGATACCTGTGGCAAATTAAAATGAAGTAATATGCTGAGTACTAAACTAGTGCTTGATATTTTGAAGAGCGTAAGATTACTGAGAAATATAGAAGGTGGAGATGACTGGGTGAAGTGTGTCTTTTCTTGTTCGTGGATAAGATAATTAACTGCTAAATCTGTGTCATAAAAATAAAAGTTGGTTGAATGGAGTGATGATTTGACTCTGAATAAAAATAACTTTAATGTGAAACCCAAGTCCTCTTACTTGACAATTTCAATATCTTAGAACCCAGAGGTCTATAGCCTTAAATCTTGTGCTTTGTAAAGGAGTGGTATTGTTGCTTTTAGCTGGTAGCGTGGATTGTGTTCCTAGTCTATGTAACTTGAGAACTTAATGGGATTGGCCAAGTTTTGTTTCAGTAGTTGCACATAGTTTCCCATGTATCTGTTCAATTAATTTGATTTTCTTTTTCGAAATTTGACTGCTTTCAGAGGCACAAACGGTTGAAGAACATATTCATTGTTCTTCATCAAGAACTAATGGTGAGTCTTGATAATGCAGCTAGCTTCTTTTATTTCCCTTTCCCTTTTAGAAATCTTTTTATGGGGTTGATTATGCATTACTTTTTGCAGAACGTTAAGCAGAGGATAAAAGATTTCGCTCACATGTATACAAAAGATTGAACATTGATCTTTTGGATCCTGATGCATTTGACTCAACATTTCCTGTCCAAACCTAACCCTTTTATCTTCCCCAGCAATGTACAGGGTATTATAGAAGGAAAAGATTTTGTGAACTGAAACAATTTTTTGCTATATAAAAATTTGTACATAATTGTCAATTCATCTGTGAATTAAACTGTTTGTTTCAATGTATTGTTCCATAAGATTTTTTTTTTCATGGAGGAAAGATATGTGAAAGTTCCAAGTCTTTCAATCTTCAACAATGATAACACTATGCTCTTTACTCAAGGTGCAAGTACTAAGTTCCCATTATGCAGTTACAGGTGCCTACGGACTCTCTTTTCCTGCAGATCATGTTGGTCTATTCATAATGCTGGTCTATATGGTTATTAATGAAAAGTGAGTTGGTCAAGAGCTGTTTATATCGAATCTGTTATTTAATTTTGAAGTGTTAACTATGGTAATTTGCAGATTAAAGTATATAAAGCAGAGGTAAAAGGGGTGATAAATGCATTATCCAATCGAGAAGGATTCATATCTAAGAAATCGAATCAATGAAATACCAACTCATTACCTTATATATCAGATGCTGAAACTAGAAAAGGAATTTGTCATGTTTCAATACCTTGTAAGGTCAAACTATTCCTAAAGTTTTAGCGTCAATGTCACTAGTTTTGTACAGCTCTCCCTTATCTTATCTTGGGAGAACATAGAACCTATGTAACAAAACGTGTGAGAGACAGACATAGATCGGGAGACCAAAACAGTGTACGTAACTATATATAAACATTCGATTCTGCGGTTGGTAGTCTTTTCCTATTGCGTCTGTCTTCTTGAAGAGAACAAAAAGAAAAACCCAAAATAAGAAGAAAAAAAGAAAGAAACAAAGAAAAACAACAATAAAAAACAACTATTTCTCTATCTATAACGCGGTGCTCACTGATCAAGAGAAAGCCGAGTCTCTATCTGCTGTTAACGGGTACGAAGATCTCCCCGTGACAATCTTAAGTTTGCTTAAGCATATGTACTGATCAGTACTTAGAGCCCATAAAGAAGCAATCTTTCATAGAAGAAAACGGACCCAGAAGGGTACAACTTCCGCTTACTGTAACTTTTGGCTGTTTGGATTGTCACTCGGTTGCAAAGGTATGTCTTTTTGATTTGCTTCTCCTTTTCGTATGAAATTGACCTTCTGGGTATTGCTCAAAATCCAAATTCGCGACCTGGTATGTGTAAAAATTGAATCTTTTCGTTGTATCACTGGTGGGTATGCCAATTTTGGTGTAAAAGGTCAAG
Organism: Erythroxylum cataractarum; assembly: GCA_024703695.1. Taxonomy (NCBI): domain Eukaryota; kingdom Viridiplantae; phylum Streptophyta; class Magnoliopsida; order Malpighiales; family Erythroxylaceae; genus Erythroxylum; species Erythroxylum cataractarum. The sequence goes on along the minus strand of JANJEY010000005.1, from coordinate 4,859,180 downwards.
ATTTTACTCGGTTTCGGGATTTTGTCATTGGTTTTGTTGAGTAATTTGCGAAATGGTAGATAAATTTTGGTACTGAGAATGCTATCAGGTACCTTCTTTTTAGTTTGTAGGAGCAGAAACTGGCGGATATTTTAGTTGTTTGTCTGGAAGAATGACTAAAAGTATAATTTGGGCCAAATTTTATCCAACTTACCGTCAACTTCTGTCTTTCTGTGTTCGTTTATGTGTTTGGTGGTTCATTCAACAATTACAAGGAATGCTTGATGCTGAAGTATCTAAAGGAAACTGAAGGTTGATACTTGAAAGTAAATTTAGCATTAAAGGAGTTCTCCAATTGTTACCAAAATGTGTTATTTTTATGTTTCATTTTCAATAGAAGGAAGATTTTGTTTCACATAGTTTATTGTTTTATTAATTTGGTTTTACTCTGTGCACCTTCTAATTTTTCATTTGATGGAAAGATTTTATTAAGATGGAAAAAGTCTAAAAACTTGGGTTCATTATTACTTCACACGGTTAAAGTTGTAGACGCCTAATTTGTTTAAATTATAGGGATTTCCCATGAAAAGTAGTAGTATTGTCAGGAAATTAGAATTTCAAACCATTTTTTTGATTTCATATTCAGTTTCACTGTTTCCCCTTCCTGGACTTAATGGTAAACTACACACTCTAAGGAACACATGGCTCCCTTGATGATCTACTACCACAAGCTGACAACTTTTACTATACCAGACCTTTTAGATTCATGAGAGACCTTTGTCCTCATTTTGGAATTCCATCTCCTACAAGAGGGCCATGAACGATAAGCTCTTGGCTCATATCTCATCTAATTTGGGCATTCTTGTCAGTTCTTACCTGATTTGTGTACTGTATGCATCACGAGTTCCATCACCTGAATGAATCCACTAAAGTTGCTTATTCATTTCTAGTCCTGTTTCACTTCTACAATCTCAGCTGCTTGTATGCAGCAGACATAAATTGCTTCTTTTGCTGCCAAACCTCCCTGTCAAACAGTCAGCAAGGACAAAATTGTTGAAGAACAATCATATTGGTAGGAAAAATTGACAACTTTACCTTTAAGAAAATATATAGTATTAAAGGCTTTAATTTTTAACTTCACTCATTCATTGTCATGAAACTGATTGACCTTTCATGTTGAGCAGTTGATTTTGAAGTCTGTTGTGATTGATGACAGGAAGCAAGAGATTATTCAGAGTGGGAAGATTGTCATGCTGAATGTTACTACCAGTCGGTGGAACAGGTATCAATCCTGCAATGGATGATATGAACTTGATTCAGCCAACACAAAGGCATCATCACATTGTTGTCCGGGATCTTGGAGAGGAGATTGATTTGGAAATTGGCCATGGTGACGATGACCCTTCATTTGCTAATACTCCCCTTATCAGTGGCCCACCACGGGAACCTTCTGCTGAGGATCCTGATGACGCCAAGAATATGGTGATGGTTTCTCAACTTACTAGTGATGAACAGAATTTATCAAAGACTCAACCTGTAAAAAGAAAGAAAAAAGTGGTAAAGCGATGGAGGGAGGAATGGGCTGATACTTACAAATGGGCATATGTAGATGTCAAGGAAGGAACTGCAAGGATATTCTGTTCTGTTTGTAGAGAGTTTGGTAGGAAGCATAGAAGGAATCCATATGGAAATGAAGGCAGCAGGAACATGCAGATGAGTGCACTTGAAGAGCACAACAATAGTTTGCTTCATAAAGAGGCTCTTCGTCTGCAGATGGCTTCCAAGGATAAGATCATTGTTGATAAGCCCGTTTATGTAAAAGGTTAGTAAACTTAGCTTTCAGGCCACTATTTAAGATCTGGATTTTAGCAATCAATTCCTTATCTTTGTTTATGCATCTATGAATTTCATTACTTGGTACAGAATTAAAAGATGTTGCTTTTACTGATATTTATTGCTAGACTTTCTTATCTAATGCTACTATAAATGCTGTTTTTCGAAGCTTTAATGTCAAAGACTGCTGGATCAATTGTTGAAGCTGTGCTAAAAAGGGATCCTCATGAAGTTGAATTTATACAATCAGTGCAAGAAGCTGTCCATGCTTTAGAAAGAGTAATCGCAAAAAATGCTCAGTGAGTTTGTTGGATAATGGAGTATATTCGAGTTTTTCTCATGTAACCATCTAAATTGAGATCGAATAAAATTGGATTTATCTCAAATCTAACTGGGTACTCTACTTCAGTTATGTCAACATCATGGAGCGTGTGTTGGAGCCTGAGCGTATGATTATATTCAGAGTTCCTTGGGTAGATGACAGGGGTGAGACTCATGTTAATCGGGGCTTTCGCGTGCATTTTAATCAGGCACTGGGGCCATGTAGGGGTGGCATCCGCTTTCATCCATCGATTAACTTGAGTATTGTGAAGTTTCTTGGGTTTGAACAGGTACCACTTGTACCTGTTCTGTTTTGAGAACTTGAGAGATAGAGAGAGAGAGAGTTCTGTTTTGTGTTTGATTGAATTAAACAGAAGATATAAATTTTCAACTTTGGATGGAGTAAATGAATGATATAGCTTCAAGTAAAAGAGGCTTAGATTTTACAATCTTCATTTTGCTGTGCTATCTTCTTTGACCAGACGTTAAAAAATGCCCTATCGCCATACAAATTAGGAGGGGCTGCAGGTGGAAGTGATTTCGATCCAAAAGGAAAAAGTGATAATGAGGTAGTATTTATTCTACATTATGGCAGTCTTCCGTTTAGCTTTTCTAGAAATTCTGAATATGATATCCTCTTGTGAAACTACCCTGTCAGATTATGCGGTTTTGCCAAAGTTTTATGAATGAGATCTATAGATATCTGGCTCCTGATAAGGTAAGTGAAAATGATTTTATTGTTCTTGTCTTCTTAAGTTTCATTTGGTTAACTCTCAGTTACTACTATGGTTGAATTTTCTATTTGGTGTCAGGACCTCCCTTCAGAGGAGATGGGCATTGGCACCCGTGAAATGGGCTATCTATTTGGACAGTATCGACGTCTAGCTGGTCATTTTCAGGTGCCCATCTTTCTTCTTCCCGGCTTGTTAACGGAAATGAAAGAAGATTTTGCTGTTGTGGCTTTGCTTCCACTTTCTTTCTCTATAGTGTTTGTGTTTTTGTGTGTTTGTAGGATGTTTGAGGATTGAAGCATAATTGTTCAATGCTAATCAGGTCTAAAACTTTAGACCAAAGTGCTTATTCACAACCTAATCTTTTGCAGTATACTCCCATTTTCTTTTAATGCATAGCATCTTCATACATGGGCTTTGCGTGCCTTTTTCTCCTAATTACTATTTTGGTGATTACTCATCTTGGAAAGGAGATTAATAAACTTATCTTCCATGCCTTCATATGCATCCCCAACTTATGCAGGGAAGTTTTACAGGGCCAAGGATATTCTGGTCTGGCTCTAGCCTCCGAACTGAAGCTACTGGCTATGGGCTGGTAAGAGATAATATTATCCAAACTCTTACATACTTCATTGGTGTTTTATGTTCATTGTCCTAATTGATTGCTTCTGCATGAGTAAGATTACGCATCTGCCTTTGCCTCTTGCGTGGAATTTTGACCAAATATAAATGCTCTGCTTTATTATGCATCTGACTTTACCTCTTGCATGGAATTTTAACCAAATATAAATGCTTCTGCAGGTTTTCTTTGCCCAGCTTATTCTTGCCGACATGAACAAAGAAATCAAAGGACTAAGGTGCTGGTCATGTCTCTGAAAACTTACTACAATCGAACATGATATTTTCTGAGACAATTTATAATTGCAAAAATGAATGGAATAAGCTAATAGGATTTGCTTAAAGAATAGTTTCCACCTTCTCATTGTAAATTGAAGCTCTTTCTCCTTGTGTTGATGCTTCCTTTTTCACATTTAGTTTTTGCACATACTTAAACAATTCATGCCCAGCTTGTGGATATGGCTTACTTGCTTTAGTGAAAAAGGAGGTTTTGAAATGCTGAATTTACTGGCTGCTGAAGATTGTTATCCAAATTCATTTTTCTTAATTTATCTCTTTACATTTCTTGTCCAGATGTGTTGTAAGTGGTTCTGGAAAGATTGCCATGCATGTTTTGGAGAAGCTTATTGCTTATGGCGCTGTTCCAATCACAGTATCAGGTACATTTGAGTCCTTGATGAATATTTGAAGTTACATATGGGTCTGAAACCATGAGAGTGGCATAAATTAGTATCTTAGAATATTAAAAGTATTGTCAGACTAGCAGATCTGCATTTTTTCAGACCACGCATTGACTAATGTTATTTGGTTTTTTCATTTCTTGCTTCTGCCTCTTCACTATAGTTGTTAGATGTAGCTCCATAGACATTCTTTCCATTGCTTTGAATGTTTCTTTATTTTCTGTCATCCTATCATTGATTTGCTTACATGAGAATTTTGTATTTTTAGTGTATTAGTTCATATATGTTTGAAGCTGGCCTTTTGTCGTTCAGTGGCTTCAATAAGTTATTAATCTAAAGTACTTGTTACACTTTGGTGTCACTCACCTAACGGGTATCCGATGTTCTCTTTGGTCCGAGGTTCTCTTTAGTGCGAGTATAAAACAGTCTTATCACATGAGAGTGTAGACTTTAAATTCAGTGTGATATTAATGCATTTCTGAAAGCATTTTAAATGCATTTCTGGAAGATTCCTTCACTACAAGAACAAGTTCTGACATGCCTTTAATCCTGTCCTTCCGTAATACCTCTTTAAACATACAATTGTAGAATTTCTTTTCTTTTCCTTTTTTATGACATTTTTTATTTTGGTTTTAAGTTTCTTGATTCTGATATCGAAATAGTTCTATGATCTGGTCAAGGTTCACCAAACTTTTGCATGTAAAATGAAACAGATTCAAAGGGATATTTGGTGGATGAGGATGGATTTGATTACATGAAAATATCATTCTTGAGAGATATAAAAGCCCAGCAGAGAAGTTTAAGGTGTGTTCCATTCTGCCTTTTCTACCAACTTCAAATCTTTCAGAATCTTATGGCTCTGTACATACCCACTGCATATTCAGAGATTACTCGAAGACATATGCTCGGTCTAAGTACTATGATGAAGCAAAACCTTGGAATGAAAGGTGTGATGTTGCCTTTCCTTGTGCTTCACAAAATGAAATCGATCAATCTGATGCCATAAGTTTGGTTAATTCAGGTTGTTGCTTATTAGTTGAAGGTAGTAGTTCCTGACATGATACAGTTAGCTACACCATCTTCTTCCAATTCATCAATTTTTATGTTTGAAGGTATTTTCTTGCAGGATCAAACATGCCCTGCACCCATGAAGCAATCGATGTTCTGAGGAAGGCCAATGTTCTGGTTGCTCCTGCTATGGCAGCTGGTGCTGGAGGGGTATGATATTCAACCCATATTGTGAGCAATACAAACGCCTTTGTGGGTCGGATTCAGTTTATTTCTTTTACTTCTGTATATTCTTAAGCTTTAGAAGTTAATGCCTTTGGTATAATTAGCTCTATATGTAACTTTGATCCTCCCTTCATTTATTATCTGGTCATAGTAATAGATTGGTATGATATTTTTTGGCATTTTCGGTTTGATTCATCTATCATATAACTTTGATCCTCCCTTCATTTATTATCTGGTCATAGTAATAGATTGGTACGATATTTTTTGGCATTTTCGGTTTGATTCATCTATCATATAGTATTAGATACAGTTTTTAAACTAGCCATCACCAATTGGTCATGTTTTATGGTGTTTATGATTGAGCTTTCCTATGGCCAACTATTCTAGTCAATATCAGCTGCTAGTTGGGGTGGATAAATCTTGATTAGCGTGATCTTTTTACATGTATGAATCTTACCAATTTATCAACTTATTTTTCGTGCTCTAAAAGTCTAATTGGATGAAGGTTGTTGCTGGAGAGCTTGAACTCAACCATGAGTGTAACTTGATGAACTGGTCACCTGAGGACTTTGAATCTAAGTTGCAGGTAAGCCTATATGACCTTTATGTCATCCTAATTGATATGAATATCTGGTAATTGGGAGCTGAATTCTGTGAATTTGAACATGGCCTGAAAATATGAAATTTATAGCATTTGATAGCAAGAACCACAGCTTTCAGATTTGTTGTTTCATAAATGACTAATGATGAATTGAAATTACATACATAATTCTGCATTACATACACGAATTGATTTATAATGCTCTTGGAACCTTGAGAAACACAAATGGTCCTTCGTGCATAACTTAAAATCGCCATCCTACTACTTAAGGACCTAAATTTAGTAACTTGTACTGTCATTACTTATGATATTCCTTTTTCCAAACTTTTTAGTTTCTTCCAGTTAAAGTCTACAATGTTACACGATTAAGTAACTTGGATTTCTAACTTATAATTTGACTGGCAGGAGGCAATGAAACAGATATACCAGAGAGCTCTAAAAGCAGCAGCTGACTTCGGTTACCAAAAGGAGAGTCCTGAGTAAGTTCCTTTCCATCCCGCTGTGTAAAAAGTGCTGGTTCTATGTTTTCATTTGAGTGATTGCTTGTCAAGTGGCATCGTTTGATGGGAAACATCCCGTTAATGTCAACTTCTTTTCACGTTGAGTACTTGTGCATATGATTCAAGTACGTATGTATAGTATTAAGCAAAGAAACATAGATGAAGCAAGTATATTACTTGACATCGTAATTATATAGCAGAAGATATAGTTTTCTTAATTCTGTCATCTCTCTGCATAATTCTGCAGGACTTTGGTACACGGCGCTGTCATTTCTGCTTTTCTTACTATTGCTCAGGCCATGACTGACCAAGGGTGTGTATAGATATCAGGGATGATACTTTCCGCTGGGGGTTCAAGAAAAGCGGTTGCGTGCCAGCATCGATATCTGGATATCTTCATGCTTTGAAGGTTTAGCTGTAGCTTGGAAAGATTGAAACTGTGGGAGGATTCTTTGTAACATATCTGTAATATTAGACTATAGAAAGGTATCAATGGGGAGTTTCTTAAGAGAGCATTTGTTGTATGAAAAGAAGAAAATTTGAATAGTTTTTAGAAGTAGAATTTGAAGGGCCTCCTCCAAAAGGGGAGTATTCTTGAGCCAACTTAAGCTGACTCAATGCTTGACACATTGGGAAATACTGATACATTAAAGTTGGAAATAAAAGTATTATTTATGTGATTGTTATTTCATGCTTGCCTTTTGCAGATGCCCATATCCTGCAATTAAGCTTCAACAATTGAGTATGAAGTCCAATTGCCTTGTTCTGTTTAGAATACATACATACTCACAATAGCAAGTAAAAATGTAATGACTATGCCATTTTTATATGACCACAACAAAAATGATATTCACATCCCTTCCTACAAGTCCAAGGTCTAATGTACAATAAGTGCTTGGGGAATTCTCCAAAAGAAGTCATTTCTTTTGCTGCATTTTCTCCACCTTTGACAAAAATTTGATATCTATCCCTAATCTACATCTCTCTCATCCGTCTTAGCTCTATATGCAGGTGGGAGCCACCTGGTTGTGCTGGCAGCTTATCCTTGTCAAACCTTAGTGATGCAGCTTGCTGTGCAATCTGAGTTTCAAGTATTT
>JANJEY010000005.1:4831883-4847425 GCA_024703695.1 Erythroxylum cataractarum | reverse complement strand
AAATTTTAAATATAATTTAATTAATTATATTTTATACACCCTATTCATAACGACAAAATGTTCAAAATCAAGTATATTGTGATTTTTTTTCACAATTTCAAAAATTGTAGATTTTTTTAAAAATTCTATTTGTATTTATTAACCTTAAATTAATATTATTTGATAAGTCTATAATTTATCATGATTGTTTAAATTATTACGAGAAACTGTAAATTTAATAATAATAATGACATACCTCTAAGTTCATTCACCATCTGGTCCAATTAAAGGCATACATAAAGCCCTTGTACCAAGAGAATAAATCAATGATTCTCATTCCTCCTAAATAACAGGGGAATAGAGGATTGCCAAAAATTGGGTAATGAAAATATTACCCCTTCAATAATAGTTTGATGTCAAACACAAGATTTAATTCCATTCCCATACATTTTTCTCCATTACCCCCAAACAAGCGTACCCTTAGATTGTTCCATGAAAATCAGCTATATATATATATATATGCTATCACTTCAAAAAGTCCTACCACCGGAACCAGAGGGATTGGCGGCAGTACCATCACCTTGAAAACCACCATCGCTAAAGCTGAAACGACACCCCAACAGCAACTCATTAGCCCTAACAGTCACATTCCTCCTCAACTCGCGCAAGGCCATAATGTAGGCCTTCAGCTCCTCGTGCCCCATCTCTTCAACACTCTCATTATCCCACCAAAGCTCTCCATGCAAATCACTCTCATGACTCAGCCTATTCCACTCTTCAATCATTCCCAATCTGATCTTCTCCTCCTTAAGTTGCTTCAAAGCATCTTCGTACTCTTTGTTCCACTTTTCAACTTGAGGGTTGTTACTGCTTGTTAAGACCTCCAAGTCTCTGCCAGAGTAAGAGGTCTGGTTATCCAGATAAGCATCGAGAATGGAGTCTACGTTGGGATGACCAAAGGAAAAGGCTTTTTCACCGGGAGAGAAAGCTATAATGGCCACCTCTGCACCACATAAGAGACTGAGCTCGCTTGCTTTCTTAACCAAACCGGCCCGGCGCTTTGAGAAGGTCACTTGCCGGGTGCTTTCCTTTTCTATTCGCCTAATCTCAATCTTTTGTCTGCCTTTGGTTTTCTTCTCCAGTTTCTGTCGTATAACCATGTTGTCCATGATCAACCAGAGAGAATATGAGAGTTCAGGACTATATAGATGGTGGTCTTGCATGCTTCTGTGTCTATATATACATATATGTATGTACCTAGTTTCATCATTCACGATGGTGATGTGGGGAGCTAATGTCCAAAATAGGAGATTTCTTTGTGATTTAAGGACATTTTTTCACTTATTTTTAAATCAGTAAGTAGGTATATAGAATCAAAATAATTATTAAGCCATTAACGAGGGAGAAAATGTAGGATTAATAACCTACGCCGAGTTGACTTCAAATAAGGAAGTGAATTTTTACTTGGGAGTCGAAATTGAATTGAGATTCTAGTGTATTAAAGGTTGATTTTTGTTTTGACTTATCCTAACTCATAAACTAGCGCTTTTAAAAGGTGTAGTTCGATGGTTGAGAGCGGAGCTTGACTTTGGTTAAGTCTCAGGTTCGATTCCATGTTAGCCCCTCTTGTAAGAGTTTGGGACGGCGGAGTTTTATCTGTAGATGGAGAACTAGTTGGGTCCTCAATGATGAGGTGCGCCCGCTTGGCCTGCCTGTGAGGTGGTACGCCAGTTGGACCTTCAGAGAGATGTGCCCTCTTGATCCGCCTACTAAATTTTCTATAATAATAAAAAAAACTCATAAACTAGCCATTTTTGATGTGGCATTACGGAGTGTCCAACTGTCCATCGGCAAGCTCAATCATATATTTCGGACAAAAACCTTAAACATAAACATAATATGTTTAAGAACTTGGGCCATAGCTACGTCAGCTAAAGTAAAGGGCTTGCGTTGCACATTCATGTTGAAATTTCATTTGCTTCATTTTAAAAAAATTAAATAGACGTATATATTTTTATAATATTTATTAAAATTTGGATATTTTTAGTTATATTTTAATAATTTTTGTTGGAAAATTTTGATTAATTTTTGATAAACTAATCAGTTTTTATAAATAATAATAAATGAATTAGTTTTCATTTAACATTATATTTTTAGTTAAAATTTAAATATTTCAAAAAAGAAAAGCAACTTTTTTAATTAATTTTTATCTAGTTTTATGATAATTTAATACTGACGATTTAACTTTCAATCTGGTTTTAAAAACATTTATTTTATGTTATCAAGAAAATTTTTAAGAATAAAGCAAACCAAATAAGGAGTAAATTAATTTGACTTATTTAATAAATTTTAATGATAATAAATAATCGACTGTTTAATAAAGTATAATTACTTAATTTAAGATATCAACGTATTTTATTTGAATCAAATGTATCTTTATTCTCTTTTTAATATGCTAAGTTTGCTAATTTATTTAGTTAGTGATGTTAAAAAAGGCTCATCCTAATTTTGGCTTGGATTGATCTGATTATGGGCGGGGCACGCACGGGCCAGCTCGATTTATGACAAAATGACATTATTTTTTAACATCTGTATATGATCTTGTCCGACTCATCCTTGCCCCCCGGGTCATGGGTCAAGCCACAGGTCACCTTAGTTTGCTGAACCACGAGTAAATCACAGTCAAGTCACGGGCCACCTTAGCTCGGGGTCGGGTCGGGTTGAGCCAGGAACGACCCATTGACATCTTTATATTTAGTGATATACATGGTGTAACGGTGGTTAGAGTTCTCGTCTCGTGTGGCTGTGATTTTTTTTTTGTTAAATTTGGTTATAAATAATCTTAATTTATATAAATTAGTATTCATGATTTTAATCTTGGTTTTAAGGTAAAAGAATTATGTATTAAAAAAAGTGTCATTTTTAAATTTGGTTTATTTTAATATTTATTTTAAAATTTAAATATTATATATTAATAAAATAATAAAAAATATTTTCAATTGTTATAATTTTTAAGTCTCTCCTAATAAATAAATCAGCGATTATCTATTTAAATTATAATCACTTAATAATCATATAAAATAAAAATATAAGGTTCATTTTCAAATATGTATCTTTGCCTTACCTTTAGAGGTTTATTAACACAATATTAAAATAATTAAAATTTTAAAATAAATTTGTTCAAATTTAAATAGTTTTTATTTTTAAAAGTGGAAAGAATGGAACACACTGAAATTGAAAATAAAAAACCAATATATAAGTATCACATAAATTTTGTGTAATTATGATTATTTAAGTGAAAGGTATGTCTTTATATCATAACAACAACAATATCGAGTTGAAATCTCTATTTAGAGAGTTTTAATAATATATAGCCTTACTTTTAATAAATAATTTTTTTATATAAACGACTCACATGGAAAAAAAGAAAGAGAGAGAACTAAAGATAATAATAATAATAATAAAAATAACTACAACAGCGAATAAAAATATTGTATGCAAAATAAAAATATTAATAAAACCTACAAAGAATATAACAATAATAATTACTTAGTAAAATTTTCCGTAAAATGTAGAATTTAGTAACGGTTTATAATATGCAATCTTATTTTTAATTAGTAGAAAATTTATTTTTTTGATGCGTTGTGACTATATATATATATATATATTAAAATATTAAAATAACAATAATTAAAAAAAAGTAGACCTCTAACCTACTGATTATAAAATAATTTTTTAGATTAAAATAAAGATAAAGGTGATAAAATTATATAACATAAATTAAGCAATTTATAAATGCTGACGTGGTCCTAATGTTGCATACATGGCAAGTTGTATGTATAAAACTCCACAAAAACCCACTTCTCTCTCTTCCGCTTTCTTTCTCTCTGTTGAAAAAGAAAAAAACCAAAGCTCTCTTTTTCCCCTCACAAACACTCTGAAAGCCAGTTTGATACCAAAAGGTACGATTTTGATCCATAGACATATCTCATTCTCTCCATCTCTTTCGCTACTTGTACACTGCAAGAAACAGCTCTACATGGGTTCATTTAAATCTTTGAGAAGAAAGTACTAAGCTGTGAAAGTCTTTGCCAACAACAGCCATTATTGGTTAAAACTAGCGCCCTAGAACGATGTACTAAGCAGTTTCCTTAAAATTACTTACTTTAAATCAACGAGAAAAGCAAAAAAGAACCAACCCCAGATCTCTTTTTCTTGTGTTTTCTTCCAGATCTCTCTCGCTACACAAAACCCTCCAATTTGAGTTCTTCTGCTTCTTGTTTGTTTGTGGTTTTTGGTATTTTGTTTTCCCATTTTTTTTGTTGATAAAGATGGGGTGTGTTGCATGCAATACTGGGTTTTTGTTTCTGGACTGAGTTTTGGTTTTTCTTGTTGCGTTTGGGTTTCAGGTTTTAAAGGGTTTATCGGGTTGTTCCATGGAACCAAGGTTCATGAACTTTTGGCACTTGGGTTGATTAAAATAAGGAATTTCCATTGATTTTTTGCGCTTTTATCTTTTTGCCTTTTTGGGTTTTTTTTAAAAGAAAAACTGAGTTGGGGTTTTTGGAGATGGGTAGCTCTGGTGATCCCGGCAGCAACGGCAAAGCCATTGATGCGTCAGTCGGCGGGTTAGTTTGGGTTCGGCGTAGAAACGGGTCTTGGTGGCCGGGTCGGATTATGGGTCTTGACGAGATTTCTGAGGGCAGTTTGGTTTCGCCGAGATCAGGCACTCCGGTTAAGCTTCTTGGTCGTGAGGATGCTAGCGTGTAAGTGCTCATTACCCTCTTATCTTTTTAAGCGTTTAGTTCTTTTGCTGTTAGACATTGTTCCTATTTTTGTGTGCGTGGGTCTGGTTGTTCTTGTGAGGATACAACTTATCCAAGGTGCAGCCTTACCTGAACAGTGAAAAGCCTAATGTTACTGATTCCTATTTCCAGTTTCTTTGGTCTATAGTTATGAATATGTTCTAAGTTTCTAACTTGCTATGTTAATAGAGAGATACGAGTCTGATAGTGCTTGTATCGCTATTGTGTAGAGTTAGTTTCTTTACTGGTTTTGACCCTCGATAGTATGTTTTTATGATTGAATTGGTTTTTCTGATTACTTTTTCATGCTTCCTGATTCTTATTTATAGAAGTTTTTATTGCTAGATTTGACAGTGAGGATGTGTTTTGAACTTTTATAAGCTCTTCAGCACCTTTAAGTTGCGTTTGGATGGCTATCAAATAGTGTGGGAATTTTATCAATATGTGGATGCTCACTTGCCCTTTTTCTTGCATTACTGAAACTTATGCCCGTTGATACTGGCGAATAGATGAACGTTCCAATTTGGTTGGGAGACTGGCATTGTTTAGGTTTTGGAGCAATGTTCATATTGTAAATGGACTTTATGCTCTTTGAATGTTCAGAGTGACATTGTAATCCACCTTATGCAGGTTGTGTTAGATTACAAACAAGCAAATGTACGAATAAAAGTATGCTTCTGTGCTCCTCTATGCAATCTGCAGGTTTAATCTGTTTGATCAATAGTAAATGGAGGAACACTACTAACTACTGTTTAACAATGCTCCTTTTACCCATTGGTAAATGTACTTCTAAACTTTATTGAGTTTCTTTCCAAGAGTGTGATATTAGTGAAGAAACTTGATTTTGTTATGAAATATGCAAGTGGGTCTTTATGTCCTTGTGAACAAAAATTTGACAAAAGCTTTTTTTTTTTTTTTTGTCATAGGGACTGGTATAATCTTGAAAAATCTAAAAGGGTGAAAGCATTTCGATGCGGGGAATATGATGAATGTATTGAAAAAGCAAAGGTATCCGCTGCAAATGGTAATAAGAAAGCAGTGAAGTATGCAAGGAGGGAAGATGCAATTCTCCATGCTCTTGAGATTGAGAATGCTCGCTTGGGCAAGGGTAATGTGCACTTCTCCAGAACTAACGATTCATGTGCTGGGAATGGTAATTTAGCCAAAGAATCAGCTAGCATGTCTCTTTCGAAAAAAGAAGATGAAGACATGACTATCAAAGAGAGTGGCTCTGATGATCCAGATTCTGATTCTGACTCCGGTTTCATGTCTGGTGCAGATTCTGGTTCAGCACTGGAATTATCCCAGTCTGGTATATCATTTGAGGAACCAAACCATAATAGTGCTTCTAAGATGCAAACAAACCAGGGAAAGAGAAGAAGAACGCCAAATGACTCAGAGGATGATGGAACAGAAGGGACTAAGCGCATGAGAGGACTTGAGGACCTTGGCATGGCTGTGGGAGATTCAAACACTGGGAATTGCATGTCTAATGGCACTTTTGGAAATGGACACAAAATGTCGAACTCATCTATCAAAAGAAAGAGATCTCAGACTCCAATGGTCAATGAGTTCTTAAAAAGAAAAAACCGTCGTCGGCCGTTGACAAAAGTTTTGGAGAGCACAGCTATGGTCTCTGTTCCAGTTACGTGTGACCAACTTCCCAATTCATGTGGTTCTCTTCAGGGGTTGTCTGATGGCAAGATTTCTGGTGTGGATTCTAACGACTCTAAAAGAAGCTTATGTTTAGCTGTCAACAACAATAATTCGGACAGCAATGGTGTTTCGTGTGACAACGGTACCTCTTTAAATCCTTGTGAAAATGACTGTGATACTTCCCTTGTTAATCCCGAAGTGAAGAAAGAGAATGATATACCACGCTTACCAGGCTCAGTAGAGAATGATTCTTCTGATAGACTATTTGATGTGCCTTTTGTCGGGGAGGAAAAGCATACCGCAGGTGTGGTAATTAGACTTCTGCAAACTTGATGTTTACACTTGTGTAAGTAGTTACTATTGTGGAACATTACTCCATTTGCTGATTTGCTTATATTCTCCAGGTATGTCCCCCATGCTGTCTTCATCTTTAAAGCACCAAGTTGATGGATTGAGGAGACAATCTGGTCAAAATAGTCAAGCAGAAGCAATGTCTTCAAAAAATGAGGGAATTAATGAATCTGCTTCTACCAGTTCAGCAGCAAAGCATTTTAGCATCAGCCAAAGGATAGAGAAAGGCACCTCAAAGTGGCATACAAAGGGAAAGAGGAATTCAAGACATGTGAATAAGAACAGAAAACGAGAGAGATACTATGTTGACATGGATGATGAAGCCAATACTTATTCAGCAGATGCAGGGCAAATGGATGGTTTCCTTCAGGGTTCCGATCAGAAATTTGATGGTCATGGTAACAGAAGGACCTTTGCTTCATTCGGTTCCAACTTGCAAGTCAAATCCACTTCTGCAGAAGATCGATTAGACAGGATTGGAGATTGGGGTAAGCCCTTTTCTCTAACAGAACCTAGAGTAGGGGGGGCATCAGGGGATGCGTCGCTGCCTCCCCAAAGATTACTTCCTTTCCGGCAGTCACGCTTTACAGTTAATTCTAAGTATGAGACGTCAGATTTTCCAGGGAGAAACGGCCGTAGTGCTTCAAAACTTTTTGATGTCAAGCTTGAGGTTAGAGCCAACTACCGGCCACAACATGTTCCACTGGTTTCTCTGATGAGCAAATTAAATGGTAAAGCCATCGTTGGTCGCCCTTTAACTGTTGAGCCTCTGGATGACGGCTATTGTGATGAGATAATCACCAGCTATGAATGTGATGCAACTCATGAAAGTGTTCTGGAAGTTGCTGAACAAAGTAATACAGTTATGCGAACTGAAGCAGGAAGAATTCCTACGAAGCAGTCAAGATTTTCACCTAGTAAATCTGCTAAATTGAGGAAATCAGGACTATTATCCAAAAAGATCAGAAAACTGTCTTCGTTGACTCGTAATAAAGAAGAATATAAGAAACCAGTGGTTGAGAAACCCAAGGGTCCAGTTATAACTTGTATTCCCCTCAAATTAGTCTTCAGTAGGATAAATGAGGGAATGAATGGTTCGGCACGACAGATGCAGCAGCAGCAACAGCAGCAGCAGCGTGCCTCAACTTCAGACAACTCATGAACTTCCTTCATGGTACTGCTGCAGAACATGGATCATCTCCATGAATTTGACCCCTTTTGGGAAGGTTTATTATGCTTAGTTTTCATTCTAACATGCTCAGTTATGCTATTGTCATTGAAGTTAGAATCCTTCTGTATAATCCAATTTAATGTTGTAGAAAGAACAGCGAGAATGATAATAGATGAAAGCTGCTTTGGTTTTGTACATATGTAACATTAGGTGAGTTGTAAAGATGATGATATTGGTATTAGGTACACTTGTTACCTGATACAAGGTAGCCTATGGAATGAGGTTGGTTCAGGTGGGTGACTGATAACCTAAATTTTGGGCAACTTGTTGGGACATGATTGGTAATTTATTCCAAGCTCAAATACCATTTGTTTTATTGCTTCAATATTGTAGCCATTTTGTGTGCCTGTTTCTACGTATAAGCCTGATCTTTGTTCTTACTTTCCATCGCCATTTTTGTTACGTGAAAAGGTTCCTAATGGTTTGGAGCTGGAACATTTTGCGTGCCTGTTTCTACCTGTAGGTCTGTTGCTGGTGAAAGTCGTTGAATCACATGTTTTGAGAACAGTCTAGTCCACTTGAGGAAGATGATGGGCTCTTGGTGTTGTTAGCGACTTGCAAGTGCATTGAGCTGACTTAGATTGGTCCACAATGATTTGTTAGAAGATGAACTTGGATTGGATTAAATATCACGTTAGCATACATATGATTCAGTGCAAAATCCGTTGGTATATGGGTGAAGCCCTCGGATTCTGTCAATGATTTGATGTTGTTCCACAAAACAACGTGAAGGTAGTTTGGCATTCACACTTCAGATCATGACTGTTTTTTTTTACTTTTTTTTTTATATAAAGGAAGATAAACATTACAAATTATATGATAATTTTCGGGTGATAAACTCCCGCTTCGTTCTTTACGAGGATAGGTATGCATTCCTTAGGTGGGTGCTCAAAAGTGGTGATCTCTAAGGAGAACTGTTATGCAAAATTTACCAGCCAGTACGTATTTCAATTGCCTTCTCGGTAAATATGCCTAATTACTACAACTCAGTTACGGGAAAACAATTCATGAATGCCCAACATCAAAGGGTTTAAGGACTATATGGTGAAGAAAGAGAGCATATCGGTCACTGTGCGCGAATCCACTTCTAGGACTATATGGTGGTACCCCAAGGATCATCCTAGTTTAAGGCCCGAAAGCAACCCCCGAAATTCTGCAGTTAACAGGGAACATTCGTCAATGTTCTGAACGAAACTTCCTAACCAAGCGCCTGAACTGCACCCCCCAAAATTTTGTCGTTAACAGGGAACACCTGCCAATGTTCTGGACGAAGCCTCTCAACCAAGCCCCTGAATTGTAGCACAGCAGGCTACCTGCTGTGGCCGAAGTGCTGGAGCCTTTGTAGACACCATCTGTATTTAGTTTCATCCAGCCATGGGTAGGTTTGCTCCATCCTACGAGTAGGTCCCGACGAGTGCCATTGCCCATCTGAGTTCTTTGTTGCCAAACTTCTACCATGTGAATGTGGTGAACATATTCCAAAACTAGCTGCTCTGGCGAGGTCGGCCAGGAGAAGAGATCATTGAAGAGGGCCCTATTTTTTCAGGACCAGAGAAACCAGCATGTTATGCCATAGATAATAGCCCAGTCGAAGCCCCCTACCACCCTGTGTGTGTGGAGATTCTTTATGAGCCATTCTTTGTGGTCCATGAAAAAGAACTTTACAGTGATAACCTGAAGGGGAAACCTGATCCATAGAGTGCGGGCTTTGGGGCAATCCCGCACTACTTGTAGAGAGGATTCCTCAAGGTGGCAATGGTAACAAGTCGCATCCGAAGTGAAACTTCTGTGGACTTGCTGTTGATTAGTGAGAAGCTTATCATGCAAAAGGAGCCAAAGAAATGCGCGGATTCGTTAGGGCCCCTGCCACTTCCAGATAGTTCTCCAGTAGGCATTGGACATAGTGACATCGTGGTGCAAGATCATGGAGTAAGCTGACGTCGTCATGAAATGTCCGTTCTCTGTACGGCCCCAAATAAGCTTCTCCGGCCTAAGGAACGGTGTCAAAGGAAGGATACCTGCAATAGCCAAATAGATTGGTGAAGGGAGTAGATGTTGAAAAACAACTTAATTCCAGTTACCAGTAGTGTTGGTAAAATGGTGCACTCGGTGATCAATAATTCTTAGAGGGATCAGGGCCACTACATGAGATAGAAAAGGGCCCCAGTCATCGACCCATGGATCGAGCCAGAATCGCGTTCTGGAACAGACCCTATCTTCCACTTCATTCCATGCAGGACGTGATGCCAAGTCGTTTTGATACTCCTCCAGATCATCGAGCTCCCTGTAACATCAAAAGAGGGGAAAATTGTTAACATTATATTTAGCATATAACACTTTAACCCATAGAGTTTCTGGCTTAGAAACCAGGGTCCAGTCGAGTTTGGTAAGTAGTGCATCATTGGTTTCCCTAATTTTGTGAATTCCAAGACCCCCATCTCCTTGGACAGGCACACTATGTCCTAATTGATCAAGCTATTCCTCTTTGTATCAGGGGTCGTGCCCTATAAGAACTGGTGCATGATTTTCTACATGTCATAGCATAAGTGACGCGGCAGGCGAATCGTCTGCATCGTATAAATGGGGATCGCAACAATGACCGACTGAGTCAGAGTGATTTGGTCTGTGAGCGATAAAAGATTAGCTGACCACCCCAAGAGACAGTATTGAACCGTGTCCAGAATATGCTGGTAAGTTTTTTTATCAACCCGCTCGTGTAAAAGGGGCACATCGAGGTAAAGACTTGAGTTATTTGTCTACTTGAATCCCAGGGTCTCGCTGAGGGAATGGGCCAGTATGGACTAAATATTTATAGAAAAAAAAATAGTGGGACTTGTCTTGGCTGACCCGTTAATCGGAAGTAGTGCAGAAGGTATTTAACTTGTCTCGTATTTCTTGTATCTGGTCAAGGGAGGCTTCCGCGAACAGAATGAGATCGTTGACAAAGAATAAATGAGATAGGGGAGGTCCGACTCTGCTTAAACGAATCGGTTTCCATCTTCCTTTGGCTATAGACTTGTTAATTAAGTGACCTAGTCTTTTCATGCAAAGAACGAAAAGGTAAGGTGAAAGTGAGTCACCCTGTCGAATACCCCTGGTGAGATAGAAAGGGTCATTGAGTTCTCCATTCCAGTGCACTTGCATAAAAACCGAGGAGAGGCATTTCATAATCAAATTAATCAGTGAGTCCGGAATACCAATCTTGAAAAGGTTATCTATGATAATGTCCCAGGAAAGCTTATCATAGGCTTTCTCTAAGTCCACCTTTATCGCAATGAAGCCTTTTTCCCGGATTTCCATAGAGTGGAGCACTTCTTGAACGATGATGATATTGCTCATGATTTGACGCCCTGGAACAAAGCTGCATTGGATCGGCGCAACCAGTTCTTCTATATGAGGTTTGAGGCGGGTCACTATGAGCTTGGTAATGACTTTGTAGATCACGAAACAAAGCTCTATGGGCCTAAATTGGGTTATCGAGTTGGGCGTGGGGAACTTAGGGATGAGTACCATAATGGTATGATTGAGTTCAGTGTCCCAGACTTCATGCTGGAAATTTTTTTGTATAAATAAAGTTAGGGACGGACCGAAAGTGGCCCACTAAAATTGATAAAAAGAGCAGCAAATCCGTCCACTCCGGGTGCCTTGTTTGGAGCCATAGCGAAGAAAGCAGTCTTGATTTCCTCTGGGATGGGAGGATTTTGCAAGTCTGTAATAGCCTGGGGTGAGAGTTGGGGGAACTTGTCAGGAAGTTGGGAAGTCCTAGGGGTCAGACTGTCTTGTTTGTAAAGATGTTCAAGAAAAGTCTGAGCTATCCGTAAAATGCTCGCCGTGTCAAATCTCACGATTCCCAGCTCATCTTTGAGGGGTGATGGTTCGAGATTTCTGCTGGCGGTTCTTGGTAATGGTTTCATAATACTTTGTATTCCGGTGTCCCTGACTTATCCATTGACATCTTAAGCGTTGGTGCCAGTAAAGTTCTTCTTGGTAGAGAACCTGTTCCAGCTCTGCTCTAAGATGCTCCTCGACATCTCAAAGGGAATGTGAGTCTTGGTTTTCCAAAGCTGTTTGAATGCCTTGTAGACAAGCCAGAAGCCTCTTCTTCCAATGAAAGATATTCCAGAAGGTGCTAAAGTTCCATTCCCATAAGGAATGTGAGAGATTGGATAAAGTGCCACTGATGTCATTGGTACCCGACTGCCACGGCTGTTCGAGAATTTGGTCAAACTCGTCATGTGTCAACCAGGCTGTTTGAAATCGGAAAGGCTTCGAGATGCGCTGCAACTTGATATTGTTGTGAAGGTTCACCAGAAGCGGTCTATGATCATATTTGAGGAAAGGGAGATGCTGAACCGAAGTGTGTTGGAGGGTGGAATGCCAGGAGGTTGAGCATAGAACTCGGTCTAGCCTAGCTAGAATTTGTCCTCTTTTTCAGGTGTATTTGGGACCAGAATAGCCTAGATCATGAAGGTGACAATGATGAACACAGTCCCGGAAGTGATTGTTGACTATTTGAAGAAGTCTGGAGCCCCCTCTTTTGTCGGTATTGTCGAGTTTAGCATTGAAATCACCCCCTCAAGATCAAAGGTTTAGAAGTTATTCAAGCAAGCTTTCGAAGATAATCCCACATAAAGTGTTGCATGGAGTGATTCGGGCCCACGTAAATAGCTGCAAAGTCGAAATTATACAGTCCCATTCGATATTTGTTTGGACAAATTATCGGTGAGCTATTAGAATCTGGACCGTTATATTACTGTTCCACAATAACCAAATACCTTCGGAGAACCCTGAAGCCTCTACTCTGAAAGAATGTTCAAATCCCAAGCTTCGAATAACCCTCCTTGCTCGATCACCACTTATCTACGGTTCAACAAGTACTGTAAGAATTGCATAACATCAGTTAAGGTGGGATCATTAATAATAACCGCGACATGAGAGGGAGTAGTTATCACTATGTGATTGGTGGAGGAAGACTGTGGTGGTGGTAACATCTTTGTCTTCGTTGTGGGAGCTAGGGTAACATCTGCTGTTGCTGTAGACGACGACGTCGTTTGAATGGTTAATTGTTGGCTTGTCCTAGACAACGACGTCGCGGAAGATAGGTCTAAATCATGGGTTGGCTGGCGCTTGGGCTCGGTTGGAGCTTGGACGGGCTGTGGGCTACAGAGGCATTTTAGCCTTGGATGTGGATGATCTGGGTCCATGGACGACCCTTCCTGCAGCTCCCTTATAAGTGGATCGCAGCTAGGGTTTCTACGCCTGGCGTCGTTGAGCGGATGGATGAAGGGACGTTGCCACGCCTTGGACGTTGTCTCCTGTGGGCTGCAGGTGTCCATTATCCTGATCCTATGGTGTCATCTCTGTCAGTAAGTTGAACCGCGAGCCCCTCAACGCCACGTGTGTAGCTAGGGTTCGTTTGTCACTTACGAGGGCCGTTGGTTGGTGAGGCTGATGACGGGGATGGCATTGCAACTGGACCCATGGTCCGTAAACCTCTGTCTAATGGCCGGCCTCTACCTGGTCGGGAAGTAAGGAAGGAGCCGCCTGCGCGTGGGCGAGAGGTTCCCTTATAGCACTCTGTTCGGGTCGGGTTGTGAGACAATTGTTGGTTCCATATCCTACCAAACCACATGTGAGGCATATGGGAGGTAG
Organism: Erythroxylum cataractarum; assembly: GCA_024703695.1. NCBI lineage: Eukaryota > Viridiplantae > Streptophyta > Magnoliopsida > Malpighiales > Erythroxylaceae > Erythroxylum > Erythroxylum cataractarum. The sequence continues at coordinate 4,833,751 of JANJEY010000005.1, read as the reverse complement.
TCCTTCATACGCTACCTTTATTATTTCTCCGTCCAGCTCTACGAGGGGTCGAAGGGGGGAGCTTATGTCAATCTCAACGGCAACCCTTGCGAACTTCCCCCGTTGGGAGTTTTGGGTATTTTCATCGATTTTTACTGTTCGACCGATAAGATTCCCTAATGCTGTGAGAATTGAAGGATGGTATCAAGCTACTGAGAGTTCGGGAAATCGGATCCAGGCGACTACATGTGATACTCTATCGATCGAGGGGCAAAAAGCTGGGGTCTAGGGCTGAATTGACAGAACATGACCGGCAATAATCCAGGGACCTTAAGTAAGCGATTTAAGGTAATCGTCGACCTCCACGAAGTTAATAAGGTAAAATTCATTTTCTAGATCCACTATTTTCATGGGGCCTTGGGGATTCCACATGGATCATATATGGTTGTGAAGTAAATTGAATCCCAGTTTTCTACCTAAGAGTTTTACCACGATTGCCTTCTTCCATTTCGTGTCCAGGTTCCTTATGAGATTACTTGATAATTCTAAGCCCATCCCAAATTTTCCTTGTACATGTTTAATGTCCCCTTCTTCAATTGCTATTATTTCTTCTTCTGGCCATTCTAATTTAGTGTTCGGTGTGGATTTCCCAGTGACCGCTGCGCTATAACTAGCATGGAGATTTGGTGGGTTAGGCGGCAAGGGAGGAGGGTCTTCCTCCTGTTCTCAAATCCTTACTTTTTTGGTGGCATGATCGGCATAAACATTAGAGGTGAGGTTATCGATTGGATTTGCGGGATTGACAGGTTGTGTAGCTAAGAAAACCATTGTTGGTTCTGTGATTTCTGTCGGAATGTTACTCATGTTAGGTGCCTGACAAAACAAAGGAGCGATCAACTCGCCCGATGTTGAAGCGTCCTCCAAGTGTTTAATGAAATTGCTGAAAGAGTTCAACTGGAAACCTTCGATTGTATGAAAACAAGTTAATTGTTCACTTTTTTAGTAAAGAAGTTCTTATCTAATAAGAATGAATGGTTGTTAGGAGTTTCAACTAAATTTAAGGATGATAATTGGTCAAGTTGGGTTTGAACTTGATCTAATAGGGTTAAGTCAAAATCAAAATAATGACGAATTAGTTTTATTAATTCAAATAATGTCATTTTAATTTATAATTTTAAAAACGTCTTTTTAGTCATTTAAATTAAAACGATATTATTTTGTCTAAGTATTTCGGGTTGTATCGAACCAATGCTTAGACTTGAACCACGTTCAAAATTTGGCAAACTTGAGTTGATATGTTGTTTTAAGTCAGGCCGAGTCAGGGTTTAGTTATTAACTCTAACTAAATTCTATAAATGTTCTAAGTCATTTTAATACATTAAATCAAAACAATATCATTTCATCTAACTAACTTGGTTAGATCAAGCTGACCCTCGTTTTGTGAATCCGAGTTTAGTATGTTAATTTTGGGTTGAGAAGAATTAGGTTTAAATTACCAAATTTAACTTAATTTTATATATATTGAAGTCATTTTAATTAGTTTAATTTTATCTAATAAGTTTTAGGGTGTGTTTGTTTGGAGGGTATGGGAAAAGGGGCATGGGTATGGGTATGTAATGAAAATTGATGGTTGGTATGAACTTATCATTGAAGATCTAAGAGTTTCATTTATTAATTTTGGGCAATCCTCCATTCTTCTCATAATCTAGAAGAATGAGAGAGAGGAATGGGAAAGATTGCACTATAATTAATTAAATATGGTGAAATCAATTAATTATGGTAAAATCAGTTAAATAATTAATTACACAATAATTAATTAAAATATTGTAATTAATTAATTAATTAAAATATAATTATTATTTAATTAATTACATTATATTTAATTAAAA
>JANJEY010000005.1:4730807-4747584 GCA_024703695.1 Erythroxylum cataractarum | reverse complement strand
CTCCCTCTCTCCTCTAACCGTTAGCTGACCCCACCCCCTTTGACTTTCCTAGAATAAGTCAACAGGGGTTTGAGGCCTGCTCCCTCTTCCTCCTAGCATAAGTCACTATGGGTTTAGGATCCATAGTGCTATCACAAACGAGGCTTTAACGTAGAAAACAAAGGAAAATGTTGGACTGCAATCTTCAACAAGGTTGTATGAGAAAGACTAAAGTAGAAAACTCTAAATCAGCAGGCAGTCACAAGTAAACTCTTTAACATGTCACCTGGCAATCCATTCTATCTGTAATTCCACCATGACCAGGAATGCTATCACCAAAGTCCTGTCAAGCATGGAAGGAAATTAGCAGGCAGTGTCATCATTCATGGATTGCAGAGTATGCCATGCCTTTCAACAATTTTACCAGTGTTACTTAAGGGAAGATAAGGCTATCAAGTGTGTACCTTAATTTTAAAAGCTCTTTTGAAACCACTAGCAAAAAATCCTCCAAAAGGAGCTATGATGGATGCAAATAATCCAAGCCACAAGGCATGCCATTGAACTGGTAGAATCGATATTTCCTTCCAAGGAAACTGTTAAGAAGAATAATCGAGAGTGGATAAATACCAACAAAAAGCCCTCAAAACAGAGAAAATAGATTCAGAATCAGAGAATTGAGAACAATTTTAGCTCACAACAAACTCACCCACTGAGGAAGCCAACTTGGTAGTGTCCAGTATTCTGGCTTAAACAAGGGCCCAGGATCACATTGAAGCCAACCAGTGGATAAGTCCTGCGTGAGAAGAAGTTCCTTTAACAACTTGCATAATCTACTTTGATCACGTGAAGAAAACTATTAGATAGAATGAATACCTTTCTTGGACATGTCAGCCACTGGAAACGTCCCATGGCATTTGCAAGCTACATAAACAAGAAGAAAAGATTAGTTAAAGTCTAGATTCTTTTTTAATCCATTCAAGGCTCTCCACACTCAAATGCAAATGGAAGATGGGGTAATCATAACTTCCAAGAGCATGACAACTGAGAAGTACTATACACAAAAGAACACTAACTATGGAACCCGCAGAAGCGCTAGCCTAATGCAAGCAGTGAATAGTACCATCTAATCCATAAAACTCGACCATTTAATCAAATGAATCACATAACAACAGTTTGTTTAAAGCAAAAACTGGTCAACTTAGAGAAAGAAAATCTTCAGATGCCCTTTAACTAAAAAATGGCATACCAAAAAGATCCAAAGAGAATGTAAAGGTCATTAAGATTTCACAGTTATCACTTACGTTATCACTTACGTTATCATTTGTGCTTTCCTAACAGCTATTTAGGAAAAACTACAAGATAGATACAGCACCAATAGACTAGTAAAACACTTGTGCTTCCACTAAAGTGGTAACATATGAACAGAACTAGTTCTCAAATTGATAGTATAGCAGGAAAATATGTTACTGCAACTATGACTGGAAAAGGAACAAAATCTTTGCTTACCACAAAAGCAGAGATTATAGTAGTGACAGATGCTCCAATAAATCCCTCCCAAGTTTTCTTCGGAGATAACTTGATTAAAGGGGTTCTTCCAAAGAAGAAACCAAAAATATATGCAAATATATCATTAATGACGATAAGTGATGCTGGGAGAGGGAACCTATAATTATGCTCAAAATCATTAGTTGCAAAGCATTGATACTTCATCATACAATTAGCAAGTAAGAAGGTTAGAATCTGGTTGTATGAAATGGAGCAATAACTAGAAGCACAAGACAAAGAATGCAGAATACATAGAGACAATACTGAACTCAATGCACAAGTGGTAAGAATTCTCAAGCAGTCATTATTGATAAATATATCTACGGCAAAGTTGTTAATCATGACAAGTTATAATAAAGAGAGAGAACAAATAAATAAGAAGGATTCCAAGCAATTGCCAAAAGAGACAATGGTTAATGAAACAGGATTCCTAGGTCACACAGAGTGATATTGAAAATCTAGTTATTGTTACTTGTCATGAGCAGCAAAATGAAAGAGATGGCAAGAGAAAAATAATTTAAGCATTCTTTAGTATAGCAGAGAATAGAATTAATCTCTTGCAGAGGCCATATAGTGGAAAATAAAAGCATTGGCATATCACAGTATTTGTTGATAAGAAGAACTGAAGGGAAAAAGAAAGTGACCACGCACTTGACAACGGATCAAGATTTTGGTAGATGGAAGAAGATTGAACTCCCCCTGGACTCCTCTAGTTCAAACAAAAACAAACGAAAGTCAGTACAGCTAAGCAACACAAAAATGGAGAAGAAGAACAGAACAATACAACCAGATCCACAAATTCGCGCAACCAGAAATGGAGAAGCGTCGTGTTAACCAGCGGAAATTAAAACATAAACTTACCACCGTCGTGTTGCCCAGCGTGCGATGGAGGAGCGTCTTTGGTTACGAGAGAGAAGCAAGGACGATTTTTGGTCCAGTAGACAGGGACAAATGGTTTTTGTCCTCTGGTTTTGCAGTGGACAGATATCTTTGTCCATGTCTACCGGAGGCAGAAGACACAAACGTGGGGGCGTGAACCAAACAACCACGGGGGACAGGATTTCTTTGTTTTGTCTACTGCCCCCATGAACGGCGTCAGTAACCAAACGTTACGTAAGTGTGCAGTTGGTGTACAAGGAGTGACTTCTTTAATGGGCATACTTGTGGTTAGTGTTTGGCGTTGATCAGTTAGAGAGAAACGAAAACCATATTGTTATATATTGAGGGTTGTTGTTGGCAAAGAAGCTATGTCTCCAAGTTCGTTACCTACTCGCATCCCTACATTTCATGCAAGTTGTGGCTTCGTGTTGGTATTAATATGAATTAGCTTATTGTTATTGCGATGATTTTCAGATTCATTTAAGAGGAGTGGAATTCATCAAGAAGTTTTTTTTTTAATCTCAAGAGTATTTGTCTTTGTTTATAGTTATTTTAATCACTTGAGTTATTCGTTTAATTATCTTTATTATTAAACAGTGGGTGTAAATTCTCTGTTGAGGTTAGTACAAGATCGTTGTATTATTAGGTGTAAAATTCTTTTATAGGAAGTGAAGTTGAGAGATAGTGTCAAGAGTTAAGTGGTGTCAGCTCAGTCGGCTCAGTAAAGCCTTAAGTAAATCTATTGTATTTCATTGAAAATTATTAAGCTAGGTAAAGGTAAGGTGTGCCGAACTACGTTATCAAATTTCTGGTGTTCTTATTATTTCGGTTTTGCTTGCTTTTATTTTGTTTGTGCCAAAGAAGTTTATGAAAAGTTTGTGAAACAATTAATACTTTCAATTTTTCGTAGATTTCTTATGAAAAGGATTTAAGTTATTATTATGATTTACATTCTCCAAAAAGTGTCAGCCAGATTAGGTTGAAGGAGATAAAATGCAATTAAGCACTTTAATGCTCCGTTAACTCTAAGCTAACTCTAAAGGCGCTGAATAGTTGGCTTTTTGGTAGACTTGTGGACTTCTAATAAATTCTTGGGTTGAAGCTCTCCTACGCTTGTTTGGGTTGTTGAAGTGATTGACTTCCCTTAAAATAAAAAAGAAAAAGTTTGATTAGATCATACCAGATAGCACTTTAAGCCTCCCACGTTCAATTGAGCGTAGGAGTCTTGTGTATCCAATTTGAACTCGAGACAAAATTTTTTGGTTGGGCTCGAGTCTAAGCGGGCCTAGCACATCCCAAGCTAATCATTTACAAAATTTTTAGGCTAAATTGGAGGAAGTAAGATTAGCCGAATTATGAATTATCTTCTTATAGATTTTACAACATAATTATTTAACTTACATATCTTTAATTAACTAACTTATATTTTGTAATATAAATACATTTGACAAGTAAAAATATAATGAAATTATAATTATAAAATTTAACTTTTTAGTCTATGTTATATAAGTCTCTAACAAAACGAAAATGTTAGCATACCTAATGTTTCTTACGTTTCTTTTGAAATATTATTTATGTTTGTAAAATTTTTTATTATAATTATTGTATAAGTAATCATTTGATTTAAAATTTTTCATATAATTTTGTTATATTATGATATTATCTTTAAAGTATTCAATAATAATGATATATATTATGAAATATATAAAATTAATTAAATAATTAATATAAGGTTCGTTATTAAGTAATTGAAGGAAATACTTTGTTGTCATCTCCACTTTATTTATTATGATAAAGGTTTGATGAGTATCTATGTTTGATTTATTGAATGTTTTTTAATATTTGTTTGACTTTTTGTTAATATATAAATTAATGACGATGATAAATTATTAATAATCAAAAAATATTAATTGATTTGATTGGTTCAATCGAAAAAATTTAAATCGGTCAAATTTTTTGTTCGATTTTAATTTTTCAACTCAAATTACTTTAATAACTTTTGTTATAAAAAATAAATCAATTTATTAATTAATTATGTGGATAAGAAAATTTTCTTTAAATTATATTTTAAAAATTTTAATTTATTCAAATTTTAGGAGATTTTATAAGGATAAAATATCAGTTGAAACCTTTAAACCTTAAACTTTTTACTTTATCAATTTAGTTTATAGTCTGATTTTTAAATTATTACAAATTACGGCTAATATAATTAAATTTAATCTTATATAATATAAAATGCTATAATAATTAATAACTAAATAATTATTATAATAACATGTGAAACATATGAGACTTGTTATTAGCACGTGAAGGAATGGCCAAGTCCAACTCCACGGGTGTGACAGCAGATCATAGTAAGAGCTCATGAAATCAGCAGCCACCACTTGAAAGAACCAATCTTTCATTCAACTTCAATCAACACCTGGATTTTACATATATTCAAGGTTATTGACACAGAGAATCAGGTTCAGATCAACATGTCTTTGAGTCATTTCTCTTCATTTTAGGTTTTGTTTCACAAAGTTCCCGTCTTTTTCTGAAAGTTTGTTCAGTTTACAGTTTCAAGTTTGAAACTTTACGATTTTCGGGGGTTTTTTTTTTGGTAGATCGTGGGAGTGAAGCCATGAGTCTCTTTCTCTGGGTTGGTTTCGTTTTGTGTATGCTTTCTGTGAATCCATCTTTGAGTTTATATGGGTCATCGTTGTCGGATATTCCCACAAAGTTTCTCAGTTATGCCAAGGAAAAGGAGTTTTCTGATTGGATGGTGGACGTGAGAAGGAAGATACATGCGAACCCTGAATTGGGTTATGGGGAATTTGAGACCAGTAGGCTTATCCGGGAAGAATTGGATAAGATGGGCATTAAGTACAAACACCCTTTTGCAGTTACCGGTATAATTGGGTACATTGGGAGTGGTAAACCTCCTTTTGTTGCAATAAGGGCAGATATGGATGCGCTTCCTCTGCAGGTTTGCTTCAATTTTGACTTTCAATTCCTTAGTTCCATTATTTATCCAAGCTTGATGCTTGTGAATTGAACAAGTCCGTGTAATTTCTTTTTCCCTACCATCATGTTTTATACCCACTTATCTGAATTTGCAAGTTTATGTGATTTATTGGATAATTGAAAGGATAAAGTTGCAGAATTGAGTTTTTTGGGTTTATGGCATTTGAAATGATAGGGTATTGCTTGGTAGTGATGTGGAAAAAGTTATAGATTTTATCCCTCTTTTGTTTTAAATTGTAGTTGAATTCAGTATGAATTTCATGTAGAAGTTCTGTACTGAATAAATTTCAGTTTCTTTGGAAGTTAATGCATTGGTGATCGAACCCTTTGTCAGGAAATGGTGGAATGGGAGCATAAGAGTAAAGTCCCTGGAAAGATGCATGCTTGTGGGCATGATGCTCATGTTGCGATGCTTCTTGGTGCTGCGAAGATACTTAAAGACCATGCTGACCTGAAGGTCTGTTCCTTAATCTGGCTTGCTAGTTGCCAGTCCTTTAATACGAGCTATCTTCTTGTCAAGGAGATTAAGATGATGAATCCCCATAAGAAGCCCTTGAGAAGAAAAGAGGATAAAATTTAAAAAAAAAAGCCTTATACCTTACCATGAGATCCTAGTGATTGTTGTCTAACAATCATCATAGCAATAATCTCAATAGTTGAAACTGTTGACAGTTGTTCAAATCAGATTATATACTTTGTAAAAATTATCTGAAGAGAAGTCAGTGCTTAAGGGGGGAAATCAATTTCCTATAAGAAGACGGTACATAATTTTGGCTCTCTTACATAATTTTTGGTTCCTTCTTTTTCCCTCCTCAGATAACGAGCTTAGGAAGGAAAAAGCCTGTAATTTAGTACAAACTCATTAACGTCATGATGCCAGGCCTCTGATATTTTCAGGCCAATAGGCCTTTTCATTATGCCTTTAATATGTTCCTCATATATCCAAGTAATTGTTGTTCCATTAGGGTACAGTTCTTCTTGTCTTTCAACCAGCAGAGGAAGGAGGTGGTGGAGCCAAAAAGATGATTGATGCTGGGGCATTAAAGGACGTCAACGCTATCTTTGGGTTGCATGTTGATCCTAAGTTATCGTTAGGTCAAGTTGCCTCCAGACCTGGCCCTCTCTTGGCTGGGAGTGGCTTCTTCGAAGCTGTAATAAGTGGAAAAGGAGGTCATGCTGCCATTCCTCAGCACTCAATAGACCCAATATTAGCAGCTTCAAATGTGATCGTTAGCTTACAACATCTCATTTCACGTGAAGCTGATCCGCTGGACTCACAGGTAAATTTTTGTTATTCAAATGCCAGTGCACCCATCTTTTCTTGTCTTTCTTCCTACATGTGGCTAAGAACATCTTTGGCATGTTTTGTGTTCTGGTTGTGAATCACTTGCAATTTTATATTATTTTTGTTCATTAATGTTTTCCATTTTCATCAGGATCTTTAAAGCATAATTTTCATGCCATCATCTGTTAGGCCCTTTGTAATGGGTCTCTGTATCTATTTCCTAGAGCTTGTGCTTTAAAAACTAACAGTAATATTTCGGCATCTACATTAGACCTTTATAAAGAAAAACAACGCAGATAAGCAACGGATAGAACTCACTAGTTATGCAGTAACTAGATAGGCGCATGATTCTGCTGAGATATTTTTAGATCTTTCTTAAAGAAACAACGGCAGTATTCATTTCAGAAGTTATTTTCTGGTCTATTATTGCAAATATGAACTGTCTAATGACGCTTGTACCTTTGACTGCAACTTCCTAACTTGCTGTTGATATTTAATAATTCAAACATGTCATCCTAATAGCTGTCAAAACTGTTGACGGAAGGTATTTAATTCTTGGTTTCTATGCAAAATGACTACAAAACTTGGCTTCTTAAACACATGAAACATGCTATCATAATCATTATAGTGCCAGTTTAAATGCAGAGTATAACTTGCAGGTGGTGACAGTTGCAAAGTTTCAAGGAGGTGGTGCATTTAATGTCATACCTGATTCTGTTACGATTGGGGGAACCTTCAGGGCCTTTTCAAAAGAAAGCTTCCATCAACTTAGGCAGAGAATTGAAGAGGTATTGTGTTTCTCTCCCTTGTGTTATAATAACTATGCTATAGCAACTTCATAGATTATAAGTACCATTCTTCTTCAGAGCAATGCGACCAAGCTAACTTTTTGTGATCATAACTGGGATCTCAGCTTGCTTTTGTTTACTTTCCCTGTTTCAAAATTTTTTCCTTATTATCCTTAAGTTGCTGCCAATGTGTATAGCAAATATAATTCACATTATTTGTGCTCTGAACTCTTAAACTGCATGTTTTGATGCTAGAAATGTATTTATGGCTTAGTTACCTAGACCATTTTGCTCGCTTAACAGGTTATCACAGGGCAGGCAGCTGTGCAGAGATGTAAGGCAATTGTGAAGTTCAATGAAGAAGATAAACCCTTTTTCCCTCCTTGCATAAATGATAAAGAATTGCATGAGTACTTCAGAAAAGTTGCTGGAGATATGCTAGGCTTTGATAAAGTTAAGGACATGCAACCATTGATGGGATCTGAGGATTTTTCCTTTTACCAGGAGGTTATGCCTGGGTACATATTCTTTCTTGGAATGCAGAACGAGACACAGCTTGAATTTGCCCATTCCCCCTATTTTGAAATCAATGAGAACGCACTTCCTTATGGTGCTGCACTCCATGCCTCATTAGCTGCAGGGCGTCTTCACGAATTGGAGCATAAATCAGACGGTCATGATGAACTATGAACCACTTATTGCCCTTTAATCGTAGCATAACATAAATTCTTTTAGACTTGGAACGACAAAAGATGTTCCAAGATGGTTTCTAGTGCTCGGATATTGTTTAAATGGCTTGTTATTCTAATTGGAAGTCTATATAAGCTTGCAACAGATTCATCAAATGAGGGCTATTCTACTATTTTTTATTTATAGATTGTGGAATCTGATTTTGGTGGAGCGTTAGTTTCGTATTTACCATGCTCTAACTTTCATCGGGTACGAATAGCGTGTCCATAAATAAAGTAATTTGCATCTTCTGCTCTGCAGTCTTTTGAAGAAGACATTTCTTTCTGTAATTAAGGGTCTTACAACTCATGCAAAAGATGCAGAGGAACTAAAGTTAAAGAGTCCTGTATTACAGCTGAAACTTCAAAACTCCATTTAACGATGTTTACTCTGAACATACACAAGCTATGCTTCTGTCTCTGATGTTTTTTCAGTTGCAGATGGGACTTTGAGGATGATGGTGAACTACTAGACCAGACACTTGTATGCAACCCCCTTTACTAGAATCTGATCTGAATCATGCAAGGCCACCTTCTCTAGCTGCAATGTTACACCAGATGAGGGGCACTGTCCATATTATCTCGTTGTATGTCTCATGGGGGTCTTATGTCCTTTTCCATTATCCTAATCAGGATGGAGTCAGGTCCTGTTCAGCTTCAGACAATGTTTTCAAGATTTCGAACGTCATAAGTTAGTGATTATTGATCTGTCTGTGCAGATGTGTTCTGACAGGATTATCAAGTGTTAATGAAACACTAGGACCCATGTGTTAAATCATCATAATCAGGGAAGTCGAAGGAAGATGGGATGTTCTGATTATTAAACATGAAATTCCACAAATCGAACATAGGAAAAGGCCTGTCTTTATTACTAAGTTCTACATTAACATGCTGTGTGCAGTTCTTTTTTAAAGAATACCATGTTTAAATTAGCAAAGAGTTGTACTTAATTTAACAGAAGAAGAGCTATCTTAAACATTAGTTTAACAGAAAGAAGACCTAACTTAAACATTATTTTAAATATGTTTTTATGTCCAAAGATTATTTATATCAGAGGGAGACCGGAAAGCTCAATCAAAGTTGGAAGATAATGATAAAGTACCAGAATGAGATCACTTCAATACATGATAATAAGCCAAAACAAAGGGATAGAATTTATATATTGAAGTTGTCCAAAAACTTGAGAACTGTTTATATCTAACACGCTTTGACATTGAGGTTTGTAAATGCCTATATGCTCATTACAAATAGACCAACAAGTCATAGCAAAGATTTTCCCGATACCTAAACTCACATGCTCAAGTTGGTGTTTTCACATAAACGTGTAGTCAGATCTACGTTCAGTACCCCAAAACTTTGGATGCTAAGCCTAATAGAGGATCTAAAGCGCTTGGAGCGAACTTCCGGGCGAAAAGATAACAAACATTCGTTGGCTGGTTATTGTAAATACAGGCATGTCCCTCAAAAATCCTTTTGAAGAACTCCTCTTTAATGTCAGCCTTACCAAAGGTTGCTGGATGCGCTCCACCCCTTGACCAATCTGTCCATGTCAGTGTTCTGTTTGCCAAGAGATGTGGAGATTTGATACTTAACATTGTCTGGAAGTAGTGCTCATCCACATAACATGCTGGTCGACAAAATGCTTTGAACTTGGGATAGTACGTGGTGTCCTTAACTATGTCAATTGCCAGTCTACGATCGATTTCAAACCACTGAGACCCCTTGCGCCAATCTTCAAGTGCGACCTCTGGTAGCATATTCCAATTGTAGCGCCCCCTCCCATACGGACCAGGTTCATCGAATGAACCCATAAAGCTGTATCTTGATCTTGATATGTAGCGATAGATAATACTGAAATTGTGGAGAGGAATGCATGACTCGGACACCAGGACGAACCATTCATTGGAGGTATCAAGCAATGCATTAGCCAGGAGTCTCCTCTCAGCATCACACATACTCATCATTCCCCACTCTGCAACCTGCATGGAACTGAACTAAATGACGCATGCACAATAATAATGATACATTGATGCGGTTGTGGAGAAGCTCCAAGCAAGCAAACCGAAGACTAAATTGCAAGGATGTAAAGAAATTGTGTTGATCAGAAAGTTGTGCACACAATGACATACTCTGAATCTAATAAAAACTTTTAAACCGACTTAAATACTCATTTGAAACAAAATTCCAAGAACAAAGTATCTTCAATAGATGTCTCATGTCTTACAAAAGAACATGGCTCATTCAAGTCTCATAAACAAGCAAACACAGTTTTGGACAGAAAAGAGAGAAGACGATCTCAAGCCAAGAAACCAAATAGTAACTCTACAAGTTGCTAATCAATGAAGGGCCATTAATAAGCCAAAAATGAGTAATGGAGAAAAAAAGATGGGGCAGTTGAGGGATGAAAAATAAGTTCTGTGATAATTTAGCATGATTGGGATTCTTTGTACAACCTTCAAGTATTTCAAAACATGCAATTTGAAGTAATTCGGTAATTCCTTCTCGAATTTATGTGGCAAGGTTGAGAAATCTGGTTGCCATTTCCATCTCCTTGTGGACAGACACCAAATAAATCAACACATCAGAGTCACAAATTTCATATCACAGTTGACAATTTTTGTTGGTATCAGAAATAACAGGAATGCAGACAAGGCGCAACAGAATACAGAATCAACTAATTGAGATCTCTCCAGTTCTGAAAGGCTGTTAACAGAAAATGGCTTGATTTTTCCTTCTAAAATGAGTAATCAAACATTATCCAACATACAAGGTAAATACTGAAATGATGGAGATTATGTAAGATTTATTTGGAAAATAAGATGACACTTATAAAAGGAAATGGAAACAACCAATCAAAGCTAAACGTGAAACAACAATATTGCTCCCATAGAACATATATATAATGCATTAAATCATGCAATCTCTAAACAAGAAATTTACGAAAAATACCTGACTTGGGATTTGTCTCTTGTAGAATACTGATGATGATGTAAAGTTTGATACATAAGACGGTGTTGTATGAACATAGATTGAATAAAGCCCCTCGTGACCCTTGAAAAACCTCTCCCACATAGGTGCCAATGGCAATGGCCCCTTAGCCAAGAACATAAAGGCAATTTTTGGAACTCTCTTAAAGGGATATTCCTTGATCTGAGGAACAAATGAAGCACGCCAAAACAGTTGTGTATCATTCATTTTATGCAACAAGTTCGAAGGAGGCTTAAACCAATTCTGCGAATTATCAGGTTCTTGAAAGCATGGTACGATGATATCGGACCTTTTTACTCCAGCAACATTTTGGACTCCAAAATATCGAACCATATACATGCTAACAATCGAAACACCAAGACCTAGGACCAAAAACAACAAGAAGAACTGGAGGAGTCTCAAAGGCAAGGGCCTATTATGGTTGAATCTGAGATTAACTAAAGGGTCCTTGCCATCCTCCAGAGCCATCTTAATCACAATTCCCTATCCAATGAACTTCTGGCACCGAGCTCTCTAGACAATCGAAGTCTAAAACACCATAAGTATCAAAACTTTCGGTAATCAACAAGTAAAATCACTGTCGCGTAAAGAACCTCTTAAAGATGACTAAGAACCGCCTTGGGCTATTGCTAAAAGGGTTATGATCTCACAAGCAAGATACCCACATACAAATCAAGCAGCGGCAGAGGCCAGATCGCCAAAACAAGATCAAATCTTTACCAAATGCTTCTGCTCCAAAAAGGGAATTTAAAGCACCCCAAAAGCATATACTCGATCAACACGTTCGTTCCAACAAATTTGGCAACTGCGAAACATGTAACATGAATAATATTAAGAAGGGACATAAAGCAAGTAAGAAAAAGTGTTAATTACCATGTGGGATGTATGCTTATATCATCAACATGGAGGAATTACGCAAAAACGTCCAAGCAACAAGGTATGTGCGGAAAAGTTCAAACTTTTTTTTTTTTTTGGCTTGAAGCTCTTTGGATTTGCAAAGAAACAGAGCTGCAGAGATGGTGTTTAAAAAGATCACCGCTTTCACCTGTCGATTGCTGAAAGGTGTGGTTTTGAGCTAGAAAACTCTGATTTGACGCTGGGGTAGGGTGGTGAAAGGGCGTTGATTGATCAATCCAAAGTGAATTGAGAGTGTCACACACCACCTTGGGAGACGGGGAAAACCTATGATCTATGTCTTGTGGCATTTTGTCTGTTGCTTTGGAATTTTAGACTCATGTGGGCCCCACTTTTGCCCTCTCTTTTCTTCCCTTCTTTAGTACGCACACATTAAATTTGAAAATCTTCTATTTGATCTTTTAATTTAATATGAAATTAAAATCATAGTATTTTAATTTCTTACTTTAATTAATTCAATTATATATATTTACTCCCAAATTCAATTATAATATTATTATAATAGAATTTTTATTTATTGACTTGCATTGACTTGACTTAATTTGTTATCTTACTCTAATTAATTTAATTATATATATTTACTCTCAAATTCAATTATAATATTATTAAAATCTAATTTTTATTTATTGACTTGCATTGACTTGACTTAATTTTGTCTTCCTAACTTGATTAATAAGAATTAACAAAATAATTACTATTTTATGTAATACAATTATATTACAATACTCAGTAAAAATTTCGCTAAAGTTTAAGTTTTAAAAAGGTCTAACAATGCACAACTTTCCTTCTAATTAGTAGATAGACATAATACATTTATCTTTTACAAATAAAATTTAATTTCTTGTTAATATGGATAATTAAAATTTGTTATATTTTCGAACGATAATTAAGTCTTTTTGTACTTTGTATTAAGTTTTATTTAGAAAATATTAAGTTTTTATTTAATTGAGCTGGACTAAAAGTCTTCATTTCTAAACATAAATTCTTCCATTGTCCTTAGTTGGATAGTGAAGGATTAGTTTGATTTCCTGTGAACATAACTAAATAACATAATTGGAAGTACAATTTCTATAACTAGTGCTTGCTACAAACTTAGTAACATACCATCGGAATCTCTCAAGAGAAGTGTATGGAAATTCTTGTAAATAAGGTGTATAAATCATAAGTCCAATCAAATGTGACAATTAATAACATTTGATATATGAAAGTTGAATTAGAAAATATGATATTAGTCATAATAGGACAAACATAATTTGGCTTAATAACGGTTCAAATTTAAACTTAGTTGAAGCCTGAATCCGATAAAATATGATTTGATTTGACGATTATTTAAAAATATAATTTGATTTATTGATCTCGGGTCAATTTAGTATAAAATCTAAAAAATATATAATTAATTAATTTTGAAAATTTATTAAATTTCAAGCTAAAATAAAGTAATTTTGAAAACTTGATCTTATTTAAACTAAATTTGATTTATCAATTTGGAGCATAATCAGATTCTAACGACCATATCCTCAAAATTCTTCTTTTTTCACATTTTTGGTAAAGATCCAAAGTTGGAAGCTGGTGCTCTTTATAACATCAAAATGCCAAACTTCACAAGTTAGGGGAAACAGCTAATAACAGACTCTTGAATGTGTATCCATTAATGTACTTGGTCAATGGCTCTAAATGTTCCATCCAATTTCCAGAATTAGATACCAAAGCCTTGAAAAAAGTTGTCCATTGGCAAGTTGATATCTTAAATTATTTGGCAATTTCTTAGAATTTTGAAGAATATTCAATTTTCAATTATGAACCAATTAGTGTTAATTAGGGATGTTAATTTTGGCCTGCCAACCCGGGTCAAAAGTGGTCGGCCCGATTGGGCCATGGGTCAAGGTCAAGCACAGGCTGACACGACCTGGGCATGACCTAATTGTAACTTCAAAAATGATGTTGTTTTGTCAAACTTGAAATCGTTTTTTACGTTTTTAAAAAATATATAGCTGAGTAGGGTTGAAGTCACAGGCTGACCAGCTCGGCTCATTTATATCCCTAGTGTTAATAAAGTTTTACAATTTAAAAATAATTTATTCATAACCTAAAGGTTTGAATTGGCATGCATTCTTAAATTATGTAAAGTTGAGTGAGAATTAATATTCTAATTTTGTATGATATTAAACACTAAACTTCAAATTTTATAAATTTAAATCTAAATTTGATTTCTAAGTACTTTAAAAATCTCACATGCTTAACAATATTCTTAAATGACTAAAAAAATAATTATATCAATAGAGATTATTTTTCTAATTATTATAATAAAGACTAATCTTAATACAACTCTGTAAAATTTTGTTTAGCAATAAGCATATCAACAATTACTTTTAATAGAGTTGATATTTCAAAATGGATTTAACTCAAAATTCAAAAATAAGAAAAAAACTTGTAATTTTAAAAAAAGTTCAAGGAGAACTAGCCAAATTCGAGTGACATTTCACCCATAACCACAACTCATCTGCTGATTTTTTAACATTAGTCGATTCGGATCTCCACTTATCTTCACTTGTGTTTTATCTTGGTCATAGATAAATTGTAACACCCCACTCCCGCATGACCTGAACCCGGTATCGATGGTGATATCCGAGTCCGTGCCCTGCGAGTGTGGCGTGCTACATCACTCAATCAAAACTTAGTATAAATTTTTTTTTGAAACACAAATATACACTATCACTAGTAAGTACAATGACCACGGGGCCCCTTTATAAATACAAATTAATTCAGTCCGGTGACTTTACAATTTGACCGAATCATTTGTACAAAAATTAAAAAACTATAAATTTTATACAAAATTTATCAGACACTAATGCAGACGCAAACTGATCCTCACCTCTTTTCTCACTCACATGCGGTTGCTATACGCCCGTTGCCTAATGGGGTATTCTTCTGAGTCCTGAAAAATAATTGCAAATTTTGGGTGAGTTTTGCGAACTCAGTGAGTGACTATCATCGATGGTTCACTCAATCATATAACACAATTTTCATACATCTCACTTTATTTCATAGTGCACATTCACACATTTACATAATTCCACGTTCACATTATTCATAATCGATACGTGCACATGAGACTCACTTTCTTTTTTTTATTTTGCTGTGACCGAGTGCCTAAACTGTCCCTTGTAGGGCTCATTAATAACTATCCCTTATCCGTTGGTGGATACATGGCTCATTAAACGTTGAACCTGAGGCTTTGAATCACTTATGAGCTCGAAACTCATTTTTATTCGTTGAGCTTAAAGCTCTGATCGGTGGTGACTCTGGTCACAACAGCCATTATATTTCATGCACTTATGTCATGTGATGCAGCAGTCACTTCCACTCACTTTCACATATTATCGGACCGTAGTCCGACACATATCAATCACATCACATTGATTTCATAATTTCACATTGCTCAAAATATCACATGATCACATGAGCAACACTTTTATTTTTAACATAAGCATAAGACATTTCGTCTTTCACTCAATCAAGTAACTTTAATCAAATGCATATGAGATACTCATGTGACACTATTATATCACAATCAACACATGTGTCACAATTCATCACATCATAAGCAAGTAGTTCTCAAATTTACATACAAGTAGCACTTATATAACACAGCTCAGTATCACAATCATCGGACCTCATGTCCGGAACTCAATAAAATCAATCCATATCCAGTAATTAATTTATACAAAATGAAATAAAACAGAACAAATGGTGAAATGAGACCATCTCCGTCTACTCACAGTACGCTCCGGATTAGCATTGCTTCTAAATTTTGGAAACGCCAGATTGCGAACTTTTAGCCTGCACAACCCATTTATTCAATACGTTGCACACACATTAATACTTTGCACACTTAAAATCATTGATGCACATATATGTATGATGCATGTTCATAACTACCCGGTATCAATATATGAATTTTATTTCAAAAATCACTCCAATTTCACAGCTCACGTATGCCTAGGGTTTAGCCGCACTAAAAACCTTAAACTCGCAATTTATGCTTATTGTAATTTTTTCTAAACCATACTTTTGGGTCTGCTGTTTCTGATTAATGAGACCGTCTACATAAGTTAACCTAGGCAACCTCTCCTTTTAGAAAAATTTCTCTATGCTCTAGGGATTCATAGACACTAAAATCACTCAATTTGGACCTCTATAGGTCCAATTATTGTTAAATCACGAATCAAAAAAATAATTACCCGGTCCCCTCACTTTGATCTAATCAATCCACGCCAATTTCATCTTCAAAAATTCCCAATTTTACATAGAAATAAAATTAAATATTTCACTAATCCGATGCCTCGAGAATCAAGTCAATCGAAGGTCGGATAGAAAAGTTATTCACAAAAGAATGTAATTGGGACAAAAACATCATTTAAGAAAAATAATAATAATAAACAAAATAAAAAAATAAAAAAATGGCAGAAGTTGGGCGTCGCACCCAGCTTCTCGCGAGGGAGTTGCACCCAGCTTCTCGCGAGGGCGCCTCACCCTCGCGAGGGGCGAGTTTCCGCCCAAAATTCTTCTTTTTTTAAATATTCCTTCTCTTTTCCTCCAATTTTCCTTCTCTTCTTCCACATTACACAACTCTTCACACAAGTGTCCAAAAATCACAAATGAGG
>JANJEY010000005.1:4718130-4730707 GCA_024703695.1 Erythroxylum cataractarum | reverse complement strand
AAAGTTATGACCAAATCATTGGAACATACACAAAGTAAAATTTTCAGATTTTACACCTAACTCTACTCCTATCATTCCAATACCATTTCTACACCAGTAAGCATCCAATTTAGTCAATAAATCAGTCAAAATTTCATCAAGACCCTCACTTGAACAATTAGCCACAAATTAGCAGCACACACACAATCATTTTCCTTTAATACACACTCATCTAACATCATTAAAACCACTCCAAAATACTCAATTTACCTATACCATTTTCAACATCATTCATCCTCAATCAATCATAAATTAACCAAGAAAATAACCTACCCATATATACAAACACAAGTTCATGCAATTAACGCACAAGACATCACAATGAATACTTCTAACTACCAATTTAGGAACACAAAACATAATTCTTACCTATCAAGCTTCTAATTCTTCAATTCTCCAACTATACACCAAATCCTCTACTTCACTTCACATACACGATTATCATCATTTTAAGAGAGGTAGAAAGCTCAGGCTTGGCTTTGAGTACAAGTGAAGAGAAAACAATTAAGCTATAAGAGTTTTTGTAAACAAATATCAAGTGGAGAAGACCAACGAAGAAGAGGAAGGAAGATACGGATGAGAAGGAAGAAAAACACTCTAAAATCACCTTTAACCCTTTCCCATGTAAAGTATCGTAAATGGCTAAATGAAAGACCAAAATGTGGTCTTTCATTTAACACTTTCGTGGCCTATACATGTGGTGGGGCAAGTGACACATGTCACTTGCCACATGTCAATTTCTTATGCTTCCAATTGGTCCACTTTAGTAACTAGTCTATTTGGTCTCCAATTTCTACTCTAAATTTTTCCCAAATTCCAATGGCTCGAATTAATAAATCCCAACATCATGTATTTAAATTTTTCAGTGTCATTTGACAGTCATTTTCAGTACCAGAAACCAATCAGTCTGCCACTTGGCTATTTTTCCAGTCCAGAAATTTTCCCCAAAATTTTCCAGAAAAATTTCTAAAATTCTTCCAAAATTCAAAACACACAATAACCCACTCCAATTAAATTTTCAAGCACAAGTATCACATTTTTTACAAAAATTACATTTATGACCAAATATACCAGGAAATGTCATGAATGCATGTACAATCATTACATGTGCAAAATTTACCATTCACGTGTATATATGAATGCATGAACATAGTAAAACAATATTCAACACTCCTAATCCGTTTCAAATTACTATTTTATCCTTCCCATCAGTGATGAGATGTTACATAAATAACCCAAATTTATGTTCATAAGCAGTGAAAATTTCCCCATAAAGACTCAGCTTTCGCTACAACTCCTCTTATGGGTTCCTTAACCAAGCCACTAGCCTCTGTTTGGTTAGGCTTATAAAAGTAGAGTTTTTATTAGTAGAGATTTTTTTTGTAGAACTTTTCTGAGAAGAATTTTTCTAAGAAACCAGTTGATTATTTGACTATTATTTTAAAAAGAGTTTTTTTGAAAGAGTTTCATACAGTAGATTATTTGACAACATAAAAATAAAAAGTATTTTTAATTTTAATTATATTTTATTTTGTAATAAAAATTATTTATGCATATAAAAATCATTTAAATTATATTAAACAATATACAAAGCACACTATATTAATTATTATATAATTTTAAATCATATGAAACATAAATGAAAATGTATCTAACCAAATCTTTTATATGAATTATAAAATAATTAAAATTAATATAAAAATAAGTATTAAAATATATTAAAATCTAACTAATATTATATAACTCCTAAAATAAATATGAAGATGATTTTGTGAGTATTATAAAAATTATGTGTAAAATATATGGATAAAAAAGACTAAAAAATAGACTTATTAATTGATTTAAAAAATCTACTTAAAAAGGTGTTATTTTAAGAAGCTTCAAATTTGAACTTTCTAAAAAAATTATATTTTAGTTGTTAAAAAAGTCATACATCTTAAAGAAGTGTTTTTTTTTATTTTACAACTAAATACTTTTTTTTAATATGACTTTTGTAGTAAAAAAGAGTAATTATTAATATTCTAAAAGCTACCTCTAACTCCGGATTGATTTAACTAAAAAAAGTCTGAAACCGGAGCCCGATCTAGTACAATGCTAATTTACACTACTTGCTAAGGCAACTTTCGTATTTTCCCAACAGAAAGGTCAGAGCTTGCTCCCGAGGATGAATACATAGTGCAGCAGCCAGGAGGTAGCCTTAAGCTAAGAAGGCGAAGCATAAAAGCACAAATTTATAAGTATATATACATAAAATTTATTATTTTTATTAGTGGGATTCTGCTAACTCGTATCTAAATTAGTGTTTAATGTATATGATAAATCGTGCCATATTTATAGATAACAAAACTCGATCTTTTATTTCCAAGCCCGGGAAGGACTTGGACAATTCATGACCAACTCTTAGCAATCGTCTCTTAGACCGGAATCCATGGCTACCATGCCTACATCCTACGTGAAACACATAATCACGACCAACCCAAAACTCTATTTTCTTCACCGAGTTGAAAAGTTTCAGTCTTTGGCTTGCCTCGTACATAACCGAGAACAACAAAGCAAGCCCACTCAACTGGATAATGTCAACAAAAGTAGTGAGAACAACAGGGACGCCAAGGTGAAGTCTTCTTTTTTTCCCAAGAGAGGCCAAAATTTGGAGTTGGTGTGCGAGTCTTTGGCTTTTAAAGGGAAGGGTGTGTGTAAAGTGGAGGATTCTGGGTTTATTCTTATGTGTGATCGTGCTTTGCCTGGTGAAAGGTTCATTGGGCGCGTTACTCGCAGAAAGGGAAGTTACGCTGAGGTAAAGTTTAGCTTTTTAGATTGGTCATTAACATTGTTCGCGTGGGTTGTTCTTGTTTGGGAGGGAAACATGCGAACATGGAGGAAAGAAACTATAGATTTTTTTTTTCCAGCATAAGTTGTAATAAAGTCCAATCAATTTTTTTTCTGAGTGTGATTTACAATTCCTTACTTCAAGAACTCAATGTTATAGGCATTAGAGATTGAGCTCGAAATGAAGATAGATGATATGGGATTTATGAAGAATTTTGTAGGTTGTCTTGTTTCTCGTTGAAGGTTCACATTTTGGACAAATGATTGACTGGTGTTTACTGATTATGTATTTTCAAATGTCGAGGTTACCAAGTTGAAGACCATATCTCCTCATTGGGACATTGTAGATGCTCCTTGTGAGTATGCTTCATACTGTGGAGGCTGTAAAACGCAGAACCTTTCTTACGAAGCTCAACTCAGAGCTAAGGAGCAGCAAGTACGTGAATTGATAGTACATGTTGGGAGATTCTCTGATAAAACTCCAGAATTCTTAAACACTATGAAGGCAATTGTACCTTGCGATGAACAATTCCATTACAGAAACAAGGTTAGTGCATGGTTAAAACCTTAAAGGAATTGACTGTTTAACTACCATTTTATCTTTATATTTCTTTTAGTTATTGGATGACTGGCTAACATTTGACTTCAAAATCTTACAGATTATCAAAATTTAACATTTAGAATATAGATGTTTTTAAATTTTTTTTTTCATATTTGATTTTATGTGTTTAACTTAAGGATTTTAGGTACTATAGGCTTGTGTATTCTGTAGAAGCATGAAATAGGATTAATAAGTAATTTATTTAGCAACTATTTTACTCTTGCTGCAGATGGAGTTCTCGTTTGGTTCTCAAAAATGGTTGCCCAAAAATTTACTGGAAGACAAACAAGAAGATGGTCAAACATATGCACTGGGATTGCATGCTCCTGGCTTTTTTGATAAGGTCCTAAATGTCAACAAGTGTTTATTGCAAAGCAAGCCTGCCAACATGGTATGACTTCTATAGCATCTATTACTGAAGAGCGTGGAAATTTGCAAAGTTCTTTTCCTTAAGTCACCTTATCTGAAGATGTTCTAGATTTCTTGCATGTTTTGCTTACCTTTTTTGAATTTTAGTCAGCATAATTGCACATAGCCAAGTATGCTACCATTGACTTGAAGTGGCAGGACAGTTTGCATGGATAGGGATATCTATTTATTCCATATTTAATGGGATTATAGATTGCTTGCAATTCTTGATTTATGTTCTACTATATAGGTTCTTGAAGCCATCCAAGAATGTTGGAGACATCCAAATTTTGGTTTAACTCCTTACGACACTCGCTGTCATACTGGATTTCTTAAGCATCTAATGCTGAGGACTGGAAGGTAATTCTTTGATTATGTTAGATCCTCATTATTTGTGTCTATATAATTGAGGTTTACTTCTTACCTATGCTTATTACATGGTAGATCATCAGTTCTTTGGCATTTCTGCTTATGTTTTTAAGTTGCATTCTTTTCCTTTCATCGGAAAATTACGTAATCACTCTTAAGCACACAATGCATATTTTACTATTAACTTTTGTTTCAAGACTGTGCATTGGCATCTGTCAATGCTAGGTTGGTTTCAAAGAACTTTCAGTACAACTATTTGTAGTCATATGCCAGAGCTGAATCTTAAGGCATTGGGATGCCCTCTAAAGTGCATCAGGACCTTAAAGTTCATCAATTCAAGGTCATTAATGGAATAAAAGATATTTGTGGTTATCTACTGTGAATTATGTCTCATGATTCTCTTGGCATAGCTTAACATATCTTGGTTTGCCATAAATCTTGCCCACAACCAAGCATGCAGTTTCTATCTAGGAATGTCTTGCGGATCTTGGTGTAGTGTTTCATTTTTGGTTTTCGATTTTTTATCCCAATTAATTGTTCTAATTCTCGTCCATCCAAATTTCATTAATGTAATTTCAGGAATCCCGACACTGGTTTGCTTGAGCTTATGGTTAATTTTGTGACCTCATCATATGAGCCAGATTTGCTGAAACCCTTGGTTGAAAAGGTTTCAGTAATTCCAGAAGTGGTTCGTGCCAGAACTTTTTGATCTCTAGATGTTACTTTTGTGTTTCCTTGCGGTCTAGCCATTCCTCCATCAAGTCCTGTTTTTCTATGTTTAGTTCTAGGCATGTGTCCTCAGTGGGATCAAAATATAGTTTAGACGTTTTGGTGATTGTATCCCCTTGCATTATACATGGAGAAATTCTCATATAGAATTCTTACTTACATATTTTCATTTCATTTGTTGGTGACTGGTAGGTTAGCATTATGAATAATGTAAATACTTCTGTCGGTAATACATCTGTTGGAGAAGAGGAATACACTTTGTACGGCAAGTCCTCCATCACGGAGATGTTAAGAGGACTAATTTTTAAAATTTCGGCAAACTCTTTCTTCCAGACAAATACTGGTCAGGTAATTTACTTGACACAAATTAAACATTATTCTTATGCCATTTTTCTTTCACTCAATTTTTTCTCTGTTGCTTCACCTTCTCAGTTTCTTTTTGCATCTTAGGCAGATGTTCTGTATAAACTTGTTGAAGACTGTGCTGGTCTTAGAGGGGATGGCTCGGAAATTGTTCTTGATCTATTTTGTGGGACAGGCACTATTGGTCTGACACTTGCCAAGAGGTATAGCTCTGCTCTCAGGTTGGTTACAGGTCTGGAGTACTAACGACACGATATCAAAATTTTTCTTCGTTCTCTTTTACTTCCTTAGGGTTAAACATGTGTATGGCTATGAAGTTGTCCCCCAGGCAATAGCAGATGCTCAACAAAATGCTAAGCTGAATGGTATTAGCAATGCTACATTTATCCAAGGAGATCTCAACAAAATAAGTGACACTTTTGGAAGTGATTTTCCGAAGCCTGACATTGTTATCTCAGGTAGTACAATATTCCTACTTGTTGAAGTTTGTTTGTTCTGCATGCATATTAGGTCACACTGGTAAGGAGGATATAACATTAGCTTCTAACTTCTGGACATCAGTTGACCTGATGACCCTGCTCTTTCTTTCCGTTCGATTTTCATTTATAGAGGGCTTCCTTGGATTGGGTGGAGCTTTTGTGACAAACTGTGCTCATGTATCATATTCCTTGGAATTTGTTGCTGGATTGTCAGAAATAGTTGTTCTCTCTGGAATTACTTTAATATCAGTTCCTAAACTTGAACTTTTTGAATCATCTCTGAATCTGAATTGGAATATGAGTAATATGAAACATTTACACCAGATGTTTGTAGAACCATCATAGTGGGAATTAGAACATATGCAAGCAGCACACTTATCTATGTTCTGAAGCACTTTATGTTTAACTCGGAAGTTTGGTTCAAAAATACAGATTTTGGAAAATCCATATAGGGTTGGTGATCAGCAAGGTTTATTGATAGCTCAGTATTTGATGAAAAGGGAAAATAGTTGGGAAAAGGATCAGATAACCATTATTATGGACAATGTTTTCTTGAAAAAAGTCATTGGATTTATTTTGATGTTGGAAACTCTGCAGATCCAAACCGTCCTGGTATGCATCTGAAGCTGATTAAATATCTGCTGAAGTTGAAGGCCCCTCGCATTGTTTACGTATCTTGTAATCCTGCTACGTGTGCACGTGATCTCGATTACCTTTGCCATGGCATTGTGAGAATGATCCACACTTCCCTGGGCTTTGTGTTTTCTTAAGCTGTCTAATAGTCTAATTTTTCGAGTTCTTTTGCAGAAAGAGCAAAATATAAAAGGGTGTTATGAACTCAAAAGCATACAACCGGTGGACATGTTCCCCCACACACCTCATATTGAGTGTATTTGCCAATTAGAGCTTTGCTGAATCTTATTTTGAGACTTGCTCAGGTCTGCCAGGCCTGATGCTGATCACATTGGCCATTGGTAGGAGCTTTGAAATTCCCAGTCAGGGGTCTGATAGCTTCTTTTGCCGCTTACATTATTTGAAGAAGTTAATCGTGTACCATAGATTCCTGAAACCAGGAAAGGTTACAGCTCAGTGGTGACATGAATAGCCTAGCAACTTACTGTTTGTATCGAGTTCATTCTTGAGTCGTAAGCACTCAGTTCAGTGGTATATTGTTTAGATACAAGTCTTGATTTCCCATCTTAGACCATCACTGAATTGCCTCACTTTTCTCATGACAGGACATCTGTGAGGAAATGAAACTTGGACAATATTTTCTAGGCCATGTCTTTGTACTTTGGTCTTTAAACTTGACTTGCTTTTACGTCTTCCTTTTTTGGTTTGTTGGAATCAAACTTGACAAAAAGGTTTGACTTTGGTTCTCAATCATCGAACAATGTCTGATTTGAACAAAATGAAGTTTGAGTTTGGGCCTATTACAAAAGAAAAAAGGGTTCAAGGGCACCTGTCTCGAATCTAGCTAACTTGGGTAAATCTGATCCAAACTTAGCTAATGTACTTGGAACTCAAAAAGCTTTTTATCCCTCTTTTTGTCAGATTGAGCCCGGGCCTGATGAGACTTGGACTTGCTTTTTTGAGGCTCAATTGAGCAGCATACAAAGCTTGAACCTACGATGACTAACTTTAGGGTTCGGGTCTTATTAGGTTAGGTAAGAGTGATAATCAGCTGGGCTAGGTTAGACCTATCCAATTTTGAGCCTAACACAAGTCGATAGTGGTTATTAAATGCACGAAGGTTTACATCAGTGCATAAATAAACAAGAGCCAAACTTCAGTTGCAGTGAAAAAAAAATGGAAGTAGAAAAATAAGTGATTGAAACTTTACATTTTGTGTATAGACTTTGTTGACATCTATAAACAGCCAGCACTTGATCATCCACTCCTCAGAAATCATACCATACAGGTTACCATTAATGTCTACGGTTATGGTTCCTTGAATTTCTGAGGAAAATGATCATATCAACACAAGTTGCTTCTGGCGCTGCAGATGAAACCCAGTTCATATTCTACTGGACTTAAGCAGGCAAGAACATTTTCTCCTGAGCTGTTTCAAAGTTGGCTGAAAGGTGAAGATTGTCCTGAGGGAACAATTCCAATTTTAAGAACACAAGATGTCCATAAACCCCCTCGAGTAATTCCTCCAATTCCACAAACAACACAGCTTAACAAAAGCAATGCTTTTGTTCACCAAAAAAATGATAATCATGAGGTACCTTATATATATATACACACTGACTTGAATTGGTCCAAGTCTGAGTTCAAAGATCAGATATTATAATTATTATGTGATTTCTTCAAAATAGGAAAGAATGCCAGACCAAGAACATGTTCTTAGTACGTGTCATGTTCTGACAATTTTTTTTACAGTATGCTCGAGTGTCGATTCATCAAGTTGCCAACTATTATGGAGCACATGCATTATTTAACGTGTGGACTCCAAGAGTACACGATGAAAGAGAGTTTGATGAAAGAGAGTTTAGTTTATCACAAGTATGGGTTATATCAGGCGAAAATGAGGCCCTGACAGGATAAACACAATGGAGGCTGGTTGGGATGTACGTAATACATATGCATCACACAAGTTCTGAATTCCTGAAGCTTATGTTTACTTTAAAAATTGTGAAGGTGGTTCACTTGTGGTTTCAGGTTCGGCATCTCGACCATGAGGCAAGGCTCTTTATCTACTGGACTGTAAGTTTTTATTTGATCTTGTGTCTACTCGCGTGTTTGCTGTAGTTCTTCAAGAGCTTATTGTCATCATTCTGTATGTTGTTTCAGAGAGATGGTTACCATAGGACTGGTTGCTATACCTTGAGTGCCCTGGCTTTGTGCAAACTAACAATAGGTTTGTAATTGGTGGTCCTATACGACCTACCTCTGTCTATGGTGGAAATCAGTATGGAATACACTTGATGATCCTTAAGGTAATACATGTAATCAATGACTAAGTTACTTATGTTTATTAAACGAATGGAATTGGACTATGAATGAAATACAATGAAATAGAGCCACTTTGAGGCACCATGAAGAAGTTTCAGGGGTTACGAAAGAAACTTTGAGATTATATTGGTCATAGGTTGAGAACGGGAGTTGAAATTTACGACTTACGAGATCTAATCTTCTCTGGCTAACCTTCTCTGATTAAACTGAATGTTTCAGAACAGCAAGAGTGGGAATTGGTGGCTTCGGGTTAAGGAGCAGGATATAGGATATTGGCCAGGGTCTATATTCACAAGTTTAGCTAAGAAAGCTACGCTGATAAATTCTGGTGGAGAGAAACAAAGAGCCAGAATACACCACACACCTACTCAAATGGGGAGTGGACATTTCGCTGAAGAAGGTTTTGGCAAGGCCTGTTTCATGGGGCAATTGGGATACTTTGACAATGCCAATATGTTCAGGAATCCACAGAATCTGACTCCCACAGTTACAAATCCTTCTTGCTACGACTTAGTCGTAGGAAAACGTGGTAAGAACTTCTTCTTTGGAGGCCCTGGATTTTCACAAAAATGTCCATGCATAAACAGAAGCTGAGGGGGGGAAAAAAAGATCCTTTGAGAACCATAAAAACAATTATTTCAAGTAATGTAAATTCTTGTCAATAAAAGGTAGATGAAATTCTAACCAAAGTAGAGAGTAATCGATATCGAAGACATTAAATTTGGACTTCCGTAAGGTTTGACTAAAGTATCTATGTTTAGGCCATCATTAAGAATTATATTAACATTGTTATGATTAAATTTGAATACCTGAGCTTGAGTTTAATTGAGCCTAATTTGACCCATTTGATGTTAACTTAAACCTGTCCTGATTTTTCATAATTGTTCGAGCCTAAAAATTTTCCGAACCGTTTTTTTTTGCCGCCTCTAGACATATTTTTCTATTAGGGATAGACTTATTAAATCAATTAGCATGAAATAATCAAAATTTAAATGCATTCAATGTAAATTTTGTACATTCTCAATAAAAACTTGACACGAATATCCATGTAAAGAGGGGAAAGTCATTGATGAGTGGATGTATAAGTATGTAAATATATAGCACTGAAAAGATTGTAAAGTCCATAACAGGTAGGAGAGTTTTCAGATATTCCAGTTCAGAATGGCTAGCCAAAGTCATCATAACAGCAATATAGGAGGTTGCATACTATTATTAATAGCATTTTTTCAATTTTGGAGCAACAGATTTGCCTATGCAAGCAGGAGTTCAGCCAAGAAAACCATGCAGGTCTTGACATGGCCATCATACTAATTTGCTTTGGTTTTGAAAAACTATGATCTGAAGTGATTGATTATTTTTTATCACAGTAATGATGGTGATGTAATCCATTGCATTGCCTTGACATCTACAAACAACCAGCTTTTGGTCATCCACTGCTCAAAAACCATATGCAGGTTTCTTCATCCATATTTCCTTCGGTTTGTATACACTTAAACATTCAATTGTTGTCACTGTCAAATCTCATTCATAAGAAAATGATCTGTAAGTCGTCTGAAATTCGTAAAAAATGTAATGACGATGAATTTTGCTGCAATTTGCTTCTGATCATGTCAGATGATTCAACTCGGACCATCAGAACAAGATTTCATAATTGTTTCAATTCGTACATTTTAGGAAAAAAAATCAGGTTCATGATCTCAGCATGTTATTTTTCTTGCGACCCCGTCAGACGAGACCAAGTTCATCTCCCAGGATAGTAGAACCAAGAAGCTCTACTAACACCTTTCAAAGCTGGTTTAAGAATGAAGACTGTCCTGAAGGCACAATCCCAGTATCAAGAACACAAAATTTCAATCATCGTCGAGTTGTTCCACCCATTCCAGGGAAGTTCAAAGAATTTGATTTCACGACTGCTAATCATGAGTTATGTAGAATCACACAACTACTTTACTATTATAACTGTGTGTTCTGATTCTTGGCTATCCTAATATCATTTACTTGACAATTTCCTGGAACTAAAGTCTGAAATTTGTGAACAAATAATGGACATTATGTGTGCATTAGTATGCCACGGTTTATACTGCTCGTGACCGGAGCTGCCGCATCATTTAATGTATGGGTTCCAAACGTGGCTGATCCTGGAGAGTTCAGTATTTCTCAACTGTGGATTATATCAGGGGGTGGAGATAAGTTAAATTCCATGGAAGCTGGGTTGCAGGTTTTTCCATTGGAAGCAGAACATAAATCACTCATTTTCTCCCTCGTGATTTAATTAGTTTTAAAATTATTGAAAAAAATTCTCTCTTTTAAACTTATTAAAAATAATAACAAAATACACACAACATAAATGTCAACAATGATTGAAAATAGTTCTAAACTCTTATTTAAAATAATTAAATTAAGAAAATTATAATAAACTATTAGTTTCTATCAATTTTAGTTAATTTAGGTCGATTTAAAGATTAAATTAGATTATGATATCTAGCAACATTTAATTAATCAATTTCAGGTCACTTGTATTATACAAGATACAAGAAAATATTTTTTAAAGAGTTTTATAAAATTAGTTAAACAAAAAGGAAAAACTCCATATCTTTACCATGTAGGTTATCATATGACATAGAAAATCAGAAAACCAGAATCTGATACTGAATGAAACCATGTTGCATGAGCATACAAAGCATCAAGTTTTCCACTTTCTGTTGACAAATTCACTCAGTTTCAAGTTCTAGCTGGCAGCAGCAATGAAACAAGATTCTTCATCTTTTGGACTGTAAGCTCAGTCTATCCACTGCAGCATAATTAACGTAGACCCTCATTGAAAAATCCAAAAACCTGTTTATGGTTAACAAATTTCTTTTGCAATTTCCAGGCAGATGGTTACCAAAGAACCGGTTGCTATAACCTTGATTGTCCTGGTTTTGTGCAAGTAAACAGAAAATTTACTCCTGGTATGGCCATAAACCAGTCTCTACCTACGGAGGACAGCAATTTGAAATAAACATAAACATTGTTGAATTGTGTTGTTTTATGCAACCTGATGTATTAAAACTAGTGGAGGAGCTAGCAATGACAATGAAGATAAGGAAGAAGAAGAAGTTGAAGAGAAGACCGAAATAGCTCAAGTGCAGGTGGAGACTGGAAATGATGATTTTGAGCATAATTCGGGGCTGTATGGATCAAAGCAATGAAGATCAAGGACAACAGAATGAGGAACAAACTCTAATGAAAGAAATTCAGAGCAAGAGGGAAGAAAAAGATAGAATGGAAACAAACTTGGAGAATCTGGAAATTGTAGCTTGAAGCAGAACAGAAGTAAAGATGCAGGGCAGGAGGAACAACTATGGTTTTCAACACTCTAAGGACGAAATAGGATCAAAAGGATGTGAAAGAAGGAAAGAAATTCGAAATCCCCAATTTGGCCAAAATTCAGAGATTAGGCGTGGGCACGCCTAAGGTTGGAATTTGGAGTTTGCAACAATAGACAAGGAATTTTCTAAGACAAGTTTCAAGTTAGTTTAATCAACATAATCAGAGGTTATTGGAACTAAACAAGGAATGTGTAGCTGGACATTTTCTGGGATGACAAGAAGATTTGCAATGTCAGGATTTTGTCTACTGGTTTTTTGATGTTATTAGCTGTTAAAGAAGTCAAGTTCGGTTATGCAAAGGACAATTTGGTTGCTTTTATGTTTTGTCAAATGAGGAAAATACTGCTAGACTAGTTTTTACTCATCAGATCTTGTATTTAACTTTTAGTTTTTTAAAATGTATCAGAATGGTTGAGAGATAATATATAAAGCTC
>JANJEY010000005.1:4671623-4713216 GCA_024703695.1 Erythroxylum cataractarum | reverse complement strand
CTTATGTGATGCATGAATTGGGAGAACCATCGATGATGGTTTCTCATTGAGTTCGCAAACTCATCCAAAATTGCAATTTATTTTTCAGGCCTAAGTGTAGACAGATAGCTCCCTCAGGACTGTAGAGCCGTATACTGTGAATTGGCGAGAGAAGCGATGGCTCAAAGGTCGGTCAGCTGGGCTTCCTTTTGGAGACTTATAGTTAGATCTGTTTATTGTACATTACAGTATCTTACTTAGCGTGCAGTAGTTTGGAACATGTGTAAATTAAAAATACTGACAGTCGTAAATTACTGAGTTTTGAGTGAATGAAATGGAATCTACTTTGGTTTTAAAAAGTGGTCTATTTCTTATTACTGTCTTATGATTGTGATGCCATGAGGAGTGTAGTGGTTGTTGTGTAGTGGTCTCTTGTCGTAGGATATGTATCGGAATGACCTACGGGCGTTCTGGTGGATACCCTATGGTAAGGGGGGGCTACACCTTGCCTGTGCCACCAGCCCTCACAAACACTCATTCGATGCAGACCCATTCCAAAAACCACATTTACAAACCCAAAAAGCTTTATCAGGTCAGTAAATATCCCTTACCAGCTACACTTGAAACATCGTGTTTCTCACAGGCCATGCAAGACCCATTATGGCATGTTTCGATGAATACCGAATTTGATACTCTAATCAACAGCCACACTTGGGACCTTGTTCTTGCACCTCAAGGATGTAATATTGTTGGCAACAAATGGCTATAACGGATCAAACGTCACCCCGATGGTTCTGTTGTTAGGTATAAATCTCAATTGGTTGCCAAGGGCTTTACGCAAACTCCAGGTTTGGACTTCCATGAAATCTTTGCGTCAGTTCTTAAACCTTAAACCCTTAAGATTATTTTCATTATAGCCATTGCTCATAATTGGTCCATCCTTCAAATGGATGTTAACAATGCTTTCTTACAAGGAGCATTAACCGAAGTTGTATATATGAAACAACCCCTGGGTTTTATACATCCAGATCATCCAACCTTTGTTTGTAAATTACGCAAGGCTATCTATGGCCTTCGACAGGTACCTCGAACGTGGTACAAGCCACTGAAACAATTCATCCTCTCCTATGGTTTTTGGAATAGTGTTAGTGATACCTCTCTTTTCATTTATAATTGCAATGGGTTTGTTGCCTACTTCCTAGTCTATGCTAATGACTTACTCTTGACAGGAAACTCATCAGCGTTCTTGTCCAAATTTACTACTACTTTGTCCACAAACTTCTCCCTAAAGTAATTGGGCTTCCCGTCTTATTTCTTGGGGCTTGAAATTGTTCCCACTATAGATGGTCTATTTATCTCTCAACACAAGTACATTCGAGATATTTTGGATTAGTTTGGATTGTCTGATGCCAAGCCTGTATCTACACCACTATGTCTCTCCACCCTATTATTCCTTGGTGATGGTACAGCCCCGATTGATACGTCTAGCTATACACAAATAGTTGGATGTCTTCAATACTTAGCCCATACCAGACCGGACGTAGTGTTTGCAGTCAATAAGCTTGCTCAATTCATGCATGTTCCCACTGTTACCCATCTTCTGCAAGTTAAACGAGTTCATTGTTATCTCAAGGGGACCATTCATTTTGGGTTACAACTTCGTAAACAGGACACACTTAATCTTCAGCTCTTTATTGTTCTGCAATCACCCCTCAAGGCCTACAGTGATGCTGATTAGGCAGGTAATAGAGATGACAAAACCTCTACTTCAGCATATATTATCTACTTTGATGGTAATCCAATCTTTTAGCAATCCAAACGTCAACGTACTATTTCCCACTCATCCAATGAAGCTGAATATCGATCTTTGGCAACAACAGTGGCAAAACTTCATTGGTTACAAAACTTATTATCCAAACTTCATCTCCTTTCAAAGGATCTCCTGTTTTATATTATGACAATCTTGGTGCTACTTACTTATGTAAGAATCCAGTTTTTCATACACGCATAAAACATATTGCTCTGGATTATCATTATGTTCGTCAACTTATTCAAGTTGGCAATTCACATGTCGCCCATATCTCCACACATGATCAGCTTGTAGATGCTCTTACCAAACCTTTGTCATCACGCCGCCACGTTGACTGACGACACAAGATGCATGTTCTTGATGGAATCATGCTCTTGCAGGAGCATGTTAAGGGATAAATTCAATATATGTCATTTTCTCTTTAACGATTCTGTTGGTCTGTAACAACTTACGGTTAGCCTATAACAAACTCTATTGCTGTACATAATTCTTTGTATATAATACTCCATGACGAGAAGGACGAACATGAGCATTTCTCTTTCATTTCAGTATTTCTATTACTCTTATTAGCCTTTACCAACCATAAGGTTTCACAAAGAGTAGACCACTAAATACAAATACAAATAATGAGAAAGATACCAATAAAAAATTAATATTAGTTGTTAATACCAAACAACTGAAACAACTTTGAACTATTGAAATTTGATTTAAAGGTTGAATGAGTATTTCTCTAATTTGTTATTATGCTTCCTTTATTTAAGCAGGTTTCTTTATTGTTGTAAATAAGTAGTTTAGTCGTGGGCTTTGATGCTTGGATCTTTTGTTGTGTCAATTTTGTTCTGTAAGCCTATATTAGGCATCGCTCATTTGTTTTATTTGTAAGCATCAATTGAAATACAAAGCTCCAGTTCTCTTTTGGTTTTATGTGTTTTGTATCTTGTTTTATTCACTTTTTCCCAACATTCTTAGTATTAGAGCTTGGTTTGGTTCTTTGGGCAATAGAGTGAAAGGTGAGGTTTGGGTTCCTTGGGTATTAAGTAAAACTTTTTTTTTTGGCACTAAATGGGAAATACAAGTGGAGTGTGAAAGGAAAAGCAAAGATGGTAGCAAATGTTTTTTCATCGTCTTCACAGCCACTCGTATTGATTTTCACAGGTGAAAAGTATGAGTTTTCGAGTATTAAGATGAAGACTCATTTTAAGTCTCAAGACCTTTGGGCTCTAGTTGAATATGGTTTCATGGACCTAGTAGATCCAAATGAAGAGGCATAAGAAAGATTGAAAGAAGTAAAAGAGAAGGAGGCCAAAGCTTTATTCCTAATTCAACAAGCTGTTCATGAAACAATCTTCTCAAGAATTGCAGCAGCAATAACGTTGTTGGTGGCTTGTTAGATTTTGAAGAAGGAGTTTCAAGGTTCTTCAAAGATAATGACAGTAAAATTGCAGACTTATCGTCGTGAATTTGAAACTTTGTCTATAAAATGTAATGAACCTGTTCAAACTTATTTGTCTAGAGTCTCTTCTCTTGTTAATTAAATGAAGTTGTATGGTGAAGATATTTCTGAACAAAACTATTGTTGCAAAATTTTTAAGGAGTCTTACTCTAAGGTTTGAACATATTGTTACTACTATTGAGGAAGCCCATGATTTCTCAAATTATTCATTTGATGAACTAATGATTTCCTCATAAAGATAGGTTGCTCAGGTCACTTGAAAAGAATGAAGAAAAGACTTTTCAAGTGAAGGGAGAGATGCATGAAAATGTTGTTGGACATAGTAGCAGCAGAAGTGGTATCTGCGAAAGAGGTCGAGGATGAGGCGGAGGCAGAAGTAGATTTAATGAAGAGAGGCATAATACAATCTTTAAATGCTACTACTATGTCAAGCCAAGTCATAGAGAGGCTTATTGCTGCAAAAAAAAAAAAAAAAACAGAACGGTGAGAAAAACGAAGCAAGTTTTGTAGAGATGAAGAGAATAAGTTGTTTATGGCTCTTTTTTATGAGAAGGAGCAATCTAATGATGTTTGGTTTTTGGACAGTGTTTGTTCTAAATATATGTGTGGAACAAAGTCATTATTTAAGGAGCTTGATGAGTCTGCTAAAATAGATGTGACGCTAGGAGACTGCAAGAAGATTCGAGTTGAAGGTAAAGGTACCATTAGCATTAAAACTAGTCAAGGTAATGCTAAGACTTTACAAGATGTGGTGCTTGCTCCTGGTTTATCTCATAATCTACTTAGCATTAGGCAATTGATGATTAGTGGATATTCAATTTTGTTTGATGATGGTTTGTGCATTATTAAAGAAAAAATATGGGCAAATTATTGCTAAAGTTCCAATGGAAAAAAATAAAATGTTTCCTCTGGAAGTTTCAATGATTAAGAATTATGCTATGGTTGCTACTGGTGATAGTGAGACTCGACTATGGCATTTACATTATGGGCAGCTAAATATTAACATATTAAAGTTGTTGAGTGAAAAAGGAATGATTTTTGGTTTGTTAAAACTTGAGAATCTTGCTTTTTGTGAATGATGTGTTTATGGAAAACAAAGTAAAAAGCCTTTTCCTATTGGAAAGGCTTGAAGAGCCTCTAAGTGTCTTGAGTTAGTGCATGCATATTTGTGTGGATCTATGCATATAGAATCTCTTGGTGTAGCCGATATTTTCTAATATTTACAGATGATTGCAGTCGTATAAGTTGGGTTTATTTTTTGAAAAAAAAGTCTGAAACTTTTGACAGATTTAAGAAGTTCAAAGCAGTTGTGGAAAGAAAAATGGTCTTTTAATAAATACATTGAGAACAGACAGAGGATATGAATTTGTTTCAACTAATTTTAATGTTTTTATGAGAAAAATGGGATTTGCAGGGAGCTTACAACACCATATACTCCAGAGCAGAACGGTGTAGCTGAAAGAAATAATCGAACTATGGTAGAGATGGCCATAAACATGAATTAAGCAAAATGTCTTCCCATTTATTTTTGGGTAAAAGTTGTTGCAACAACAATTTATCTTCTCAATTTGTCTCATAACAAAGTTGTTCGTAATCAAACACCATTTGAGGCTTGGATAGGTAGAAAACCAACGATAAGCCACTTAAAGGTTTTTGGATGTATAACTTATATTTTGGTCAAAACAGATTCTATAAAATTTGATGAAAAATCTAAGAAATATATCTTTGTTGGTTATTGTTCTCAATATAAAGTATTAAGCCTTATAATCCTACTAATGGCAAGATAACCATAAGAAGGGATGTAGTTTTTAATAAAGATGCAAGATGGATTTGGAATGAAGAAATTATAGAGGAGCATATTCAAGTGTTAGAAGATAATATTGAACCACCGCTAAATCTAACACCAACAATTTCCAGCTCCAGTACTCTTGGAATGAGCAATTATCTATTCTTGTAAGCAATGAAT
Organism: Erythroxylum cataractarum; assembly: GCA_024703695.1. NCBI lineage: Eukaryota > Viridiplantae > Streptophyta > Magnoliopsida > Malpighiales > Erythroxylaceae > Erythroxylum > Erythroxylum cataractarum. The sequence goes on along the minus strand of JANJEY010000005.1, from coordinate 4,708,008 downwards.
AGTCATCTTTAAGCTCATCAAGTGAAACTCCTCCAAGGATTTATAAATCCTTACAGGATATTTATGATTCTTGTATTTTTGCTTTGCTTGTTTTAGATCTTATTTGCTTTAAAGAAGCTGCAAAAGAGAAAGAATGGTGTACAGCTATAGAAGACGAGTTGTTGACTATCCAAAAGATCAGACTTGGGATTTGGTAGGCTTGCTAAAATGAAAGAATGTTATTGGGCTCAAATAGGTGTTCAGAAACAAATATCATGTCAATAGGAGCACTTAAAATCACAAGGCAAAGTTGGTGGTAAAGGGTTATTCTCAACAGCAAGATGTAGACTTCTTTGAAACTTTTTCTCTAGTTACATGCTTTGAAACGGTGAGAACTTTTTTAGCCTTAGCTGCTCAATTAAATTGTCCAGCATAACAATTTGATGTTAAATTTGCTTTTTAAACGGTGACTTGGAAGAAGAAGTTTATGTCTCAAAGCCTAAAGGTTTGGTAGCTAGTGGCAATGAAGCTAAAAGGTACAGGTTAAAAAAGGTGCTTTATGGCTTAAAGCAAGCACCACGGGCATGGTATTTTAAAATTGATTCTTTTTCAGGAGAGTGGATTTAAAAGAAGTAAAAGTGAGCTTACGCTTTATCTGAAAAGGAATGGTAAAGACGAATTTCTGGTGGTATGTCTCTACGCTGATGATATGATTTATATGGGTTCTAGTGAGTTGATAATTGTTGATTTTAAAGCTTACATGATAAAGAAATTTGAAATGATAGACTTAGGTTTATTGCATTATTTTTTGGTCTTGAAGTGAAACAAGGTTTTGATGGGATCTTTATTTCACAAAGAATATATGCAATGGATCTCTTAAAGAAATTCAATATGCGGAATTGCAAAGTAGAAGCTACACCCATAAATGTGAATGAAAAATTGAGTCAAAATGATAGTGCTGAATTTGTAAATGCAACATATTTTAGGAGTCTTGTTGGAGGTTTGAACTGCTTCTCCCACACTAAACTAGATATTGCTTTCTCAGTTGGAGTTGTGTCCAAGTTTATGTATAATCCAAGTAAGCTATATCTTGGAGCTGCAAAGAGAATTTTGAGATATGTGGTAAGAACTACTGAGCTAAGAATTTGGTATTCCAAGTTATCAAATTTTAAACTAACAAGTTACACTGATAGTGATCATGTAGATTATATGCATGATAGAAAAAGCATATTTGGTTTTTTGTTTAATCTTGGATCAGGAGTAATTTCATGGAGTTCAAAGAAGCAAGAGGTGATAGTTTTATCATCATCAGAGGTTGAATATATTACTTCAACAACATCAACTAGTCAAGCAGTTTGACTAAAAAGACTTCTTGTTGATTTCAATCAGAAGCAATCTGGAGCAACAGTGTCAGCAATTGCAATGGAAAAAAATCAAGCCTACCATAGTAGAACAAAACACATTGATATTCATTATCACTTTATTAGGAGTTTTGTTACCGATGAAGAAATTGTGTTGAAGTCTTGTAATACAAAAGAACAAGTTGCAAATATACTAACAAAGGCACTTCCGTTGGAAAAACATGAGAACTTTAGAAAACTTATAGGAATCTGCAACTTTAAATCAAGGGGGAGTATTGATATTTGATTCAAAGGTTGAACGAGTATTTCTCTAAATTGTTATTATGTTTCCTTTATTTAAGCAGGTTTCTTTACTGATGCAAATAAGTAGTTTAGTCGTGAGGTTTGATGTTAGATCTTTTGCTGTGTCAATTTTTTCTGTAAGCCTATATATAGGCATTGCTCATTTTTTTTATTTGCAAGCATCAGTTGAAATAAAAAGCTCTAGTTCTCTTTTGGCTTTATTTGCTCTGTCTCTTGCTTTATTCACTTTTTTCCCAACATGAACAACAATATTAGTTTAATTAACGTAAAAACTCGTAACTACCAACTAATCACAATCATATATGCATTTAAATGTACATAAATAATTGCAATTTACCACTAACTTAAAAAAATAGTTTATAATCTACCAATGAACCCTCCTATATAATTAACATGCTTCAAGTCTTAGACTTCCCACAGTCACCTTTTACTTCTTTGTAACATTTAACTTACTGTACATCACCTTCTTTCACGGAGAAGCAAGTTCTTGTTAATTTCTTGAACAACTAGTAAGATAATACAATACTCCCACCGAGTGAAGAGGCCATCTATCTATCTTTATCTAAAAGTTGCACCGATTAAACTATTTGTTTAATTGCACCCCTGACTTCTTTCTATCTTAGATCAATACTAACCTCCTAATTAAAGCAACTAAGCAGAGATGAGGATCAAGTAGTGTGGATTCCTGAAGCACTCTATTCAATATATGTGCATCTACTAGAAGAGGACTATCAAAAGCATATAGAAGAGCCAGCTGCAAATAGTTTGAAGCTGCTGCTGCTGCTGCATTTAAAGCATATGGAAGAGCCTGTTGCATACCATCTAAATGTTAACTTAATCAACACCAAACCCACTATGTGTGTTTAATTAATCAACACCAAACCCACTAATAAGTGTGTGTGTTTAAGTGTGTGTGTTTAATTACCAAACCCATTAATAAGTGTGTGGTGTGTAATTTTAATTATTTGTTAATTATGTGGAGGAGGTTTATCAAGTTCAAGTATAAATACCCCCTCCATGCTTGTGTTTAGTCATTCACTCAAAAATACGAAGAAGAGCTTAATAGCTTAAGAGTGTTATCTTTCTTTTGGTGTTTTTTTAGTTAGTAATTATATTATACTCTGCACTTGCTACGTCGATAGATCTTGTGCATCAGAAAGTAATTACTGACTGATCATTATGATCATATTCAACAAAAGTGCCCCACCGCTCACCGCATCAACCAAACTCCTCTCCATCGGCAGCAATCCTTCATAAAAATATTAGATGAGAAGTTACTCAGGTATGTTGTGGTGTAGACAACTAGCACATAACTTCTTGAATCGCTCTCAGTACTTGTAAAGAGATTCCCCATTATGTTGCTTAATACCACATATCTCATTTTGAATACTTGCTGTCTTTAAGATCGGAAAATATTTTTCTAAGAATAATATCTTCATCTCCAACCAAGTATTCACTCTTCTAGCTGATAAATCAAATAGTCAATCCTTTGCTACATCTTTGAGTGAGAACGGGAAGGCCCTTAACATGATCTGCTCGTCCGTCACCCCGTGAGGCTTCATGCTCAAACACACCACGTCGAGTTCCCTAAGATGCTTATGTGCATCATCACCTACAAGGCCATGAAAGTTAGGTAATAAATGAATTAATCCAGATTTTAACTCAATAGTAACATGTTCAACGAAATTCAGAATGTTATGCATAATGGTTTATGAGTTAAATCGAGTGCAGCCAACTCCTTTAGAGTTCTCGAATTTTCCATCGTGTCTTCAGGTTCCGATTCCAATTCATCTACCAAAGTTGACTTTGCTTCCCTACACAATCTCTGCAATGTTCTCTCGATCTCTGGATCAAGTTACTCAATTTCTCTACGAGAAGATCTGGTCACTACCATGCACCAACACTAATGGATAATTAAAAATCAATAAGTAACAAAAGAATGATTATAAAGAAATATATTCATAAAACACCAACTAAAATCAAATTAAAAATTAAGCTACCACATTTTCTGGCAACGATGCCAAAATTTGACAGCGCGTGTTGAGCACACTGTAAAATTTACTTAAGTTTGCACACTAAAATTTGTAGTTATGGTGAGTCAGGATCGAATCCACAGGGAATGTTTGGTTAATTTTTGTAACAAAATTAATTGATGCAAGGAAAGTATATGGGGGGTTTTTGGATTTAAACAATTTAGAAATTAAAGTAAAAGTAAACTATTGAAAACAAATTAAAACAGACAATTGAAAATGAGAAAAATGTCGAATAAAAATAAGGTCTGGTTTTAGGATCAATCTCAATCTAAACACGATCAAGCTTTTTCCTTCATTCTAACGTCTTTAAAACTCTTTTCGGACTATTAATCTGAGACTAATCGAACGCTATACAAATCTCAGTTTTCCCTTAGGTTGTATTTAATCAAGATGTAATCATTAATTAAACCTAACTATCGACTATCCTAGGATACGATCTCTAGATTCAATTTGACAGTCATATTATGAATTGAAAAACGATCAATATAAGCAATATCCTCACACGTTTAGGTTATCTAACATAAGTTATGTTGTTCCTAACGATTAACAATCATTAGATGATACTCACAAATATCAAAGTAACAATTACGGATTACAATCAATGTTTTAGCAATAGGTTCAAAATAAAATGATCAAAATAACATATTAAGATCATTCATCCCAAAATTATCTTCACAGTGACTTGGCATTGATAATCCCGTTGAACCGACATTGAAAAACTAGCCTTCCATCCCTATTTTCATGCTCCAACCGTAGGTCATCTCCATATGCCCCACAAGCTCAATGACGCATCTCCCTACATCTACTATAGCTTGGATGGGACAAATAAGATGTGTTTTTCTACTGTTCATGCACTTCTAGTCTCTAGACCAACTGCAACTCTCTATGCCCACACCTAGCTATTGCACGTCCAGCATACTGCTTCACGCCGCCCCTGTATATTGATTAGATAAATAAAACTTGCTAGATCCTTTAAAACTTACTCTTCTGTGCGTTTGGGACACTGCATTTAACGTAGCGCACAACGACCAACGCAAGCGTTTCACTCACATCTACTATGCCTCCACAATCGCCTGTGCCATCAAGCTATAATCTCTTTTTATTTTGTGCCTTTTTCTTGTTAAACATTTGTGCTCCAATTTTCTTTAGAATATCTTGTCTTTTTGGTCTCAAATATATATCAACATATCCAACCTAGTAGTCAACGCAAATTGAACACAAATTAAGCATTTTATCTTGAAAATAGGATTGAAATCAAATGAAAATACATAAGAATATATAAGGTAATTCAATCCTATCATCCTCCAAAGATGCTGGATTGCTTAGTTTAGGAACTAAGCAGAGATAGGTTTTGTTAATTTCCTTTAAAAGAATTATTGAAGAGAAAAATTATTTAACAACTGCTTTCACCATCGAGCCAATCTCAAGCCATGCTTTCTGAAAAAAGAACCTATTGAAACCAACAGGTCCTGGAGCCTTTTTATGATTCATTTGGAAGACAACCTTCTCTATTTCCGAATCTTCAATAGTTCTAGTTAATAAAGTTTTCTCTTCATTGGATAGCTTGTTATGAATAACAAATTCCAAGAATTGAGTGTGGACAGTTGTATTTTGAGAGATATAGAAATCTTTGAAGAACCTCTTAACTTCTTTTAGCAAATCCTCATGTGTACTTATCTTCCTTCTGCCTGGCATGGTAATTTTCTTTATAGAGTTATAGTTCTCCCAAGAAATTATTGAGCTAAAGAAGAATTTAAAATTTTTGTCACCTTCTTTAAGCTATTTAACTTTGACCATCTACTGCGTAATACTAGCATGATTGTTTAAAGCTTGCAAATAGTATAATAATGCAGATTTCTCCCGAGATAAGAGGGAACTATCCCCAGAGTTATTGGAAAGAGTATGTTGTACTTGGGATAACATGTATCTAGCTACTGGTATAGCTTGAAAAGTGTTCTCCCCGATCTGTTTCTTTAGTATCTTTAAGGCCTCTCTGATTAATTGCTTCTGAATACATTTGAATTGGAGAGTTCCATTTACATGTGTTGTCACCCCTTCCCTCAAGCAATCTTGAAATCCCTCTACATCAACCAAATAGTTGTTAAATCTAAAAGGATGGCAACGCTTCACCTTTAGGAACAAATCATCTATAGTCATTGGGGTATGATCCGAAAACATAGAGTCTAAGAAAGGGGCTTTACTTTATGGGAATTGTTGTAACCATTCTTGGTTGACCATAACTCGGTCTAGCTTTTTTCTGAGAGACCATCCGTTAGTTTGCTTATTACTCCAAGAGAAAAAATGACAAATCGCCTTCAGGTCTAGAACTCTTAACTGATCAATGCAATCCTTGAAATCAATAGAGCAATTTCTTTAAAAAAATATCCTTCTGCTTTTGTTTTATAGAGAGTAGAATTAAAATCTCCATAAATGAGCCAATAGAGTAAATGACCTTCTTTATAGAGGGAGGGAATACAGTCAAAGCAGACTGTAAGAAATGACAAATAACCCCTAATAGCTAAAGAAGGGCTCAGTGAGGACAAAGGTTTTTAGGAAGGGAGAGAAGGCAAATGTTTGTGAAGAAGATGAAGCAAGCGTATGTTGCTTGAAGTGAGGAGGAAGTTGAGAGCTAGGTAGAGGAAAAAATTGAGGGCTGGAAAAGAAGCAAATGAATGTAGATTGAAAAGAAGTGGAAATCAAAACAGAGAGCTGGAGATCAATGGGGCTGGATGCAAGGAAAAAAGTGGTGGATTAATCATCACTAGAGAGTGGAGAAGAATGAGGAAGAAGGAGTTAGAGCAAGCGCGTCATAGAGCTAACACCTGCATGTTTTGCTCTGGGTTAGATGAAACTTTAGATAAAAAGGTTGTTTTCGTGATTCAAACATAAAGGATTTTTAAGATAGGTAGTTTCTCTTTTAGGAAAATAATTTAAGTATTATAAGAAATATTATCTTTATCAAAAGTTACCAGTTAGGATTACAGGCAAAGTTTTTAGATTTTCTGGGAGTTTTCTTGGATTCTTATCTAAGTGATGAAGCTAAGAGACTTTGTTTATCCGTGTATTAATCACATGATTGGTAATAGGGAAAGAACTTGACTTTGGTATGAGTCGTATGACAATTGGATGGACATGAGTCCACTCATTTTCAACCCTCTTGCTCAGCACTTGAGAAACAAAATTCCTCTTAATATTAAGACTTAATCTTTGATCTTCAAAAGTCAATGGAGAAGGAATTTTTACAGTTTCAATACTTTGGCTCAACATTTCCCTTGTATAGATAACGAGTAGATGGATGACTATCATTTGGTTGCCATATCCGAGTAATAAGTTCTCCAATAAATGTTGTCATCAAACTCAACACTAAGAGTCGATGCAACGACACTGTGGATACAGTTGTTTATGTAAAAAAGAAGCCGAGGATAGAGATCATCCCTTATTTCTTTGTAGATTCTTAAAAGCTGTCTGGAGTAGAATTTTGCACATGATTCCAGGTAACGGGTATCCTTATACTTGGGATCAATCGTTGGCTTGGGCAATCTGCTACTCTTAAAAAGGGTATGTCTAATGTGATTCTTTATAAGGCTGCTTTTATCACAACTATCTACTCCCTTTGGAAGGACCAAAACTCTCGTAGGTTTACTAACCTTGAAGAGGATAAATATCAACTTGCAAATAAGATCATTAACTGGATTAGAGCCACCTTAATTGCCAAAAAATCTACAATTACATCTATCCCTAGACATGAAACATAGATAAAATTTGTAGAGTAGATTTTCTTACTAAGGTCAATCTCTAACTCTCTTCATAATATATTAGTTTGTACAATGTTAGCCTTGAATTTATATAATGTTGTAGTATTTTTATATATTGATAATATCATACTTATTTTTCAAAAAAAAGTTTTTTGATTTTCCACACAATCAATACTTCTAAAACTGCAAATAAATACACACAATCAAAATTGTTTTTAAATAATAAATATCATGTTTAAATTAATGAATGACATAAGTTGTTAATGCAATTACTTTCCAATTAAGACAAGAATACAATAATATTATTTACTTCCAAGAAGAAATGTACCTACCTGCATTAAAGTCATGTTTAATATAGATTGCCTACCTGCATTGAAGTCATGTTTAATATAGATTGCCATTAGGGATAGACTCATTAAATCATGCGATATTCAAGAATTAATGTACCATGCAAATTTAATTCACTCCGATACTATCATTTAGTAAATAAAAGAGAAAATGGATGTATTATCTATCCATTTGAAGAAAGGAAGTAAACACTAGTCAATCTCAAAAATTAAACAACACTCTTAAATTTATATATAAATCTTGGTTTATTTATTAAAAATATGCAAAAGAATAAAAGAAAGTACCTCCTATTGTTGATACTGAGGTTTGTAATGGCTCGTCAAAGTCATGGAAACAACCAAGGAAGCTGCATAGTTTTCTTCATAGCTTTTCTTCAAGTTTGGAACTGCAGATTCGGCTATGGAAGTTGGATTTCAGACTATAAGAACACAAAGGTCTTGATATGACCATCTTACTAATTTATTTTCCTTCATATGCATCTAACTTTATAGCTACTAATTTTGAAGAATTATAGATTGAAATGATTGATTTTTTTTTCTTTGCTTCCAAGATCGATGACGGTGATACAATTGATTGTATTGATATCTACAAGCAACCTGCCCTTAATCATCCACTTCTAAAGAACCATATCATACAGGTTCCGCCAAGATGCTCATAACTTTATATTCATTCACTTCTTAGAATCTATAAAAGGGATCTGAAACTCTTTTTCTCAAAAAATATCCTTATCCAATAGACACAAGCATGAATATATGATAAAGCACAATTTCCTCGTGACCGTGTCAGATGAAACCAAGCTCGTTTCCCAGTGGACTGGAAGCAAGAAACTCTACTAATTCCTTCAGAAGTTGGTTTAAGAATATTGAGTGTCCTAAAGGAACAATCCCCATTTCGAGAACACAAGCATTCACTCATCGTCGAGTTGTTCCACCCACTCCTAAGAGGAAGAAGTTCACAGACATAACCTTACAATTCATTCCTCCCCCTAGTCATGAGGTACAACTTTAGAAAGGGTAACAGACTAGGGTTTTCTTGTGTATTATATATACTGTTTTTTGCTCAATGCTCACTATAATACCACGAGTCTGATTGTTGCAAACTAATGTATGAAAACTATGAGAGGATGCCTCAGTATGCCCAGGTTTCAGTTTATGGTGATAATTACTATGGAGCTCGTGGAATATTTAATGTGTGGGAACCGAAAGTGAATAGTCCTGGAGAGTTCAGTATTGCTCAAATGTGGGTTTTATCAGGAGATGGAGATAACACGAACTCGGTAGAAGCTGGTTGGCAGGTTTGTTTCATCAGACACAGAACATGATACTGCATAGATATCTTTTCTTCTTCTTTTAAAATGTTTCATGATATAGAGACAGGATAAAAATTGACTTGGTTACAGGTTCAGTATGGAAGCAATAAAACAACATTCTTCATCTTTTGGACTGTAAGTTAATTAATCTTCTCGAAACATAAATAACATATAATTTTGTTATTCTTCTCCTTAACTACATGATTACTTTCCAGTTTATCTGTTTACAAATTTTCTCTGTGGTAATCAGAGAGATGGTTACAGAAGTACAGGTTGCTACAATCTTGAGTGCCCTGGTTTTGTGCAAGTAAGCAAAAGATTCGCTCCTGGTGCTTCCATAAAACCACTCTCCATGTACGATGGAAAACAGTTTGCAATCGAAGTCATCATTCACAAGGTGGTGTAGGAACAACCTACGTAGTATATCATTTCAAGTTTTGATGGACTACACCGAAAATTTTTATTTCATGTTAGATCCTGACAGGAACATTTTCACTTCGTCTATTGCTGCAATGTTCCAGGACACGACTAGTGGGAACTGGTGGCTGACGCTTCAGGACGAGCACATGGGATATTGGCCTGGAAACATCCTGACATCATTAGCAAATAGTTCGGATGTGATAAATTTCGGCGGAGAGATTGTGAACAATCAAGCTGAAGGTCACCATACGACCACCGAAATGGGAAGTGGTCATTTTCCTTATGAAGGGTTTGGTAAAGCTGCTTATATATCGTATCTTTCTTATATTGACACTTCCTGTGTCCTCAGAGATGCTGGTAATCTTACACCCTATATCAGTAGACCTACCTGCTACGATCTTAAGGTAGACAATAAGAATCAAAGTACAAAAGGAGTTCACGTATATTTTGGTGGTCCTGGATTTTCAGGGCAATGTCAATAGGCCCCAAGAGTAGCCCCTGCCAGCAGTTGGAGCTTTGTTAAGACTTAAAAGCAATTCTATAGCAGATAAAGAACCAAAGACATAATTGCTGTATTAAATGAATAAGGTATGTTCTCCATTTGAAGATGTTAAAGAGAGGTTCGATTATATAACAAATTTCTCTACTTAGATATGCAAAATTTTTAATTGATTGTATTCGATAATTTAATTATTGCATATTTAAAAAATAACAAATTGCGAAAATATATATGTTATAAAATATATTTCATTAATCCAATTATGGTATTTAAGAAAAAAGGTTAGTATAAGTATTAATATTTATAGTATTACCAAATCCAAAAGAAAAAAATAGTGCATTAAACTAAAAATATTATGATAAATTTAATCATAAGTCCCATACATTGATTCAACTATATAAGCAATTTATCCTCGTAAAATGAGCAAATTAAATATATTTTTTAAGTCAAACCAATAATTACCTTAAAATACAATTTCTGGTTAAAAAAATTAGTTTTGGTATATTTGAAAAATATATAAATTAAAGATAAAGAGATTAAATAATACTCATTCTTGTTCCAAAGGTTGATCCCCAACCTCAAGGGGCCCCAGTCGCAGGCTCGATTACCGTTGGGGGATTGAATCACGGTTTAATTTTGATCAACCCCCTAACAGAGCGGTCCACTACCTCTCCGTTGTTGCCAGAAGTCGAACCTAAAACCTTGTTCTAATTGACCCTGTTAATTTGTCAACCAAACTACCCGTGCGGTCAAGGTGGTGAATAGAGGGTAGACTTTCGGAGGTTCTAGCGGTAGGGGACGCCAGCACCGCTGACTCACTCTCATGGACGCCTCACCCGAATGGGGTGTTCACCACGTTCTCTTGTCACCGTTTTTTCAGGCAAGACTTACGGGAAGTCCCGTAGTATCACCTCGTCTAGAAAAGCTCATTGAATTCCAAAGCGTCCTTCATAACATGGCCAGCCATAAAAAATAGGCTCCGCAATAAAAGTCGTTGGTTCAGCTCAACTGATACTTGTTGTGTCCTATGCCAAAATGTTGATGAAGAAGACCGAAACTATCTATTCTTTTTTTTTTAATTATAGGGAAAGAAATAACAGAATTACAACACTAGTCTGGGAGTACAGAGTCCTGATAAATTCTCTAAGAGAATATAGTGACATTTGATGGGTGTAAAATCGAAAAAAGTAAGATCGACATCCTGAGGTACTACATGGGTGGCGAGCTAGTCTGCGCATCTATTACTCTTTCGATAAACGTAACGATGAACAACAGACCAACTCCGCCTGAGGAGTTCGTGTATACCCGTAACAATGGGGTGAGAAGTCTGAGAGCAAAACTCTGCTGTAAATATGAGATGGTACGCAGCTATAAAATCTAACTCTAGTTCGATCCGACGAAAGCTCTGTCTCAAGCTAACGACAGCCCTGTATTGTGCTTATTCAAAAGTAATTTGGAGTCGGATAGAACACATGATTGACGTTATGAGCAATTGCTATGAGTGGGAACTTAACGTTATAATATGGTTTATTAGTCACTCCAACTTGGGTAAAGTAAATGTTGTGCTTTTGAAAGTCGCCTTTATCACCACTATTTATATGATCTAGAAAGAGAGGAATTACCGAATTTATCAAAATGTTGCTATAGACAAGTATCAGTTAATTAGCTAACAAGGTTCTAGACTGTATCCATCAGATTCTATGTTTATGCAAACCAGATGGCACCTCCATAGTTAGTAAGTAATACCCCTCTTGCAAATCTAAGCAAATCCCCTACTTAGTATCAGTATAGTTAACTCTTAGATAGGATATCTTGTGTAACTTGATGATCGAATTACTTCTGTAATTTTGCAATCTCTTGGCTATTGATTTTATAATTTATTATTTATTTTCAAAAAATACCCATTTTGGTAAGAGTTTGTTTAAGCCATTCAAGTAAATAATATTCCGATCGAAAAATCTTGTCATCTTGTTGTCACAATTTTCTCGATGTTCTTAATATTTTTTCATTATGATTTACTTACAAATTAAGAAAGAAATAATATACTATTATATATGCATTAAAGGCATATTAAGAGAGACTGCCCATTTGGGCAAGACATGTTAAATCATGTGGCAAAACTAATGAGGTTTCAAATTAAATGTCTTGTATTTAATATCTTCGTAACGAATGAAAAGACATAATAAATAATAGTAATTAATCACTTTCCATGTAAAGAGGGATTGATGGTTGGTTAGTAGAAGAGTATGATCTATATATATATATATATATATATATATATATGTCTGTGTGTTTGTGTGAAACAGCACTCTCATATATTTTCAGGGCACAAAATGGTTGGTCTAGGTCATGGAAGCTGCATATTTTTCTTCATAATTTTGATTCAAGTTTGGAGCTTTGGATTGGCAGACAGAAGTAGTATTTCAGCCAAGAAAAGCTTACAGGCTTTGAATATGGTCATCCTACTAATTTTACTTTGTTTATTATATATGCATAAATTTTGAAAACGTATATAGTGAAATCATTATTTTTCTTTTTATTATTTCTTTCTTTCTCAGATTGATGATGATGGTGATGTAATTGATTGTGTTGACATCTACAAGCAGCCTGCTTTAAATCATCCACTTCTCAAGAACCATACCATACAGGTTTTTTTTTTAATAAATTTTTCAAAATTTCAACCTTAAAAATTTATATAAAATTTTTAAATTATTTTAAATACTTGCATAAAATTTTAAATGAAATAATAAATAATAAATTTTTAAAATAAAAATTTTCTATAGTTAAATTTTGTTACCTCCTATATATGTGTATAAGTATGCATTTTTTCGTAAGTTGTAAATCTCTAGTGTTACAAAATAAGATTTATGATATATTTCATGATTTTTTTCCATGAGTCATGATATTTAAATTATTTTTTCCTTATTTTTCCAATCATATTATGTTCTGAAAACCTAAATTTAGAATAAGAATGTACTTTTAATACGGGATAAATCTGATTTTCACTATTAGAAATAGTGATGTCTCAGAATTTTGCCAATATTGGGTACAAGTTTTTAATGTTCTGAGACATGATTGCTGTATTTTGCATGTTAGATGAAACCAAGCTCTTTGCCCAGGGGTATGGAAGCCACAAACTCAACTAAGATCTTTCAAAGCAGGTTTAAGAACATAAATTGTCCTGAAGGAACGATCCCAATTTTAAGAACAAAAGCATTCAATCATGGTCCAGTTACTCCTGCAATTCCAAAGAGGATACAGTCCAAAGAAATAATCGATTTTACTCCTGCAGCTAATCATGAGGTACAGGTTGCAATGCATACAAAAACACACATGCTAGCACTAATTCTTCTTTCTGATATTACTATACCATTCATCTGATATTGTTTAAGTTAATTTATGAACTGCGAACTCCGTTTCATCAGTTTGCTCAGGCTTTTGTTTATGGTGAACGTTACTATGGAGCTCGTGCATCATTTAATGTTTGGGCCCCAAATGTAGCAGATCCTGGAGAATTCAGTATTGCTGAAATGTGGGTTATATCAGGGGATAAAGAGAAGTTGAACTCCATTGAAGCTGGTTGGCAGGTTTGTTTATTTAAGCAGAAGATATGTTCCTCCAATGTTCTCCTTTTCTAGCTTCTGACAAGTTGGATTGTTTTCAGGTTTTGACTGGCAGCAATGAAACAAGATTCTTTATCTATTGGACTGTAAGTTTAGTGGATCCTGATCACGCATAACATATCATAAATTCTTGTCATTGTTCTCGTTCACTATGTTATTATTCTTACGAAGATTCTGTATGATCTCCAGAGAGATGGATACCAAACTACAGGTTGCTACAACCTTGAGTGCCCTGGTTTTGTGCAAGTAAGCTCCAGGCATGCTCTTGGAGGTCCCTTACAACCTGTCTCTACCTATGGAGGAGACCAGTATGAAATAGATGTTTTCATTTATCTGGTGAGTCTACATTTCCTTTTCTGTCGATCCTGAAACGAACCCGAAATTCCTCCTTTTGGCAGGTTGACATTTTTCTTTTTTTTTTGGTCTTGGTACATATCAGGACAAGTTCAGTGGATATTGGTGGCTGATGCTTCAGAAAGAGTTGATAGGATATTGGCCTGGAAACATCCTGACAACGTTGGCATATAGTTCAGATCTGATAACTTTCGGTGGACAGATTATCAATAATCAATATGAAGGTCACCATACCACCACTCAGATGGGAAGTGGCCATTTTTCTGGTGAAGGGTTAGGTAAAGCTGCATATATAGGGCATCTTTCCTATGTTGATGCTTCTAATGTCCTGAAAGACGCAGGTCTTCTTGTACCCGATGCTACGAAACCTGTGTGCTATGATATAAATGTGTCCAAAGTGGAACCAAGTAATGATCTAGGAGTTCATGTTTATTTTGGAGGTCCTGGATTTTCAAATCAATGTCCATAGGCCATGAGAGCTGTTTGTGCTCGTGTTTGGACAAAAAAAACTTGAAATGGAAATTGGGAAACACTAATGTGCACTCTAATGCAGGGTGTTTTGCCCTCAATATTTGTTAATTGAAAACATAAAGCTCCTAATTACATAGTGCAATTATTTGTGTGGCCTAATATTAGAGTAAGAGATTGCAATAAATTAAATTGGGAAAAGATTTCAAATTGAACTAATATTTTGACTAAACTATAATATTTATTATTTATTATTTTATTTTTGTGTTCTAATTTAAAATAAAATATTATAAATTTGCATTTAAGAGTTATTCAAATTGAGATTAAGTTGAAAAAGTTAAATTTTGATTTAATAAGCTGACTTGAAACTTTTAAAAATATTTTAAATCTTAAATAGAATTAAATCCTCTTATTTAAATTCGATCAAACTTGAATTTAGGTTCAAAATTTTTTAGTTGAGTTTGAGCCTTGATATCTATTCATAGAAGCCACTGCCCTCTGTCAATAGTTTTTTTAAAATATAACTCACTTTCTTGTTTTCTTCATTCACTATAAAAATTAACCCATTTATGAAATTTTAGAAATTCCAAAATTCTAACTTTAGATTTTTTTTTGAGTTTCATCTTTCAAATCTTTAGAATCTGACTTAAACTTGCTTCACTTATTGAAATTGTTTAGCCAACATAAATTCATAGAAATAATATTTTAATAACTATGTAAAATTAATTTTTATTAAATTTCACTAAAAATATCTTAGTCAATCCAGGATTTTATTGACTTTTTTTTCAATTTCTTGAAAAGTTTTGAGATGAGAAAATAATCCTACAAGACTACTGTCATTTTTATATTTTATCAAATAACCACTTCAAATTTGATATATCAATCTCTGACGAAAAGTTGAGTATAGTCGCATCGACTAAAAAATGGTAGTTTTGTACTAGACTTCAATATCGGATGATATTTTTGAATAGTATTCAAGACTAAAATCAATTTCTATAAAATTAAGGACTAAAGTTAAAAAAATGCATAACCCTAAAGAAGGTGTAAGTAGACCATTTGGCGGTATGCAATGATGTACTTACCTAGAAAAGCAAGATTTACATGCATTAAAGCTAGACTTCCGTTTTGGAAGGAGACGTTAATTCATATACCGTGCCTTGCATTTAATCCTTTCTTACAAAAAATGTATTAATTAATTCTGCCCTCAAAAGGTGTAGCTTGATGGTTGAGAGTGGGGCTTGACTTTGGTTAGATTTCAGGTTCGATTCCATGTTAGCCCCTCTTGTAAGAGCCTGAGACAGCCGGGGTTTTACCTGTAGATGAAGAACTAGTTGGACCCTCAATGATGAGGTGTGCCCACTTGGCCCGTCTGTGAGGTGGTGCGCTAGTTGGGCCCTTAGAGAGGTGTGCTCGCTTGGCCCGCCTACAGGGTTTCCTCGAATCTTAAAAAAAAAAAAGTATTAATTAATTCTTGTAAATTGAATATACATCACTCAATTGAATTTGGAAAATATCTTACATATTATTCATACATCTATTAATAATGGTGAAAACTTTGAGAGACTTAAATAGCTAAACAGATTTCATAGTATTTCACCAGTACAATGGCTCTTCATCATCGAAGCAACATCGCATGTTTCATGTTTTTGTTCATAGCCTTGGTTCGAAGTTGGAGCAGCAAAGGATTTACCTACGGAATGAGGCTTTCAGTAAGTAAATCAATCATATAAAGGTCTTCAATAAAAATATATATAACTCTGCAACATCTGATTATGAAGAATCATTGATTTTTTCTCTCTATATCTTTTTTTTTTTTTTGGTATTCTTCCTAGACTAATGATGGTGATGAAATTGATTGCGTTGATATCTACAAGCAACCTGCTTTCGATCATCCACTTCTCAAAAACCATACCATACAGGTTTTTTTCTTCGTTGATGGACTATGAAGTCTATTCATAGCATTTCCTCTGACAATATCATACTATTCATAATGTTTCATCGTAATTTCTTTTGATATTGTAACTGTTGACTATAAAAGAAGAGGCAAAACATTTGTAAAAAAATTATAAGGAAAAGGAAAATTTTAAGTGTATATGACTCTCTCTACATACAACATATAAGTGTGTGTGTGTTAGATTATGTTATAATTATTAGAAGAACAAGAGTATATTAAAGTGAATCGAACTGGAAAGTTAAAAATTGAATTAAAAAATTGAACGGTTCAAAATTTTTACTGTTAATCCGATCAAACTGATTCAGTTTTTTAATTATTGATCATAACACGCTCATATTTGTTCTTAATATTTAAGTTTATTTTTATTTTCAATAGTACTAATAAGCTATTGTCTAAGAAAAAAATTTAAGAATGAAATGAATTTGTTTCTTAAATGCTTTAAGATCTTAAAAGTTTATCTGTACCTAATTTCTCTTCCTAATCCTTTTTTCTAAGAATGTTGATTTATTAGCAGTAATATGAAGTGATGAAATGAATCAATTATAGTTATTTCAAGATCATACCTATGATTACAATTTGTCCAAAAGCAATCAAATCACCTTACATATACTAAATCCTATTGCATATAAAAAATTTTCTTGTGCAATCGAGATATGATAGTTGTAATTTGCTTGTTAGATGAAACCAAATTCGTTTCCCAGTGGACTGCAAGCAACAAACTCTTCTAAGATCCTCAAGAGCTGGCTTAAGAAAATTAAATGCCCTAAAGGAACAATCCCAATTCAAAGAACGAAAGCATTCAATCGTCGTCCAGTTATTCCTCCCATTCCCAATGGGAAACACTCCAAAGGAATCAACGATTTCATTCCTCCAGCTAATTATGAGGTACAAATTTTAAGGATTTATATAAATTGCATATCTCAATCGTAATTGGGATCGTAATATTACACGATTGGGGATTTGAATTATTACAATTGTGTTTGGATTCATAGTTTGCCCAAGTTGCTACTCATGTTGGACGTTACTATGGAGCTCGTGCAACATTTAATATATGGCTCCCAAATGTAGTAGATCCTAAAGAAAGCAGTGTTGCCCAAATGTGGGTTTTATCAGGGGATCGTGGGGAATTAAACGCCATGGAAGCTGGATGGGAGGTTTGTATATCATAATCTGAACAAGTTTCACTAACCCTGATGGGAGCATCCAGGTTTTCTACTTTCTAGTGACCAATTGAACTTGTTTTTCAGGTTGATTCCGGCACCAACAAAACAAGATTCTTCATTTATTGGACAGTATGTCTATTATTCTCTTGACTTTTGTGATTACTCTGAATAAGTATCTGTTTGTAAACTTTCTGTTGGTCTCTCCAGAGTGATGGCTACCAAACCACAGGTTGCTTCAATCTTGACTGCCCTGGTTTTGTGCAAATAAGCGGTAATTATGCTCTTGGTCCTGTCTTAGAACCAACCTCTACCTATGGAGGAAGCCAATATGAAATAGACGTTATCATTCACAAGGTGATGTACGAATCTAAATTACACAGCGCATATGTTTAAAGTTTTTCTTTTTCGGTGATCCTGAAATAAATTGTAGTTTTTGAACTGAAAAACTTTCACACAACTTTCATTGATCAAACTGATTTTATACATGAAACTCAATAGAAAAGATTGATCATAAAATATTTTGAAAAATCAAAAATAAATCAGCTGAAGATCATGTTGTAGCTATCCCTAAAAACTAGGACCTTAGTTGTAGATCAAAATTATGACAACAACATAATTTATTTAAACTTAAATTTTCAACTTCTAACAAATCACAACTAACTTGACACCTAGACTTGATTAGCATAGCTGTAACATATCTCCTACAGCATCTAAGGCATATTTTGTACATAAACCTACACTTCCTACTTTGAATCTCGAACTTGTCAAGTCGACGAATTTCTTAAATTTTCAAATCTGAAGCCATAAAAGCACACATTAGTCAAGATTTTAAGTTAAGATAATTGTTATTAATTGACAATAATATTGAGAATGCAATTGACTAAAATCTTTAACGTATCTATTGTTCAATGCTTCAGGACACTTTTAATACAAATTGGTGGCTAAACATTAATGGTGAGGAGATAGGATATTGGCCTCGAAACTTATTCACATCATTAGCAGATTCTGCAAATGTGATAAACATTGGTGGACAAGTTATCAACAATCAATATAAAGGTCACCATTCAACCACTCAGATGGGAAGTGGCCATTTTCCTATTGAAGGTTTTGGTAAAGCTGCTTATATAGGCCATATTTCATATGTCAACAATTCCAGTGTCCTAACAGATGCAGTCGATCTTGTACGCTATGCTGGAAGACCTGCCTGCTACGATATAATTGTGGGTAATGATATTGAATTAAAACTGGCAGGAGTTCACGTCTTCTATGGTGGTCCTGGATTTTCAAACCAATGCAAATAGGTCCAAGAGTAGTTTGTGCTATGTGTATTTTGACTGAATTGAACTGGAACTTGGTAAAAGTTGAAACATTATTAGAGAAAATAAAGGACAAAAACAACATTATGTACTATATATAATACAAGCTTATTCTCTGTTAATTGACCTTGTCAGCCTATTCTTGGAAATATGTATATATATATATATATATATATATATATGAGAATAATTTTTTGATATGTTCATTGAAATAATATTTATTCTGATAATCTTTTGTTTTTAATAATTATTTTGGGTTGATCAGGGTGAATATTTTTCATCCTTTTTTCAAAGATAAGATTGATGATGGAAGCAATACATTTCCTTTGTTTGACCATTGGCATCCTAAGGGCCCCTCTATGATATATCTGAATTCCAATATCTAAAACATATGATTCTAGTAGACATAAAGATTAAAGCTTCATGAAAGATAGCTTTCGGCACTGACCCTTTCATTTCATGAGAAGAAGGGAAGACTTCCTAAATCTCTTATCCTTAGTCACCTCGACTTCTCTTCACATGATTCAATGGTGTGGACTTTGGATAAATCCTCCAAAATTTACTACAACCCCTGTAAAAAGCTTCCAAGTGATAATCCAACTTTGATGCAGTGTCACAAGCTAATTTGGGACTCTGTCAATCTCCCTTTAACACTCGCTTATAATCTGCTTGCAACCTGCCTGAGACTTGGCACCAAAAACAGTATTAAACCTAATATACGAAATCTTGATTGTATGTTATGTGATGAGGCCTCGAGACATTGCCACACTTATTCTTTTTTAATAAAAAATTGAATGAAGATTATTATTAACTATACATTACAATGAGATCACAAATATTACAAATTATAGAACATATGAAATATAACATCTGGAACTAAAAATTTTATCTAGTTTTCATTCCAATAGATAGTGTTTGTTGATTAAATTTAGCTATTATAATAGCTTCAATCCGATTGATGATGTCTTCGGCTAAGTGGTGCTTGCTTAGTTCCTCACTTCTGTAGATCCTCTTGTTTCTTTTTCTCCATAAGTAGTAAATAGATGTAGTAAAAGAAGTTTTATATAAAGCTCCATGTTGCTCCTTTTGGTTAGCAATATGAGTGATCCAATTAAGGCTAGATATTACAATCATAAGAAGAATAGAAATCAGTTAGCAAATGTAAAATTTTGCTCTATACGGCTTTAAAGTACCTACATTGAAAGAATAGGTGTTACATACCTTCTTTAACTTCTTTGTACAGCATGCAGATCGGGTCATAAGAGCCAAACCATTTGCTCTTAGTATAGATCCTGTTCTTAATTAATAAGCAACTAGGTAAATATTGAAGGCTTTTGATTAAGAGAGTGCTTCCATAAAAGGTTAAACCAAGA
Source organism: Erythroxylum cataractarum (assembly GCA_024703695.1). Classification (NCBI taxonomy): domain Eukaryota; kingdom Viridiplantae; phylum Streptophyta; class Magnoliopsida; order Malpighiales; family Erythroxylaceae; genus Erythroxylum; species Erythroxylum cataractarum. The sequence continues at coordinate 4,687,750 of JANJEY010000005.1, read as the reverse complement.
TTCATTCTCTTATTTGACTAACCATGCCTTATATAGCATGTTTTGTTGGTAAAATCTTTAGAAGAATCAAGTTTCCAAAAAACTGAATCCTGCATAAGTCTATAAGTGATCAGGAAAAGATATTCCACTAATAAGTTGAACCCTTTGAATTTGTCTGCCCATAGATCTTGGTTCATCAGTGAGGAGGCTTTGGTGTAGAGAGGAAGTCCATTAGTAAGTTGAGATAATTCACTTCTTTGTGTAAGTGGACTCTATTTAGTCAAATTATCTAACCACACCTAAGTATTTTCTCAATTCCTTAGCACGTGCTTTATCCAAGAGCACACAACCTATCTTAATTTCAACATTGATAGGAAAAATCAAGAGTACTCCCTAATGATTGACAATTGCGAGAAGCTACATGAAACATATGTAAGCAATGAAAGTTTATGGCGACACTTATTCTTTTGTTGTAAATACAACTTGAATTGTAGTTTCGAACTCTAAACATTTTCAACGTGAACTGTTCTAGCTCACTTTGGTCATACATCATTGAATGGATTCCTCAAACCTGATTCAATTCAAAGGGGGTCGCTTTTGATGCCCTAGTGTACTACATCTAACACGAAAGAAACAATCGATTCCATGGTTTAAGCATTATAGAAGTGGCAACTTGCTTCACAAACCTCATTACACACATTAAAGCAATAGGCAATTGCTTGTGAATTACAACCGTTACTATCTTCTCTCATTAGCAACAGATGGAACTTGTATTGATCTTTTCCTCGTTAGTTGTTTACTGATTCACATGTAAACTTTGAGCAAGAGATCCTTATGAATTTGTTTGTAAGTTAAACTTGTAAGTCAGCCTCCTTAGGTGCAGTTTGCGCCTTATTTGTCTTTATCCAATATATTACTTAATTTTCAAAAAGTTAATTTTATCTTTAATACTTGTTAAATGGATAAGGTGTCTATGGAGAAAAATAATGAAAAGAAGAAACTGAGTGTTATATCCAACCAATGAATCTTTTCTCTTATTAGATGTAAAACCAAAATCTCTTAAATTTCATAAAATTTATTAACATTCAAAGTAAAACCAAAATCTCTTAAATTTAATAAAATTTATGGTAAAATTACATGTAATAAATAAACTAAATTTTAAATTTACGTGATATACCACCTTACAATCAATTAAAACAAAAGGGTAATCCTCCATTCATCAAAAGAAGGAAAGATAATGATGATAAAGTTGATGTAAGAGTGATGTTAAGTTGTTATTTTGTGCTTATTTTGTATTTATCTTTTTAATATGTTGAAATTATCATTCAAAATTAATGGAATTGTCTCTTAATTGTTCTAAGATGATTTTCAACACTTTAGAGATGATATTGAATAAAAAGATGCAAAAGAAACAAAGAAAATCTGAAATTCCAGATTGGCAGCAAATTCAGTGACTAAGTGTGGGCATGTGCAAAGATGGAAAATATCTGCAGATCTGTTTTCAAATTCAAATCTTATTCGTTTGAGATTTTCATAATCTTGGAAGATCAGATTACTGGAGATTTGCAATCTGAACATGTGGGAGGTGTGATTTGCAAAAGAAGATGGAAAAGGAAAGGATCAAGAGGCATTAAAGTAAGCGAGGTATGTTACTGTTCACGTCAACTTGGAACAACAACACACTTAGGACTAGTTTTTACATTTTTGCATTTTTTTTCTTCAATTTTTCTCGACAACCATTGTTGGTTTTCAATTTCTACATTTCTTCTAAGTATTTTCGTATTCTTTATGAAAGGACCAAGGATGGAGACTATGTGTTTTATTATTTTTTTAGTTTTCAATTCTGTTATAAGTAGCTAAACTCCTTTTCTTGGTTGAGGGGAGTCATGTTATCATCTATTATGTGTAACATGTTTTAATGGAAGTCGATTTGTTGATGAGCATCGACTATTTTTCGAGTTACTTTTTCTAATTGAATTGATTGATTTCTAGGTGCGCAATTAGGGATTGATTCGTTTAATAGTTAGATTAATAAAATATGACGTTCAATTTTGTTAACCACAAGTAGCAATTAGGCTAATTTACCTTCTTTACATTAGAATCGAAAATCCTAAGAAGATACTCATCTTGATTAATTGCATGTCGTACATTTGTTATCTTGTTCATTGATTTCTTTGTTCTTAAAGCTATTATTAAATTGAACCTACATCGTATCTAGGTTGTTGATTAATAAAAATGCTTAGAATACATGTTTATAGTCATTTATACTTAAGAGAAAGCATCCCCTAATGAATGTTTATTAATGAACTGAAATTTTATATCGATGATGCATTTTCGCATGCATGATGACATCGATAACCCTAAACCAAGGTTTTTCTATTAAATGTTTATATCCAGTTACTATTGTTAATTTCATATTTTAGTTATTTCTATATTCTTCATTTATGTGAATTGCATACCCCACCCTCCCGGTTACTTTATTTTAGTTTGAAACTCGTAAACTCTTGACCTTTAAAATTTCTCTTGAGAACGATATTCACTTACCACAACTACATTAATTTGTATTAAAAGAAGTTGATTTCTTTTTTAATTTAGTTGCAGGCAATAGCAGTGCCAAGTGACACATGTAAAATAGGACTAACTGAAGCATATAAGGACGTAGAAACTTAAATAGGTAGAAGAACCTCAAATTTTCAGGCTACAATGGCTCTTCAGAATCATCAAAAACAACATAGGAAGTAGCTGGCTTTTTTTTCTTCTAAGCTTTTGTTCAAGTTTGGAGCAATGGATTTGCCGATGGAAGCAGGTTTTCTGTCAAGAAAATCATACAAGTCTAGGCATTGTTATACAAACTCTATAACTTTGAAAAAGAATTTTTGTTAAATGATTGATTTCTTTCTTTTTTTGTGCTCATGCTAGACTGATGGGTTTGAATTGAAGGTGTTGATGTCTACAAATGACCAGCTTTCAATCATCCACTTCAACTATACCATACAAGTTTTCCCTATTACTTTAAATTTATATACTTTCAATTATTATCAGTATATATCAAACTGTTTAAGAAATGAACGTTAAAAATGATGGTATTTGAAAAACCAAGAGTGTTAATCAATTCACAAACTCGTTGGCATGAACAAAATAAAACCAAGCAAAACCGAAATAATAAGAGCACCAAAAATTTGGTAATGTAGTTTGTCACACTCTGCCTATATCTGCGGGACCCTCACCTAGATTAATAACTTTCACAGAAGTTCAATAGATTTACACAAGATCACCCTATAGCAATACTGCTCAATCTTTGTAACTATCTCTCAACCTCACTACTTATGAAAGATTTTCACACCCGATAACACGACCGGCTCGTGTTAACCTCGTCAGATGATTTTTCTAACTACGTTCACTCAAAACAATAATAAATAAAAATAGAGAAAGACAACTTCCCAAGTTATTTAGCTCCTCCGAAATAGATATGACGATATTCAGCTATCTTCCAAGATGCACAACCAAATTCACCAACACCTGAGACTCATTACTAGCTTCTCAATAAATCAGAACATGTGCATCACACCCACCGGCTCATCAACACGTTGTACTGCCTTCAGTAAATTCAATCTCACACATAAACCACTTCACCATGGCTCATTAAAAGGACATGTTAATCATTGTATTGATAAAACTGCTGAGCCTCCACCAAACTGTCTCGCACATGCACATCTCAACGAAATGCATAAGTCTCACATAGGATGCGTTATTCAGCTCAAACGTAATTTCAAGATGTCTTTTTTTTGACATCTTGAAATTAAATTTGTTAACTTCAAGATCTACAAGATTGGAATCCTCAAAATGGTAAATTCACAATGTAATTTTAATTTTATCCGACTAAATTAAGATATTCAGACTAACTACCAATAGAAGTATAAAATTAATTTAACATAATATCATTCATAATTTATAAGTGCAAATTAACATAATATAAATGATTTTTTATTTTATTAATTTATTAATTACGAGAAGATAACAATTTTGTTGTTCTGATTAATAAATCTTATTTTACAGATATATATATTTCATCAATAAATTGAATTACTATTAGTTTTTTTGAAAGTTAAACTACTTCTAAGTACAAGTAATGTGATATCAGGCAAACCTATTATGTTTCTCATAACTTAGACATCATTGTTCAAATTGCTTGTGGTGAAACCAAGTTCATTTCCAAGTGGAGGTAAACCAACAAAATCTGCTAAGATCTTCCAAAGCTGGTTAAGGAATGGTACGTGAAAAATTATAGGAGTAGTAGTTTCACAAATTTTCCAATTTTACCGTGGACGTCTATAGCATAAAAGAAAATAAAAGCAATCAAAAATGAAATAATAAAAAGCATCAAAATTTTGGTAACGCAGTTCGGTACACCTTACTTATATTTGCGGGGCTCTCACCCAACTTAATACTTTCATCAAAGTATAATAGATTTACCTAAGGCTTTACTGAGCCGACACTACTCAACCCTTGACACTATCTCTAAACCTTACTTCCGTAAAAGAATTTCACACCCAATAGTACGATCACCTATTACTAACCTCAACATAAGATTTTCTCAATCAATCCATTAATGAAAGAACAATAAATAAAAATAACTCAAGTGATGAATTAATTAAAAATAAAAACATAATACACTTGAGATAGAAAAGAAGACAACTTCTTAATCGGTTCAGCTCCTCCGTAATAGGTTCAATTGAAACTGAAGTTGTGTGCAACTTCAGTTGATCTGCAAGAGTAATAAAATCTAGACGAGCTACTGCATCAATCAGGTGTGAAGACAGATTGAAACCAGTCTTCAAGTGGGAGATTGTTAGGTAAGGGACTTTGTCCAATATTGAAAATGAGAGAGGGAGGGGGTGGCTCATCAACTATAAATAAACCCCCTCTCCCTTCCATTTATATCATCCAAAAATCAAAACAAAATATTTTTTTTTAGTTTTCTCCTCCTTTGATGAGTAAGAGAAAAACTAAGAGTAGAAAGTTTTGTGAGTAATTTTTGGGGTGTATTGGGGTAAGGTTTTGAGAGTGTGTGTAAATACTAGTGAGTTGAATGTTGAGTGTAAACACTTGTAAGTGTTATTTTTCTCCCTAATAAAAAAGTGTGTGCAATAGCCCCGGAGGCGTAGGCACAATTTGACCGAACTCCGTTATCAAATTTTGTGTTGTTCTATTGGCATTCTAGTTATATGAAAATAGTTGAATTTCCTAACATAGTAGCTCCCGGAGAATCAGTGTTGCTCAGATGTGGATTTTATCAGAGGAAGGAGAGGAGTCCATGGAATCTAGATAGGATGTTTGATTCATTAAAAGCAAAACTTGTAACCTCTTCTGTTTTGACAGAAGGAAGTGTTCGCAGATCTGGTATCAAAACTATCTATGGTCTATATTCTCTAAACTTTCATTAAATGAATTTAGGTTGAGGAAGGCTGCAACGAGACAAGATTCTTCATCCATTGGATCGTTAGTTTTTTTCTGATTTGCATGCATAATCACGCTAGGTTCTTCTTCAGTATCCATTTACAAACTCTTTTCCTTTTTTGTGCGTGATCTCCTGCAGAAAGATGGTTCCAAAACCACAGGTTGTTTCAATCTTGACTGCCTTGGTTTTGTGCAAGTAAACAGTATGTTCGCTCTTGGTTATGCCCTGGAACAAGTATCCACCATTGGAGGAAACCAATTTGAAATAGATGTCCTCATTCACAAGGTAAATGTATGAATCCACATATCAGATATTTGAAGGTTTCCTGCACTGTACCAAATCATTGAAACTTTTCTGAGTTAAAATTTTCCAATTCTCTTAATCATTCGAGTTCATCATAAATTCTCTTTTAATATATCAAAATTTAATATTTGTTAATATATTTTATATTAATAATTCATTTTTTAGTATTTATTTTTATAACTCTTAAATATTCTATTTTGTTTCAAAATTAAAATAACAAAAATTCTTTTACGACTTAATTACATTAAATTTTCCTGTTATTTATTAATTTAATGTTCTAGGATACATTTAGTGGACATTGGTGGCTGACCCTTCAGAATCTGAAGGTAGGATGCTGGCCTGGAAACATCTTCTCATCATTAGCAGATGGTTCAAGCCTCATAAACTTTGGTGGACATGTTATGAACAAACAAGCTCAATGTCACCCCACCACCACTCAGATGGGAAGTGAAGGATTACCAGGTGAAGGGTTTGGTAAAGCAAGCTTACATCGGCCATCTCTCGTATGTGGACTCTTCCAGTGTTCTCAGAGACGCAGCTGATCTTAAACAAAGTGTTCCAAGACCAGAGTGCTATATATGATCTTACTGTGGGGAAAGAGGATCCAAGCATTGATCAAAGGAGTTCATGTTTTTTACGGTGGTCCTGGATTTTCAGACCAGTGCAAATAGACTCTTAAGAGTATATTTTAAAAAAATTAAGCAAATCAAGTGGCTAAATCTTACGTCCTCTAATTTATTGCAACATGTTTTGGGAAAGGGCTCAAAAAATTAAAAATTACATAATTAAAGATTAATAGAGTAAGAAAATTAAAAAATGTGCCCATAAATAACACTGTCAAAAAAAGAAACTTGTTATAAATACTCACGTGAAATTAAGGATGATAAATTAGTTCTGATATGGTTTGATTCAATATAAAATTAATAAATTAAGTTTAATTTGACGAATATTAAAAATTAATTAAGTTTATATCTAAGTTTGAAAATTTTTCAATTTAATTAATCATTACAATTTACCTTAAGTCTAAATCGGGCAAAGGTGAGACCGAAGCGGAGAGCCATGAGTTCGGATACCAGGATAGTGTTGATCCCGACGAAGCAAGAGAAACCAGCCACCCAGTTACCATAACTATCCCTAAGCAACCCATCAATCCTTGCCTGGCCAGAATTACACAGGACACTACCGTCGATGTTAAGCTTCAACCAGTTCAAAAATCGAAAATGAGGGAAGTAGGAGTATGAAATGACTAATCGTTGGACATTTTTTATTTATTAGAATACCTAATAAGTTTACAGAAATATTAAAACAATACACACAAGTTCAATCAGATGTAAGTTTTATGTTATGTTTTTTAACTATGTCCTTAAAGACCGAATTATGTAAATTTATTATCTTCTTTTTTTCTTTATTCTCTTTATTATTTATTTTTGCTTATATTTTAATAAGCATTTTAAAGACCGCATGCAATTTTTCAAAATTATGTCCACAAATTAGAGAAAATGTTGCATTTGATAATAATAATAAAATGACATTGATTCATCAACTTCGAACCCAAAAATCCCTTAGATGCGATATCAAATAGATATTATTTGATTAGAGATTTTTGAATAAAAATATGAATTAAAATATATAAATATAAATTTAAAAAAGGAGAAAAAATAATGGTATCCCCATAAAACATAAATTTGTTACATGCCCCGTTTGGAGCCTTGGCAACAATTATCTGCAATAATGCAAATTCTTGTGAAAAAAAGTAGAATATAATTATTATGATTCTAATAACATAGAAGAACGTTATACATGCATTTAAGCCATATTAAAAATCTACTTTGGTGGCAATTCATTTTTAGTATAATTTAGTATTTAGTAACATTAAAAGGCATGCAGTATCTATTCATCTAAAATGGGAAAGTTAATGATGAGTTCATTCAAGAGTTTGACCTGTATATATGTAAATAGAACTCAAAGATGTAAACTTCAGAACTAGAGTGACTAACACCTAATAGTTCAAGGTACAATGACTCCTCAATGTCGTCGAAAAAACATTGGGAGTTGCATATTTTTCTTTATAGCTTTTGCTCAAATTTGGAGCTATGGATTAGGCGATGGAAGTGGGATTTCAGCCAAGAAAACCATTAAGGTATCTTGACATAATATGTACTTAATTCTAGTTTTAACAGAAGAGTACATAATTTTTAACATGGTCGTATCAAAAACTGTGTTTTCTTTTATATGTATATTAAAATATATGTAGAGAAACAAAATGATTTCATGAAAATGGATAAATAAAAAATTTTCATGAAAATGGATAAATTTCAACATATAATCCAACTTCAAATTAAAGAATAAACAAATTTTGAAATGATTGATTTCTTTTTCTTTTTCTTCCTAGAATGATGGTGATGCAATTGATTGTGTTGAAATCTACAAGCAACCTGCTCTTAATCATCCACTTCTCAAGAACCATACTATACAGGTCTGCTTCCACTTATATAAATATGATTATTTTCAATTTCATTCCACAGTTGAATTAAATCCTATTATATATATATACATAAAGTCATAATAACATTTACTATAATCCATTTTTTGCACTTTCAGATGAAACCAAGTTCGTCTCCCAGTGGCAATGGAGTGCAAGCAACAAACTCTTCTAAGATCTTCCAAAGCTGGTTCAATAAAATTAAGTGTCCTGAAGGAACAGTCCCAATTCTAAGAACAAGAGCATTTACTCATCGTCCAGTTAGTCCACCAATTCCAAAGAGGGCAAACATATCCGAATTCACTCCTTCAGCTACTTATGAGGTACAATTTTGAAAAACATCTTATGTGATTATGCTCTCCAAGTTCTAAATTGTGGATTGAGGATTGTACTGTTAACTGAAATTGTAGATAACAAGAGTGTAAGCGCAATATTAAGGTCGAAATCTATTGCAAAGACTGCAAATTAAAACCTTTTATGCATCATAATCATTCCATTTCATCAGATATTCTGCATGATGATCGATTGCCTTGTGTATATATTAGTATGCTCAGGTTTCTCTTACTGGTGGCACTTACTATGGAGCTTGTGCAACATTCAATGTATGGGTTCCAAAAGTAGTTGATCCTGGAGAAGTGAGTACTGCTCAGATGTGGATTGTATCAGGGGATGGAGAGAACTTGAACAGCATTGAAGTTGGGTGGCAGGTTTGTGTCACTAACTTGCATCACATAATCTTCTACATTCTCCTGACATGAAAGACAGAAAAAGAAAAAGAATATATTATTATAATCTTTTAACAATACTAACAACAGTTGACTCTTTCATAAATAATTAGGCTTGAATTAACCATTGTCAAAATGACTGGAACTAGTCATTTGAATAGTTGGCTCTTGCTACTTATAAACCCTTTAACATTTTCATATTTAGTCAATATGAGATACTCGAACATATATGATTTGCAACCAGAAATTAATAACAAAACTATGGTCTAAGAACATAGCACCAAGGTTTTTACTTTCTATTGAATCGTTACAGGTTCAATCTGGCAGCAACGTAACAAGATTCTTTTCCTTTTGGACCGTAAGTTTATTCGATCCTCTCCATGCAAACCAATGTAGATCGTCCCAGTAAATAATGTTATAGTTCTTCTTTTAACAGTTTCTTCAGTATCTGATATATTTTCTGTGTGGTCCTCCAGAGAGATGCTTATCGAAACACCGGTTGCTACAATCTCGAATGTCCTGGTTTTGTACAAGTAAATCCTGGGTATGTTCTTGGTTTTTCTCTACAGCCAACATCCATCTATGGCGGAGACCAATATGAAATCACGGTCATCATTCACAGGGTAAATTTTTACGACTCTGGATAACTAAACCTGATCCTGAAACGAGCATGAAATTCCTGAGTTGGATTTCCATACCTTTTCATCATAAGAGGAGAATTAATTTTCCATAGATTCTTTAACTAGTCTGTTGTTCAATATTTCAGGACAATTCAAGCGGAAATTGGTGGCTAACGTTTCAGGGTCAGGATTTAGGATATTGGCCTGGAGACCTCTTCACATCATTAGCAGATAGTGCAAACCTAATAACTTTTGGTGGACAGGTAATTAACAATCAATATGGCGGTCACCATACCACCACTGAGATGGGTAGTGGTCATTATCCCATTGAAGGGTTTGGTAAAGCTGCTTACATAGGGCATCTTCAATATGTTGATGCTTCTAATGTTCTCAGAATTGCATATCCTCTTCTACCATTCATTACCAGGACACCCTGCTACTATATAACGATGCTAAAGGATGAAGTGAGTACCGAAGGAGTTCACTTGTATTTCGGAGGTCCTGGATATTCTGACCAATGTCCATAGACAACTGTAGGTGGTCTTAGTTGAAGGTTGGTGAATTTTGAAACATTTCTAAAGCTAATAAAGGACCAAAAATTAAAAACATTAGTTGTTAAAGTTACGTCAGAATACTGTTCTAATGGATATGGTTGCAGGAACATGGTCCTGAATTGGCATCTTATTTGTGATTGGTTTCTCAATATATTATAAAGTTGGTATTCAATAAGTTTGAATTTAACTTGCTTACTGGAGGAAAGGTTGGTTTAGCAGTACATCCTGCTAAAATTGCAAGAGAACTCTACTAACATAACTCTACCTTGTTACCAACCAAAAACTATTTCTTTCCCGTTTGAACTTCAAAGCCAAAACTCCAAACAAGTTCCAAGCAAATTTGACAGATGATAATGAAATGGGACCAAGTTCATGTATCACCGCCAAGAACGATTCCAAAACCAAGAAAAGGGGGAACTATAGTCAAGCTAAAACATCTCCGGAGTGGAAACAGACTTGAATAATATCATACCAACAGGGTGGATGATAAGTTTCTTGTCCGCTAACAGTTTAAAGCCTTGTTTAAACTAATCTTGTCGAAGGAGTTGAAAGTGAATTAAGAGTTGCAGCATGCCATTTGAAAATTTTGGAATTTCAATTCATACATGCATTCCAAAATCAAATTTGGAATGCTTAGTAAACAGCAAGGACCAGGCAATCTTCCAAATAGCATTCTGACTCTAGTTAACATCTTGTTAATCACATTAAATATGTACTTGTTGTAAACATAGATAATAGCAACCATTAAGAATACTTACCTTTCCCTTGTAATAACTTACTGATAATGAATACAATTCCCACAAATTAGTCATAATATTTTCTCTCTTCTTGTATGGACCGGAAAATCCAGGCTGCTGATTCAGTTGCTGATCTTGGGTTATGAGGGACAACCTTAATCACCCGTGTCTGTTCCTTGTTAGTTTGAGCACTTTGATCAGATGCCTGAACTGTTGGTTCTGTTGGAAAAAGTGGCAGAGCATTCCCTTTAACCCTCTCCGCTGGACTGGTTGCAGTACTTCCTTGTACATCACTTTCCTTTGATGCTTGAAACTTCCCACCACAACGGGGAGTCACTCTACTTGTCTGGCTTGCCATGTTAGAAGAACTTCGGTGGGGGAACACTAAGTTCATGTTTCCAACTGATACCTGGTTGTCCTTTGACTGAGGTCCAGTGAATGGACTCATTTGCTCCATAGATGAGCCAGATATTGACTGGTTCAGGATTGGCATGCCATAAGGTGGAAAATAGGTCTGCCCCAAAGGAGGGGTGCTAGCTGGAACACCATAAGTCGCATTCAGGAAGTCGCCATTACCTGGTGTTAGGCTCATCGGACCACAGCTGCCATAAACTGGTGTCATGAATCCAGGCGTTGGAGGACATGGTCCCGAATAAGGCTTGTAGACAAGTCCCTCAGATGGGGACATCACAGGAACTAACCACTGATTTCCAGGTGCTGGGAAACACCATGGAGTGGGTTTGGTATTTGTTGCAGCCATAGGAACTGGCAGTGAACCTGAATGTGGCTCGTAATTTGATCGAGGGGCAAGAACTGGTTTGTTAAGTTCAAGGTTAGCAGAAGGAAGAGGAGGTCCTCCAACAGCATTTTCATCAGCAAATTCAGTATTCGATCGTGGTTTATGAGATTGCTCTTTCGGTTTAACAATTTCGGGTGTTGGCTCTATGGCATACTCAGATGGTAACTTCTTCACTGGGGATGACTTTAATGAAGCTTTCCCCACATGAAGGCTATCCTCATGCAAGAGATGGGGGGAACCAGCAATTGTCTTTTGTACCTGTAGCGAATTAATCTTAAGGACTGCTTTCTTCAAAGTTATATCAATGGAATCAAGAGAATAAACACCGTATCCAACTGCTTACCTTTATGAGTCTATGCAACTCAAACACTTGTATAGAAAATACTCTTTGTTGGCTGAAAAGAAGAGATAAAGAATTATATCAGAATCTGACAATCTGGTGCAAATCATCAGTTCTTTTTGACAGAACTGAAAGTGCCATGAACATCATAATCTGGATGATATTAGCTGCATCTTATGAAAATGGCAACTGTAAGATTGAGTTACTCACTTTATAATAGCTCTTCTTGCTTTCCAGAATTGCTTCTCCCCTATTACTCCTACAACATCATCAGGTGTTATAGTAAAAGCTACTATGGAATCCACCATGGAAGTCTCTGAAACATCATCACATCTTTCAGCATGTCCAATTTGTGAAGAACCATGTTTCCTTTCCTCAGAGGACTCAATAACATTCTGAACTTTGTTAGGACTTCTTTTATCATCACCAAATGAATGCCTTGAATATGGTTCACCTTGCAACTTGGAAGCATTTTCTTTGCCTCTGCTGCCTGTGCACTCCATATCTCTGAGAATTGTTTTCTCTTGTGTTGTGACAGACTCTTGGTTTATTCGTGAACTTGTACCGTTTAAACTTTTCAGCACTCCTGCTGCTGCAATGCTTCTATATTCTCGATCTGATGATGAATGTGTTTCCTTCAATGACACTCTGCTTGATGGGATGGAAAGGGAATCAGCCATGGAAAGGGTATTGGCGACGGTCTTGCCGTTGACTGATGGTACAGGAGCAGATCTTTCCAGAGAATCGGGAATTCGAGATGCTTTTGCATTATCTTGATTTTGGTTCTTCAGATAATCTTTTTCTTTTAGAACTGTGATCTCAGTTCCTTTCTTATGCCTATCAGAAACATTCTGCAATGGCATTGAGAAGCTCAAGTTCAAATGAGGTAGATTTTCTAGATTTATTTGGTGCCAGCTTCTGCTACAAGTTAGAGCAGCTACTGATTGAGTAGGAACTCTTAAATCTTTCTCATCTCCAGGTTCATTACATGAAACACTTTTAAGATTGGAGAAAGCTGGTGATTGGAATAAGTTAAATTTCGGAGTTGTACCCGAAGTCAGTGTGATACTCACACTTTGGTCAATTGTGCCAGTGATATTCACACTTTGATCATTTTTGCCAGTGATATTCACACTTTGATCATTTGTGCCATTCACAGATTTTTTATTTTGACTTGCCATATCACCATTTATGTTGCCTCCACCAGAACAATAAGAAAAGAGCTTTTCAGCAACATGTGAATTTGCAGGAGAGTTGCAGAACGGGATAAAAGCACTTCTCTCATAGGCACAGCCCTTCGTAGCAGAAAATCAAAGTTCAAGATCATGAAGCCAACTCTTCAGTGTAGTAAAATAAGACAAAAATTGGCATAATACTTGAAATATCCCAAAGAAAAACACAGATGAACTTCGATGATTGTGAAAAACCAGAGGAACTGCTTGTTTACAGTATAGGAACACTGATAATATACCCACAAGTAAATGAGGAAACAAGTGCATCAAAATACTGAATCAGTGGCATCCTAACATCATTCCAATTCCTAAAGACTGGAAAAAACCTAGCAAAGTTAATCATTTGAGGAACCAATCAGACACGATAGCAAGTAGATAAGGCAGAAATTAAATTACTCAATTGGTAATAAAAGTAAGCTGCATAGAGCAAGAAGGTGATAACTCACATGGCTTGTGGACATTGAAGGAACCAAATTGTTCCCATTGTTAGGATGAAGAGGCAACATACACGGTGATCCAGAGCTCAACTTTTGTGAAGGGATACTGAGTTGTTCATAAAGAGCCATCTTATTCCTTGGAGGTGCCTTTGGTCCTCCTTTCTCTGTATCATTAACATGAAGCCTTGGAAACATAGGACTTAGCATCTTTTCCTCATCTTTTGTACCTCTCATCTTGCCAAAGTCTCCGTTTCACCCCAAACTCGACTCACAGAAACTTGCTTTTTTGTCGAATTCACGGCAACATCCAAACACCATCCTTTTAAGGCAAAAGTTTTACATCAGACAAAAGGATTGCCCTACCCGATGATCAATTCAGATTGAAATCTTAAGTGCAAAATCAAAAGATCTTTGTATACCGGGTAGCAAAATAGTTACTTTGTTCAGAATTCACTCATTCCAGAAGTACTCTAGATCAGCCTCCTTCAATAAAGAAGCTTTTTGAATAAATCCAACCATGAAGAACAGAAAGTAGCCACTTGATGTAGATGTGGATTTTTATAGTTACTCAAATTATCCCCACCTCAAAAAGGCAAACCTCCTTGTGGATAAGCATATAGAATCAACAGAGGGTGAAAGGAAATTGGCAAGAATATGAATTTTACAGCAACCCACTTGGGAAAACCAATTCCTCAGACTAAAGATGATCGACCAAGTTGATTATAACCCAACTTTACAACAACCCAGAACTAACCAACGTCGAAAAATCCAAACTTGAAGCTGAAATTCACGAGCCAAGAAGAAGAAAACATGACATTACTGGAAATAACATATGAACGTGTTAAAAGGATAGGGAAATGGCAGTGAAAAGAAAACGAGAAACAAAGATGAGAGGAACAGAGGAGAAAGTAAGTGGAGATAGAATCAACAGGTAATATGTGGCAAAAGGTAGATTCGGCTAGAGAAGAGGGTTGCCTTGGAATTCCACAAGATGGGATCTCACCCAAAAAGCTATGCAAACCCAAGAAAACGACAGCAAGCGAGGTTTGGGTTATGTGGGTCCCAATTGGACAGAAGGCAAAAATTTCCTGCCGAGTTTTTAATTACACAAATCTTTTTACATGTTCCAGTTCCAACAAGTTAGATCCTGCCACTTCAGAACGGGACCCACAATATCTACTATACAATGGTCTCAAACGATCAATACCCATTTGGACTAAACTGCTAAAGATCGCACCTTTTCACTTTAAAACTCATTTCCTGCTAAAGAAAACACGACTCAGAAAAGTTCCAAACTTTACGCAGAAAGTCAGTCTCATTGACAATTCCACAGGAGTGCCTGATCCGTATGCTAATTATAAGTAACTCTGCCATGTTCCTTTTAGTCTCAGCCTGTAAAAAGGGGTAATAAGAAAATTGTCTGAAACCACTTTGACAATTGTACGGAAGACTGGGTCTAAACTCACGTGTGAGCAATTAGCGAGCTAACCTGAGCATTATAACCACACACGTTGATTTTTTATCTCAGAAGTTTGGCCAATCTTTTAAATAAAAATCCGTTAAAGATCAGAGTCAGCGACTCGGGTCTTATGTTTTTGGGGAGTTCTAACCATGTTCTGTTTCTATGTCCGTGCAGTCACAGTCCAATCGTGGAGCGTTTTAGCATCAGATGTTTGGATGTAATCAGGTTGTGGCTTTCAATGAACGACTGGGCGCGTGACTAATCTTGTTCAATAAACAAAGATTGCTTTTTGTTACAAGGCATTGATCAAGTCACACGTGATTGTAGAGATCAGTTTCCAAGTTTTGTGGACACGTTGCCTTTATTTCCAGATGTTGAGGAAGATATTAATCGAACTAAAAGGAGAATATGAGAAAATGCTTTATATGGGAAGCTGAAGATTTTATACCACACAGAGCAGGATTGCTAGTAGGGTTTTTTTTTTCCTTGGATTGATCCTTTAGAAAATTAAAGATAAAAACTTGACCTCCACAATTGATCTTCCAATTGCAATGCAAAACCTAGAAGCAATGTTTCATCTGAATAGAATAACAATCTGCAAAACTTAGAAGCAATGTTTCATCTGAATAGACTAACAATCATTGAGCAGAAGGAATATTAACTAAAGGGCTAAATTGGACATCGATGAAATAAGCAAAAGTACATGGGGGCAGACAACGCAAGGATTCCAAATGAGCTGCTCTTGGGCCCTGTTTGACAATCAGCTGATAGCTGATAGTTGATAGCTGATTATATCAGCTGGTTTGACCAGCGGATTACATTAGCTGTTTGTTAAAGATGTTTGGTAAAATTAGCTGTTTAATGTCAGCTGTTTAAGTGCAAATTGACTTATAAGGACATAATTTTAAAAAAATATATAAGGATATGAATATTATATATTTTAGTATGTCAATGAATATTCTTATAAAAATTTAGATTTTAGATATTTAATTCTACAAA
>JANJEY010000005.1:4648886-4662022 GCA_024703695.1 Erythroxylum cataractarum | reverse complement strand
TTTGCATCTATTTTTCAGGTCCTGAAGAATACCCCGGTTGACACGGGAGTATGTCTACTGTAGGCAAGTAAAGGATACAGGTCGGGATCAGTTCGCGTCTGCATTAGTGTCTTAGTAAATTGTGTTCCGCAATCACTGTATAACAAGGCATTGTATTTTTACTGAGCCCATTGTGATTTTAATGTTTTACTGCATTGACTGATTGGAAATTACTACTGGATGACTGTAATAACTGAAACTAGTTTATATTGAACATGGGTTTTATTTATTTACTGTGTTTGTCGCGCTATCGTGGAGTTAATGGCTATAAAAAGAAAAGAAAAAAAAATGTATACTGAATTTTAGATCGACTGATGTAGTACGCCACTCTCGTGAGACATGGACTCGGATATCACCAACGATATCGGGTTCGGGTCTTACAGGAGTGGGGTGTTACAGATTCGAAATATCCCCTCCTTCTATTGTTGAAGTTCTTGCTTTAGAGTAATAAAATTTTTACTATTTACCCTAAAAAAAGAAATACTAACATCGAGTTAAAATTAAAAATAAACAATTTGATTATTTAATTGTCAATTTGTAAAATTCCAACTACAACTATAGAGCAAGTTTTGATTTTTTTTTGTAATTAACCCATTTTTATATGATACATTTTATAAATTTTAAGTCAAGTAATCACTTGTATAATTATCACAATGAGTATTTTTATAAACACATAATTAATGTATTATATGAAATTTCTATATAAGATGAATTTAGTAAATTATTCTCTAACAAACACTTATACATTTGTTTAATTATTTTTTATACTTTTACCTTATAATATGTATTACTTATTTTATAAAAAAACATAAAGTATACTAATCTCTTTTCACTAATTAGGTCAGGGGCACTCATATGTTTCAGGTAGTGTCCAAGCTGAAACTTGTCAAAAGCGGTCTCAAATCCCTTAACTAGAATCAAATATGCGATGTTAGTGTCCGTGTGGAGAATTGTCAGGCAACTCTTAACTGTCTCCAAGATCAGCTTAGACATGACCCCCAGTCTGCCCTCTTAAAAGCCAGTGAGACTGAAGCTATTCAAGACCTTCTTAGAGCGCTTAGAGACCAGGAATCATTTTTTCAACAAGCTTCTCGTATTAAATGGCTTAAAGCAGGAGACAGAAACACAAGATCTTTTCATCAGTCCCTCATTTCTCACATAAATAGGAACTCTATTCACTCCTTACATTTGGCCAATGGTACTAGACTTGTCGATTTCCATGAGATTCAGGATCAGTTTGTAACTCATTTCCAAAATTCTATAGGGACTTCTAAATCCCTTCCTTCTTCTCAAGAGTTTGTGGCCTCCCTCTCTCCTCTCCCTTTCCCTGATAGTCTTACCAGCCCTCTTATAGCTGCTGTGTCTGATCAAGAGATCAGTGAGGTCCTCCACTCCTTCAATCCGAATAAAGCCCCCGGCTCTGATGGTTTTAATGGGCATTGCGCATTATTGGTCAGGATGTCACTAAGGCTATTAAGAATTTCTTTGAGCATAGGAAACTTCTTAAGGAGCTTAACTCCACCTTCCTCTCCCTCATTCCTAAGACAGCTCAACCAACCACTGTGCAAGATTACAAACCCATCTCTTGTTTATATTTTCTGTATAAGGTCATTGCTAAGCTTATAGCTAATAGACTCCGACCTGTTCTTCCCCACATTGTTAGCCACAACCAATATGCTTTTGTTCCAAATCTTCGCATAGGTGATAATGTTTTGATGGCTCAGGAAATTCTTAGAAATTATCACATTTCTAATAGTCATAAGCGTTGTGCTTTCAAAATTGATCTTATTAAAGCTTATGACACTGTTCATTGGGAGTTTCTCATCGTTGTTCTAGAATCTATCGGTCTTCCAAGGCAATTCATTGCTTGGATTCAGGAATGTATTTCGACCCTGTCTTACTCTGTCCTCATAAATGGTTCCCCCTCCAAATTCTTTAGAGGTCAGTCGGGCCTGAGGCAAGGTGATCCCCTATCCCCTTTCCTTTTCATTCTATGTATGGAAGTTCTTTCTAGAGGGTTGAACATGGCTCTCGATGGCAACCCCTCATACCAATACCATTGGAGATGTAACTCTCTTAAGCTAAACCATCTTCTATTTGTTGACGACCTTATGCTTTTTTGTTATGTTGATTTGGATTCTGTGACTTCTTTGCTAAATTGTCTTAGGACCTTCTCTCAATTGTCTGGTTTGGAACTGAATCCCAACAAAAGCCATTTTTTCTTATCCCCTGAGTCTTTTCCCCTGACTCCTCAAATTGAGTTGGTGTCTGGTCTTCAGCGAGGTAGTCTCCCTATTAAATATTTGGGTGTACCCCTCATTATTGGCAGGCTGACTCGTAGGGATTGTAGGCCTCTTGTGGAAAAAATCGAAGCTAGGATTAATAAGTGGACTAACAAAAGTCTTTCCTATGCTGGTAGGGTTTAGTTGATTATTTCAGTGCTTTCTTCCTTTCAAGTCTATTGGTCTTCCATATTCATTCTTCCTTCTACCATCCTTAAAGAGATAGAGGCTAAACTTAGGAATTTTCTCTGGTCTGGGCAGCACTCCTCCCAGTCTAGTGCTAAGGTCAAATGGTCAGACATATGTAGACCAAAAACTGAAGGTGGTCTTGGGATTAAACACTTATCTACTTGGAATACTGTGCTTTTGGGGAATAGGATTTGAATTTTGTTTCATGACTCGGAAGCTCTCTGGGTGAAGTGAGTTCACTCTATTACTCTTAGGCGAAGGACCTTTTGGAGTATTCTTCCTACTAGCAATAGTTCCTGGAGTTGGAGGAAAATTTTAGCTGTGAGGGATAAACTAGCGAACCAATTCAAAATTCGGATAGGAAATGGAGCTTCCACTTACTTTTGGTAGGATCCTTGGCACCCGAGAGGTATCCTCCAGCATTTCTCTACTACTAGGGCCATTAATGGTTCCGAGCTCAAAAGGACAGCCACAATTTCCGAGGTGATCATGAATAATAGGTAGAGATGGTAAGAGGTTATCAGTGATACATTGGGTTTTCTGGCACACTCCAATATCATCCGGATAGCTCTCAACAAGATAATTTGGAGTGGTTGGCAGGGTCTGGGAACCGCCATATCTACACTAACTCTTCAGCCTATTCCTTTTTAAGACCTCCCCTAACCAAGAATCCCTTGGCATACACTGGTGTAGTCCACAAAGAATAGCCCAAGATGTTCCTTCATACTTTGGTTGGCCTTTCGTGGCAAACTACAAACTAGAGACAAACTCACTTTTCTCCATAACCCTAATCATTGTTAGTTATGTCTCACTGCCAATGAATCAATAGATCATTTATTTTTTGAATGCCTTTATTCCAAGGCAGTTTGGACTTATTGCCTAGCCTACTTTCATATCACCTTCCTTCCCCATCTTGACCTCCATACAATCCCTTCTTGGCTTAATTCCCCACATAACCTCAAATCTATCAATCCTATTTTCACCATTCTCGTTTCAATGGCTGTCTACTCTCTGTGGAAAGAAAGGAATGCAAGGACCTTTAAAGACGTAGCTATGGGGGTGGATGGAGTGAAAACCAGAGTTCTCACTATAGTTCAGGAGCACCTCAAAGTAGGCATAGAGGGCGGGTAAGGGCATGAGAGGTTTTTAATACTAACATCCTTGAGCAGGTTTTTGTTGCAGGTTTTAACCAGAGACACTTGGGTTAGCAGGTCAAAGCACCGCAGTATGAGAGCTCACCCAGTCTTCAACTCTTCACAGCCACTCCTCAGCAGCAATTCGACTTCCCTCATTGGCCAGGCAGTAGCTCAATATCCAAGTCTTCATTGTTTCATCAGAAGTCGCAGCAAAGTTAAGTGAAGAATCCACACCTCTACCACATTCAGCACATCAGGTCTTTCTTATTAAAGTAGGTTGAGAGGCTATTTTGACCTCTCCTCAACTGTACAACTTATGTTTACCATGATTTTTTATGGTATTAGTTCTATATGAGGTTGGGCTTGGTAGTAGTTTCTGGTATGAAGGTTTGATACTTTAAATTTGGATGCGTTGGTTGTCTAGCTTATGTTTTGGTCCAGCTGCTAGTCTTTGGAATGGTTCCTGTTGATTGTGTTTTGGTTATTTTATTAACCTTGTTCTCTAGAACTAGAGTTTGCAGATTGTACAAGCTCTAGCTGTACATTTTTCTATTTATTTATATATTCCTTCTGATTTTAAAAAAAATTAATAATTTTAATAAAGCAACGAATAAGAGCAATGTGGAGAGCACTTATAAATATAATATAAATTTCATAATTTATGATAACTTTATTTACAAACTTTATCTTATGTATTAGTTAATTAAACAAATGTATATAATAATAATATCTTTAATAATTACTTTTTTTACCATTTATATTTTTTGTCACATCTATACGTGGGTCTATCAAAAACAACCTCTTTACTATGTAAGAGTAAGACTATATACCTTCAAACTTTTCCAGATCTCATTTTATTGTGAGACTTTGAACTAGAAGTGATGATTATCTTATAAATACAAAATCAAGTGATATATAATAGTAATTGATAATAAGTAGAACCACAGTTATATATTTTCCCTTTCTTTACTAAGAGGCCCAAACCTTATCACCAAACGAAAGAGAATCAAACTTCATCTTGGATGTATATTATGAAGCTAGATTTGCACGATACCGACTTGAGTTTTATTTATGGAACAAGCTCTAGTTGATGTTGATAAGCCAGGTGTATGAAGCTAAGCTTACCGTGGATTAATGGCGAAAGAGCTTAAGGTTAGGAGATGAAACATGAATACGTTAATCTAGTTCCCAATTCACGTGAGGGTCAATGTCAAAGACGACGGGGACAAGCCAGCTTGGAGAATTCTAGGATGGCAAAGTCTTTGCTTTGTAAGGAGATAAAAAGGGCCCATTGGTCTAACGAGACCTCCATGGCGATGGCTATGGCTATGGCTTCTTCTAGTTCTTGTCCCTACTTGAGCTGTTCAAAGTAAAGGCCATTCAATGCGACGAAACTCTCTTGCCTCTCTATCTATCACTTTGTGTAAATGCAAATGCACTCGGTAGAGAAGTAAACAGGATCCAAGCTCGCCTGACTCTTCTTAAAATCAACAGGTCAGGTCGGGTTGACAGAGCCTGAGGATTAATATTTTCAATACAGCGGCGGAGGTCCGGGCGCCGCAATTCTGTTCCCATCTCAGCCGCTGTGCCGACGTGTGGTTTTCGGGTACATCATACATACCATGAACCAGAAGTGGTGGGGCTGGGCTGAGACCCGTTTACGATATGAAGTTGTCTGTGAGACTTCTGACTCTGTACTTTTTTTCTAGGCTTTTGGGCCATGCTTGTTCATGATTTTATCGACCATTTCTCTTGAAGGACCCCAATGCTTTTTTTTAATCTCCATTTTATTTATTTTTATTAAATCAATAAAATATTTTTAAAGAAAAAATTTTAAATTATATTTTATTTAGTTATTGGTTTTAGTGTTTTAATTATTAATTAATTAATTGATATAATTAATCATCAGGAAATTTAATTATTATGAAAAGAAATTCTCATAATCTTTAATTTTTAATTTTCCTTCTATTTAATTAGTGAACTTTAGTCATCAAATGTAACATGTGAATTAAGAAACTTTAGCCATTGTGTAAGGCATTTCTTGTAATTTTACATTGATAAAAATTAAAACAATTGCAAATTATTTCATTGCCTTGAATAGAAACTATTTTTTCAAAACGATAATATATATTTATAATGTAAAAAAAAGTAATTTCACTAAATTTAAAAGTAAAAAAGACAAAACGAAACGAAATTATGTTAATCAAATAATTTGATATAAGAGTCTGAAATATATTATTTATTGTGAAATTACATTTAAAATTTAGTAATAATCTTTTAATTTATATGAGAATAATTTTCTGGTGTAGATATTATAATTTTTATTATTAAATGATCAATTTGACTTTAAAATGATATGTTAAATATATTATTTATTTTATAGAAAATTTGAAATTTTAGGCCAATCTTGGATTTGTTTGTAAAAGAAAGAGAACAAATTTAGGTGGAGGCATCAACATCAAAAGAAAATGAGATAATGTTGAAAATTAATATTGAGATGGTCCCATTCTACAGCTCTTGGTCTCGGGACTCCGTTTTGATTTGATATTTCCTCCCATGTGGGGGACGGCTATCTCACCAGGTGACCGTCCAATAACGCACCGCCACGCATGAATATGAGCGTTGAGTTCACGTGTGAGCAAGTAACAATAATAGAAGAGAGCGCTCTGTGTGGGGGGGCCTACATCGCTTGTCGTGGGGACCACCGTGCACGAACATTACTCGATACACGGCTCAAACGGTTAGAGCCGATCATCCGCAGAAATAACGCGGGAGGAAAGAAGAGACCAGAAGGGGCATTAATGGAGATTGATTTTGACTTGTGGAGTGGGGACCAGTGGAGTCTCGGCCGTCGGATCAAACGGGTTTCTTCTGATTTGGATTGTGATGAACCGTCAAGATTGAAGTAAACGGTTCACTGTTTACACATTTTTTTGGGAAAAAAAAACAAAGATAAACATAGCAAGAAATTGATATAAGACAATCTTAATTTAAAGATGTTAATGTATCAAAGAAACAGAATTCAAAGACAACTACAAATGTATGTTGTTTGTTAAATACTGAAATCTAACATGTGTTACATGTAGTTATCATGATAAGATAAAGCATGTGTTACATGTCAATTACTAAAAGATAATATCATCATCACACTCAATTTGAAGTCCCGCAATATAGCAGAGAAGGTTTGATAGTATATAAGTTTCTAAAATAAAAAGAGTAGTAAAAATCTTACTAAAACGTAAGATTTGGGAAGTAAAAATTTATATATGACACATATTTGTAGGTGCAACAACAATAATTAAATAAAAATTTCATTGAAACGTAAAATCTGAACAGGTCTAATAATATGTAACCTTATCTTTCATTACTAAAAAAATTATTTCCAAAATGTTCAAGAATGCAATATTTTTAAATTATTTATAAAAATTCAAGAGTGAGTCTTTATTCGCAAAATGTTTTGTTATTCAAAAGAATATCTTGGTGTTACCTAATTGATCTTCTCTCTAGTTATAAGTACTCTGATCATCAAATCTGAAATTGAGAGTTGACAATAAGAGAGAATTTTTAGTTAAGAGTAGAAGAAAAAAAGAAGCAGAAGCCATGGGAACCCATTCACTGAGCTGTAATGATGGGGTGCATGTGGTCTCTCTCTTTCATAACTGTAACTATATTTTAATACTGCACTCAAACAAAAAGGAAGGAACTAGGATTTTAAAGAGAGACAAAATTCTGATGACCAACTTGCTTCTTTGTGCTCTATCCTCTCCTCTCCTCTGTCTGACTATTAACTATCTTCAAGTTGGCAAATGCTGAGAGAAAATGCACCTGCAGATTCTTTTCAGGTCCCATGGTTTTTCCTTTAAAACTTGTGTACTTGTACTGTATCTGTCATCTTCTACTCTCTCATTTTCTGAATTTAGTAGACATAACACCCCACATCTTACAGTTGTATATTGAAATGACCATCTTCATATTTACTGTTTCTCAACTGTAGAATCCATTAATTACTTAAAATGGTATTCTGGTTTTACATCTGATCCGAACCCATTTGACTAAGCAGGAGTGTGGTAGGACCATCATGAAAGGGTATGCATCAGAATGTTCAAGAAAAGTAATAACTGAAACTAGTGTAGTGAAAAAAAGTGAGAATTGGTAAAATTGAGTCATGATTAAAACTATGATTAATGGAAAACTTTATGGAGAAAGTGATTCTCAGTGAAAAGAGATGCTGATTTATTCTCTGAACAATGCTGCAGTTTTTACTGTACCTTTACAGTGCGCGTGGAATGGCAATGAGTAATCAAAAGAAGGTCAGGTAGCTTAGCTTTCCCCACTAAAAACATTAAAGAAAGTAGTACATACACATAATGAAGTGATGAGAGCAATAAAATAAGAATTTAGTAGTTAACAGATTCAATGTGCTATGCCTAAAAATCTCATGCTTCCCATCTGCAAAAAAATATACTCTTACAACCCCACCAAACTGACCAAAAAGCCTTATCTTTTTCAAACCCATTATTCCTCCTTTGGGACTATATTTTATTCAGCAATCCTACTTCCAATGTTTTGCATGTTTTCAAGTACAATTAGGGATTATTATTATTATATTTAGACATATGTTCTTTGTATCTATATAAGCATGGCCCTTTTAACAAAACAGTGCACTTGTTCATCCATGGTAGAGTAGCTCAACCTAGAAAGGAAACTGTCTGTTAATTTACTTCCTTTGTGAATTGAACTTGTTTTTCTCTTGCTTCACTTAATGTTTTCCTGAGACTGCCTTTATATCTGATGTACTGAATGCATGAATCCTTACAACAAGTTCCTGAGATTTATTTGATCTTTTGTCTTTATTACTGTGTACTGGAGGACAAACATCAATTGCCACAACTGACGTTAGCAATTGGTTTTGTTTTGTTCATGATCACAGTTTCCGTGATATAGAATTAAAGAGGGCCGTTATTGCCAGTACCAGCAGATTGTACAGAAAGTAGAGCACAAAAGTTGAGTTTTAGTTCCGTTGTACGCAACAAGAAGTCTGTTCAAGTTTATATTTTGGTTGCAGCTGATCTGTAATTGGTATGTCTATATGTTACTCAGACGTTCTTTCTATTAATATACTACCAATATTTCTTCTTCCTCTCTTTTTACTGTATCTCTGGTATCAATCCTCTCCTGTTTCTGGATATAGGAATAAGAAAGTTATTCTGTTCTTCGATCAATGGAGAGTTTGGGCTGGGACGAATCACAAGTTCTCACAGACACATCATCCCTGTGGAGCAATCATGAGCATGGCAACACTGAAGGGACCTTGATCATGCCCAACTCAAATTCTTGTGTGTTCGGTGGCAAGATGGATCTTATAACAGAAGATTTCTTCAATGAGTTTCAAGCATTTCAAAAGACTCAAACATCACAACTTAATCCAGATTCTGAAACAGTAAGTGAGAAGCTATTCAATGACTAGTTTGATCTTAGGTTGAATGTTCACTGATGAAAATTGGATCTTTGTTGTAGCAGCAGTACCAAGAGGCACAAAGATCAATGGTTAACACAGTAGTGACTGCAAAATCAGGAGTTGGACCAAGTTGGCGAGATGTTACTTCAACTATAAAAATGTACTCATCTCCTTTAATTAATAAACATTGTTCGGCAGCTGTTTTGGACATAGGAGATCCATTTCAAGTTATCAATGGCTTACCAGAGGCAAAGACTGGTGTTTCAACAGGCTCACTAGAGTCTCTAGATTGCTTGCTATCAGCAACTAACAGCAACACTGAGACATCTGTGGAGGACGATGGAGTTTCAATGATCATCCCAGATTGCAGGAACTTGTGGAATTTCGGTTCCAACAGTGTTGTTTCATCAGGAGAATCTGGTAACACTACAGTTTGCAATGCGAGAAACAACGAAATGCGTTGTCCGATCGGCGAGCTCGATGAAACTGTCTCTCAAAGTTCTTCAGATCAGATTTGTAACCAGGGAAGGCGTTCACAAACAAAGCCTGTTTCAACAAAGAGAAGCCATGATCAAACTGAGGCTACAAAGAATCCTTATTTCAATCTTCTCCCAGCTGATATTTCTACAAAGGAAGGTGGCTTCAGGTTCATTTCTGATAATAATCCTCCGAGAGCAAAGAAACCCAGATTAGATAAGCGTCCAAGCTCTTCAAACATCAACTTTCAGCAGCCAAGTTCATCTATGTCATCATCTATAGTTGATCAGGAGCCTGATCCAGAAGCTATTGCTCAGATGAAAGAAATGATATATAGAGCAGCAGCTTTTAGGCCTGTGAACTTAGGCTTGGAAGTGATGGAGAAGCCTAAGAGAAAGAATGTGAGAATATCAACTGATCCACAAACTGTGGCTGCAAGGCAAAGAAGAGAGAGGATAAGTGAGAGAATAAGAGTTTTACAGAGGCTGGTCCCAGGTGGTTGCAAGATGGACACAGCATCAATGCTTGATGAGGCTGCAAACTACCTCAAGTTCTTGAGGTCACAAGTTAAGGCACTAGAAAACCTAGGCCACAAGCTTGGCTCATCATCAGTTAGTGGTCTACAACCAACAAACATTGCTTTCTCTTCTTTACCATTCAACCACTCTTTTCCCATGCAGACTCAATTTCCGCTTCAGAACCCTAACCATCTTCACCACTCTTAGAGTTGAAAAAAAAAAAAACCAGCACAACATATCCCTAATAATTAGATCCTTAATCATGGTACTTATCATCATTTGCACACCAATGATTAAGAGTCAATAAAGCCAATATTCTAGCTTTAAAGCAAAGTAAAGAAGCTAATCCAAAGATGTTTTACCATGACCTTCATGATTGCTTTTCTATGGTTCCTGGTTTAAAAGCATTGACTAATTATACTTTTCCTTATTACCATCATCATCATGACATCCACCTTCCAAGATCAAAGTGAGAGTTGAGTACCGAGCACTTCTATTTCCTTTATTATTATTATTATTATTTACCTTTTCTGCTTCCAGTTCTATATGGATTGTAATTAATGTAATACTGGAAGAGAAAGTATGGTGAAAGCAGTGAAAACTAGGGTTGGAAATAGTTAAGTTTTACTACAGCCTTTTGCATGCAAAAAGGCATAACAATTATAGCTCTTATGATTAAGATCAAGGGCTAGAAAGTGATGATCATTTTAGCATGTTTACTTGGTTTTGTTTAATCTGTCCAATGTACTCAAAGCTCACTTTTCTTGGAGATGAGATCTTTATCAAGTATCTTTAATGTATAATTTTGTTTAGCTAACCAATGCAAAAGACATTCTCTTACGATTAGTGAGCCCCAGTCAGTGGTCCTGTCTCCTTGATTCAATCCAAAGCGTGCCCTCGAAAATCACTCCCAATCTCATTGCATAGCACATGTTTATGCTTCTTTCTTGGCAGGGTTCTCAAGTTAATTTGCTATGTTCATAACAACCCTCCTGTCATATTTTTAAGAACTCTTCTAATAATCCCTGAACACATCCAACTAATAACACTCATGATGATGATGGAGGAGATGATGCTTGGATGGTGTCACAAGACTTTGATGTGTATGTACTACACTTGCTTGGTAGTTCTGATTTTGTCCTATAAGAGTAGGACTTTGATTGGTTCAAACTTCAAAGTAAGCTTTTCTTTTTTGGTGGTTGGGGATGTATGGAATATGCTAAATTTAGACAAAGTCTGTTGTGAAAAGAACCTAGATCTCTCCTTGTATGGCTTTTGTTTTTATGTTCCTTGTTCAAGTTTGAAGAAATGCCAATTGGGGAAGGTCCCAAGATAACCAATTTGCGTTTGCGTGTATTGAAATCTCTAAGGAAACTCTTGTCTTGTAGTACTCTCCTCCCGCAAGTGGGAAAATTTTGACTTTAATTGTGATATGATAGATAAGTGTATATAAGTATTGAAAATGGACAACTAGGGTTTCAAGTAGGAAACTAGACTAGTGGCAAGCTCAATCAATTGACCAAGCCTTCAATAAAGCTATCTATTATGAAGTGACCAATCCTAATGGATTGTTTTATTATTATTATTGTTATTATTATTAATCAAACCTATAAATGTTGTTTTTGCATGTGTATTAAATTATGATATATTTTAAATAAATTATTTGAAAAATCATTAATTTAAAATTAAATAATGAATTGATATTTATAAATTTTAGAATATTTTGATTAATTATTTTTAAAATTTTCAAATGAATTATATTTTCATATGGTGATGTCTTACTTTCCTTTTATTATTATTATTATATAGTTTTTTTGAAAATTATTATTATATAGTTACAACTTGCAAAATGGAATGGGTCCTTAGATTGTTGGCCTAAAATCACAAATGATGACAGGCACATAATGTTGACTTTTTCTTTTTTCCCCTTTTGCCCTTTTCTTGGGTTAAAGAGTCAAAGATGATGAAGCCATATCTCCATTGTTTTTGACATATATAACTTTTTTCTACTGATTTATTTCATCATAAAAAAGAATGACCTAATCGTCTTAAAAAAAAACCTTTCATCTTTATTAATTTGTAACAAAACATTTTAAAATTTGGAACTTTAATTCTTAAGGGAAACAATGAAGTTTGCCAAGTCAATGTTATGTGATTAGAAATAACAATGAATTGAACCGATCAAACTGGTATCTTTTACAATTAACTTTTACAATAGTTTGAGTCTGACTTGAAATTCAATAACTTCAAGTTGCATAGCTTAAATTTGTTGGATCATCTCAAAATGACATTATTTTAATAATTGATGAATTTGGCTTGAGTCAAGCTCAAATGTAATGAACCTATACTTAATTTATTGAATTTGAACCGAATCAAACTAAAATTATGTTCCTTTTTTGTAATGCTTATAATAGTAAGAAAAATATGTGATATTTTTAGAGTTTATAACGCTGATATTATTCGACCCTGGAGAGAAATCTTCTTCAGGAAAAAAGAAAACAGCTTTCCATTTCTGTTTTTCTAGGTACAGGGATTGGTTCATAGTATACAACACAGGTTCAGTGCAAAGATGTCAAAAACATTTTATGGCATATTTATTTTTTTATACTCTAATTAGTTTAGTTCGATGAAGATCAAAAGAACTACCTTGCCAGGGGAGATTCTCCTGTATGCAGATTCATGCTGAAAACTTCACTCGGATTTTCTGTCTGAAAGCTTTGACCCTCCATGATCCGATACCTCTCCATTGCCAGACACTCTGCCAATTCAATCACTACCTGACTCATGTTTGGCCTTCTCATAGCGTTACTGTATACACAATCCATTGCTAATTCCATGAATTTCCACACAGAGTTTACGCTGTAGGCTCCCGATAACCTGTGATCCACAATAGTTTCAATATCGCCATTTGTGATCAGGGGAGTAACACATTGTGTTATGTGGATGTTCTCAGAGGCCCTGGCAATCACGGGTTGGTTTGTGATTATCTTCAGGAGGACAACACCGAAGCTGTACACATCAGTTTTTTCAGTGAACC
>JANJEY010000005.1:4632022-4643762 GCA_024703695.1 Erythroxylum cataractarum | reverse complement strand
TCTTCACATCTCTGTGCACAATTGGAGGCTTACACCCATTGTGGAGATACTCCAATCCTCCATTTCAGATTGCAGAACATGTCAAGACCAAGAAAATGGAAATGAAAGTATAGCATTGACGTATCTGACTACTGACCTTGAGCTGCATCGAGGGCTATTGGAAGCCTTAACTCCCAACTTAAGGTCTCCCAACTTACAGGATTTTCAAAGAAGACAATTGTGACAGGAAGTCAGGGATTGAGCCATTTAAATTATTGTTTGACAAAGTTCCTGACATGATAAAAGCAATTGTAAGACAGATTAATTTCTGTATCAGCATTTTAATACTGCATATTTCCTAATGGCATAAGGATACTCACAGGGATTCGAGTGATTTTAGATTAGCTATTTCTGGGGCTATCTCCCCTGTCAGTGCACTAGATGATAAACTCCTGATAGAATGTTAACCAATACTTGTTAAGATGGAGAAAAATATAATGGAAAAGGGAATATGTACATACAAGGATGTGATTGTAGGTTGAGCATTATTGTAGCTGCAATTGAGTCCATCCCACACATAGGCTTGAGGAGCACATGGATCTCCTTGCCAATTTTTCGTTACCTTGTACGTCGACTTGATCTCCGAAATAGCGACAACTAGTATATTTCTCGATATTTCAAGTAATTCTAGATCAGATTATGTATGCTATGATATGCATTACCAAAACAAGGAAGATGCTGATTTGAAAATTAACACATACCATCGCTGGGATCTGTTGGTGCCAGTGTGAATTCAAGTATGTGATAAATTTCCAAAGCATTGAGAAGAGGTGGCAGTGTTGAAGCTTCAGTTTTCTCTATTAAAAAAGTAATCCATGTTCCTGTTGATGGGTTACAGATAGTGGTCGTAGACAGGTAATGGGGAACAATAGGTGGAATCCAGTTACTGCTATTATTAAAAATCGTGTTCGGCTGGTCTTGAAGGTTAATGTCGAATTGTCGCGACTGGTTGGCTCCTAGCTTTACAATCTCAGCGAAGTGCATGCAGACATAGAAATTGTAACCACTAGCGCCTACACTTATGGAGAAATTTACTGGTGCGCTGGTGTTTGTTGGTGATCCTGCAGTGCTCATGACATTTGATGGTAGTTGGTATTCAATGTGCTGGGGATCAGGTTCAACAGTTTTATTTGTGCCCAAATCAGTTGAGTGCATTAAATGGTAAGGATCCCAGATACGGTCATATACATCATCAGGAAACCTGCAGGTTCACTCTCCAGGATCAATAAGCTTGATCTATACATCTGCGAATCGCATTCTCAAAGTTTTGGAGGCATGTAATGACTTACCTGAACTGTTCATTGGTTCTGGAACCAACATCTTTCCGTATGAACAGTACGTATACCTGTTGTCCAGACTGAATTGGATATGCGGTGCTGCTCAAAGGCCTGAATTCTAAAGCTGATATAAACGGTATTCCAGAACCAACGTTCACCAGACAGATAAACATGTAGTTTGACGAGGGGTTATATATGACTTCGGGATTGACAGGATCCGAGGCATTGAGAATTTGGACATTGAACCACCTGTTAGGCCCTATGTGCAGTTGGAATATTGGTAGTTTATTCAGGTTGTCATAGTTTCCATACAAGAATCTAGCCCTGATCAGATATTTAGTGCCTCCTGTAACTGATATTTTGTAGCAATTCCTGCCACCTTGAGGAAAGCTCCTTAGATATAACAGCTGGGTGTCCGTGCCATTTATGTTGAAATCAGGTCCTATGCTCGCTCTTATGCCACTGTCAATGAACGTCTCATCCGAAATATAATCCAGGCCTGTTTTCGAATCTGTATAGCTTCTATTTGCAGGTAAGCCACAATCTATGCTAATGAACCCTGTGATCAAGGAATAGAGAAACTCCTGATTAGTTTGATGGTTAACAAATCAGATACTTAACCATAAATCAAGAAACAAGAACCTGTTTGATTCTGTGCATGCCCCGGAACTGCAGGAGCTAAGACACAGAGAAAAATGAAAAGTAAATGTTGCAGCATCTTCCCTCTGCTCACCAGTTTCTTTTCCGGTAGATGAACAGAAGACTTAAGTACATGTGTCATAGATTATGATCCTGGACTTCTTCAACTGCTGCTGTAACAGCTTTGCCAACTTGTAAATGATATAGTAATTTTAATTATCAACGGATTGTAATGAAAATAATGAATTTAATTATTCGAAAGACGCAGTTACGCAGTAGACAGGATAGGTCACTTGACCAAAACAATCTTCACTGTAGCAGTAGCAATTAATTTAAATACAGAAATGATAATCCTGAAACCTTATTTTTCAGTTCTGAATCGTATGACTGTTTCTCTGGTTCTGCCTGAATAGAATTAACAACTGTCTAGTCAATATCAGCATGCATGAGAGTCTTATATCTCCAGGTTTTTGTAAAATCCCCAGTTACATTCTATATGATATCTTCACTGTCATAGTTGTCACCATGAAATGTAAAGGTTAACCAAAGATGCTGCTATCTGGTGAACAAATGATAACCAATCAACTTGTAAATCAAAGTCAAGACTCAAGACTATATAAAAAAAAAAAAACAATGATGTATACAGTACCTGACCAATTCCTGATAAGAAATTAGTCTTGAGATATGTATTAGCAGTTTAAACGTGGACGCAGTCTAACAAATAAAAATTGGATTAGGCAGTTTACAAAATTAAATTTTATTAATTTGAAAACAACCTATCGTCTAATCAAGGTAAGGCTGCATACTGCATCTTCCCAAAACACGCGTTTCAAATATTTTTATTGAATTATACTTGTTGTTGTAAATTTAAATTTTATTAATCTCCAAAGTTTATAAATTATATTGGAATTCTTTTGAGGTTGTCCGTCTAAATCATTGTCGGGTTTATTTAAGTTTGTAAGCTTTTACAAACTTGAAAAAAGAACTTTCATTCAACTTTTAAATAATTATTTAAAATTCTCAAAAACTTCCTTTTAGTTTTAATTTTATTAGAAAATTTGTTTTTAAACCTCGGATAAAAAATAATGATAAAACACAAATAATATAAACATTAAACACTGACTAATCAAATACTATTTATATTACGATTTAACTTAATTTTTAAACTAATTATATTTAAGATTGAAGATAAATAAGGATGGTAAAAGGCTCAAGCTCAATCAGCCTGAAACCCTATAAATAATGATAAAACGATATCATTTTATTTTATAAAATAATAATAATTATGTAGATCGAGCTAAGCCTGATTCGAGATTCAATAGAAATAACAAAACAACACCGTTTTACTTTTAAAAATAATAATAATTCTGCCTAGGGCCACTTGAGTTGGCCGACCTACTGCAATCTTTAAAAATAAGTTATCGTATTAATAATATTTAATTATTTTATGTTTAATATTTATGCTATATCATTATTTTTTAGTCAGAGTTTAAAATAAATAATTTTTTTAAAAAATAAAAAGTAGAAAAAATCGAGATATTTAAGATCAGTTTTTTTTTTAATTTCTTAAATTACGGAAAAAGTCTATATCTTTTTTCTTAAATTTAATATTAAATTCGATTAATTTTAAATTATAACATCCCGATTTCTTGATTCTTCTCTTTAAGAAAAACGGAATCAGGCGCTACTCGTCTCAGTTCCTTTGGGCTCTCGCTAACTTCCTATACCCATCAGAATGGCGACGCCTCCGGCGGTGAACGTCGACGGGAACCCTCTAGCGGCGCCACAGCCTCCGGGGACCGACATGACGGGTATTTGCTTCAGAGACCAACTATGGCTCAACTCGTACCCTCTCGATCGGAACTTTGTGTTCGATTACTTTGCGCTTTCACCTTTCTATGACTTCACTTGCAACAACGAACAACTTCGGTTGCGATCTATACACCCACTTGACCCCTCACACCTCGTGTAAGTAAAACCACACAAATTGTTCCTTTTCTGTATGTGTGTGCATTTTCAAGATTGAAACTTTTTGCGTTTTGAGAAAGCTTTTGTCTTTGAGTTGATGTTTACTGATGTGGGTTTTTGTCATATGTTGTATAGTATGCGCTATTATAGTGTCAAGGTTTTAGCCTTATTGTCAAGATTTAGGTGTCATTAGTTCATTACTGTACTCTATGAGTTCTTTAAGTTGGATTGAATAATTTGGAAGGAAAGGCTTATGTGTTGCTTCTTTTTAAGAAAAATGACAGGCACAGAATACGTGTTGAGTGAAGTGATGGAGCCTCATCTGTTTGTTATTCGTAAGCAGAAGAGGGATAGTCCTGAGAAAGTCACACCAATGCTTACTTATTATATCTTGGATGGTTCCATATATCAAGCTCCACAGCTTTCCAATGTCTTTGCAGCTCGAATTGTGAGCTTTACCTTTACTTCTGTATTCTTGATACCATATATACATGAACTTGTCTGACATGAGGCAGAGTAGTTGCCAAAGCTTTGTACATTTCATGAACTAAACATTATTTAGAAAAAAAAATGACATATTTTGTGTATGAGGATTTCGATTGTCATGTATTACATCACATTTTGAAAGTTGGAGAAAAGAAAGGATGAAAAATCCCAGTCAGAATATGGAGTGAGGAGTCTTTATTTACGATTGAGGTTGAGGTACAAATGACGGAAGCTTAAATTGAAGTTTTGGTAGATCAAGCATTTATGATATGGCTGTGACATGATGCATATACTTGTGTTCATTGCTATTGTTGCATGATCCGAGTGTAATCTTTGGTTATCCATATGGCAGGGACGAGCACTGTACTATATTTCAAAGGCATTTACTACTGCTGCCTCAAAGTTAGAGAAGATTGGATATGGTATTGATGGGCTACTTTGCTCGTTTTCCTTGTTGATGTGATTCTTGTATTGTATGCAAGTAGGATATGGAGAGAAGTTCTGGGATGGCTCTGGAGTTTCTTTTTGGATTGATTGCTAGCGTCATTTCAAATAATCTCCCTTCTAAACAGGAAGTTCCGTAATGTGACAGGAAATTTTATGGACAATAATACCACCTTTTATTTTATTTTCCTTTGCATCCTTCATCTCATCTCCTTACAGTCGATATTTGATATTTCATGAAGGTGAAACAAGAACTGGTTACTTTGTAGTCGCAACACAAGTGCATATGCCATAGATTTGAATTAATGACCCATATATTATTTTGTTTTTCATTTCCATCAAGTTGTCTATATAAATTTCTATTGCAGTTGATACTGATAATGACGGTGTAGCTTCTGAATCAAAGGCTGGTAAGGAGGTGGTTGATTTCAAAGAAGTTAAGAGGATAGATCATATTCTTGCTTCCTTGCAGAGAAAGGTAACTTTTATGTATCTAAACAAAATCCTCCAAATTCTCTTTTCTTTAAGATTGTCTGAGCATTTTCCTTTGGTTGTTCTCTAACCACAAAGCCTTAGCAACTTAAAGTTCGATAGGATGTCAATTGTCAGCAGTACAAAAAATCGAGGAATAAATTTTGTTTAGCTATTGTTCTATCTTTTCATTTCCCCTTCCATCTTATCTCATATGCGATAGTGATCTCTTTCTGTTTCGGATATGTGTCTTGCAGTTACCACCCGCCCCTCCACCACCACCATTTCCAGAAGGCTATCTTCCAGCTGCGGAAGCAGAAAAAGGTCCAGATGCTCAACAAGGAGAACCACTGCCTACGGTTGATCCAATTATCGATCAAGGTCCATCCAAAAGGATTAAATTATGAGTTAATGAGCCTTCTGTTTCATTCTTCCTTTTTTCACATGTTGGTAGAACACTTAGAGAATATGTAGAGTTCACAAGCTGAGCTTACTTAGAGAACAGGATGTTGTGTTAGGATAACCAGCAGTTTAATCCCTTACTTAAGATTAAGATTCTTGTTTCTGACATAACGAACCTACCCTTGAGTGCTCTTTTAGCTTACAATGTAATCTTGTACTATCTGATATTTCCAATAGTTGAAAGTCAATAAAGTACGAAAACCCTGTTGAACATTGTCTCTTCTGGTTGAATTGAACCATGTTACCCTCTGGACTCGATGTTCTCGTGAAGGTTTCTATAAATTCATTTACATGAGTGCCTGTGTTGTCGAAAGATGAGGGCAATCCTTATTATACTCTCTGACAATTCTGAAAGTATTGGAGACTAACATATTGATAGGAGGACAAAAGGCGTGCTACAGTTTCAACTTGTCAGGAGGACCCGGGGCAAGGGCGTGTTCTTGCTACCTAGGAAATGAAACGACATTGCAATAAGAAGGCATTGCGAAAACAATCGAAAAGCCCAAAAGGTCTAATCAGAGCTTTGTTGGCGTGGACTAGATAACAGAAAGTTAGCTAACTTGGAAGGT
Source organism: Erythroxylum cataractarum (assembly GCA_024703695.1). Lineage (NCBI taxonomy): Eukaryota > Viridiplantae > Streptophyta > Magnoliopsida > Malpighiales > Erythroxylaceae > Erythroxylum > Erythroxylum cataractarum. The sequence continues at coordinate 4,637,407 of JANJEY010000005.1, read as the reverse complement.
AATCTTAGCTGGTTCTGTCCTTTGGTCGCTTGTGTTCCAGAATTCCAGTTCTTTGATCATAGACAAAAAGTTGCTGTAAATTTTGAATTAGGCTTCCTAAATTTAAGTTCCGCATTTTTTTAAAAAAATTAAGAACTTGACCAGTATACCTTTACATGCCTAACTTTAATTAGAGTATTTAAAAAAAAAAACGAAAGAACTCGCATTTGATATCATTTGAAGGAGCACTGAATAAATCTTCGAATTAACACAATAACTTGCAAATTATGCTAATTGGGTATTTCACACAAAACAAGCTTTGTACAATAGGTTCGATCAAAAGAACATAAATAAGGAGAAAAGAACATAAGATCTTTTGATCCTATACCTTCTACTTGACTACCCCTAGGAGGCTAATATACTACTCCTTTGAAAGTATTCTATGGACAAGTTTTACCTTATAAACAATCTTTGAGACAATTACAAATATGCATTTTAATAACAAAATTAACAAATCCAATAAAGTCTCACTCAAATGTATGATTTGAAGATCCAATAAAGTCTCGCTCAAATGTATGATTTGAAGAGATTCAATAAGTAATACAGTAATATGTAATCTTATACTTATTTAATAAAGAGAATTTTTTTAATACACTAATCTAAAATATATATACATATTAAAATAAAAAAAATAAAAAAAAATATAGACAAAAATATGAAAAAGATAATAAATAAATAAATACTTATAAATTAAAAAAAATAAAAATGTAATAAAATAATTGTGTTCGGTGAAAAAATGTTAAGACAATGGTGCTTCCCAAACTACCTTAAAAGACAAGGCAGTTGAGTGTTGCAATGTAATGTGATGACACGAAGGGGGGAGAGAGAACTTGAGAAATATAAACAACGTTGTCAAAACCAAGAATAGGTGGTGGGTTTTGTTAGGAAGCAAAGCAACCGAACTTCTCCTTCAAATGATGTTGTCAAAACAAACCGTTCTCGTCCGCTAGTTATGGTCTTAGTTGCTGTTACAAAAGGTTTTGCATTGCTTTATGAGATTTTTATTTTGACCTGATGCTCAACAGCTGGCTTTGTTTTGTAGTTTCCAAAATGACTTGTGCATTAACTGTGACCATTATTTTATATCTTTGATTCCTCCTTTTCTTCACGTGATTAGTTTTATTTCTTTCCCCGACCATATCGTATATAGAATTCAACTATTTTAGATTCAGCTCAATTTGATTTAACTAATATTTTATGTACCTGAGTCGATTCAATCAATTTAACAGCAAAAATTTTAAATTAGTTAACTCAACTAATTTTTAATTAAGTGATAGAAGAACAAAATTGAAATATAAATGTATTATTTTCCTTATGTATAAATAAATTGCTTTTACACTGTATTTATACAAGTTTATGATTATTTAAGTTGTTGAGATAAGATAAGATAAATGAATTCAAATGAGATTATAGGAGATAATACAAATCATAATAATGCTGAGATTATAGAAGATCTTCACATGTTTATCAGCCTCCCTCAAGCGCACAGTGAGTTCTCATAGTAAGCTTGCCATGAAGATTGTAAAATGCAGAGGAAGATAAAGCCTTGATCATGATATCTGCAATCTGATCATATGAAGATAGATTGATGAATAGTAAGTGCCTTGTTGGTAATCAAATCATTGACAAAGTAAATGTCAATCTCGATATATTTTGTACGAGTGTGAGTGATAAGATTGATGGCAAGAAATGTTGCACCCAAATTATCACACCAAAGAGTGGGTGTGGGGTGAGAGAAACTGATTTCACCAAGAAGAGACGTAATCCAATAGATTTCAGTAGCAGCATTAGCTATACTGTGATACTCTGCTTCAGTGCTAGATTTGGCAATGGTTGGCTGTTTCTTTGCACTCCAAGAGATAAGGTTTGGGTCCAGAAAAATACAGTAACCAGATGTGGAACGACGATCATCAGGGCAGCCAGCCTAGTCTGCATCACAATAGGCTTGAATAGAGAGAGATGTTTGTCGGGTCAAATGGATACCAAAAGTTGATGTGGATTGAAGGTAACGAATAGTCCTTTTAACAATGGTCCAGTGAATGTCGCTAGGACAATGGAGAAATTGAGAGACTTTATTTACTGCAAACTGAATGTCAGGACGGGTAAGACACAGATATTGAAGAGCACCAACAGTGCTTCGATATTCAGAAGGATCGGGAAGAGGGATGCCATGATTTTTAGAAAGTAGAAGAGTTGGAGTGATAAGAGTAATGGCAGGTTTAGATTAGACAAGGCCTGTACGAAGAAGAAGATCTTTAGTATACTTAGTTTGGGTAAGAAGGAGGCCAATTGGTGTGATAGTTGCTTCTATCCCAAGGAAGAAGTGAAGGAGACCCAGATCTTTGATAGAGAAGATAGTGTTAAGGTCTTGAATCAGATTGGTGATGAAAGAGGGGGACGAGCCTGTAATGAGGATATCATCAACATAGACAAGGAGATAGGTGGTATGAGAATGGGTGGAATGAACAAATAAGGATGTGTCAGATTTAGTGGGGGTGAATTGTAAATCAATGAGCTTTTGACTGAGGAAATGAAACCAGGCCCTTGAAGCCTATTTGAGACCATAAAGAGCTTTATGAAGATGACAAACATAAAATGAGTTGTGAGGGTCGATAAAGCCAAGAGGTTGAGACATGAAAACTAGTTCAGTAAGAGTGTCGTTAAGAAAGGCATTATGGACATCAAGTTGATGAACCAACCTATTTTTAGAGAGAGCAATGGTAAGGATGACACGAATAGTAGTGGGTTTGACGACAGGGCTAAAAGTATCTGTATAGTCAATGCCAGCAAACTGATGATAACCTTTGCAACTAACCGAGCTTTATAGCGATCTAAGGTCCCATCAGAATTTCTTTTGGTGTGGAAAACCCATTTACAACCAACAATATTAGCATTAGGAGGAGGAGGGATCAGAGCCCAGGTTTGATTGCGATGTAGAGCCGTGCGAACTCATCAAGTATGGCTTGACGCCAATGTGAAAATTTATTTGCTTGGGTGAAGGAAGTAGGATCAGGGGTATGGGAGGGTTGCGTGTTTATGGAATAGGTGACATAGTCAGAAAGGATCCTGAGAACACGAGCGTTATCATGTGTACGAGTGATCATATGGTAGTGAGGTGAAGGGGAAGGAGGTGATGGGTTTGATGTGGTGGTTGGTGAAGGGGAAGAGGGTGGACCAGGTAGTGGAGGCAAGATGGAAGAGGGAGAGGATATAGGTGAGATATTAGGTGTGGAAGTTGCATAAGGGAAAATAGTTTTAAGGAATCGAACATGTCGGGAGATGTAAAGTTTGGAAGTAATAGGGTCAAAACAACGGTATCCTTTACATTGTAATGAGTACCCTATAAAGACACATTTGATGGACTTTGGGCTCAGTTTGTCTGCACTAGTGGCCCCAAGAAAAGGAAAACAAACACACCCAAAAACACGAAGGTGTGAAAGATTAGGAGGATGGAGAAACAGTTTCATGAGGTGACTTGTGATTTAGAATAGGTGTGGGGAAGAGATTAATAAGGTAGGTGGCTGTAGAAAAGGCTTCGAACCAAAAAAGTTTTGGTAAAGAGGCATGAAGGAGAAGAGTAAGCTCAGTTTCGATAATATGACGAATTTTACGTTCAACAAGACCATTTTGTTATAGGGTATGAGGGCTCGAAATTCAGTATAATATACCATGGGAGACAAGGTAAGCGGAAAAGGATCCTTTGATGAGTTCGGGAGCTCCATCGCATTGGAAATTTTTAATTGTTGTGGAGAAGAGATTTTCAACATTATTTTTGAAAAGTTGAAATTGAGAAAGTGTTTGGTGTTTATGGGTTAAAGGAAAAATCCAGGTATATCAACTAAAATCATCAACAAAAATAATGAAATAACGATAGCTAGAAAATGAAGGAGATGGCGACGGACCCCAAATGTCACAGTGAATAATTTGTAATGGCATAGTAAAAACACGTGATGATAAAGTAAAGGAAAGACGTGTACTTTTGCCTAATAAACATGAGGTGCAATTATTCAGTACAGATGAGGACAATTTAAAAGGACGAGATAATCTGGAAAGAATGGCTGAACAAAACATTGATGCCATAGGTTGAGTTGAGTGGAATGAAGGGCAACAACATTTCTGAATCGAAGTGGGACCTTCATAGGATAGAGGTTATTGTGGATGGATCCCTGCGAATAGAGGTGTCTTGGTGCTGAGATCCTTCACAATGTAACCAAATGGGTTAAACTCAATAAGACAAGAGTTATCTTTAACAAACTTGGCGACAGAAAGTAAATTGCCAGTAAGAATAGGGACAATTAAAACATTGTTGAGATGAAGAGAGCGAGTTGGAGTAATAAAGGTGACATTACCAGTGGAGGAAATAGGAAGAGTTTGTTCATTACCGACAATCGCTTGATTTGGACTAGTGTAAGGTATTTCAAATTCAACAAGGTGAAGATCAGGTGTCGTGTGATTGGTTGCTCCAGTATCCGGAAGCCATTCAGGAATATGGTTAGAGGGAAGGATAGGCAAGTCTGAAGAGTGGTGGATGTTTAAGGTAGTAAAAGCAGTGGAAAGGTTATTTGGATGAGGTGTGGGATTTGGGGAACAATTTTGAGAGGCAGAGTAATGGAATCGACAATGAGCTGCAATATGACCCCATTTTCAACAAATTTGGCAACAGATGGATTTATTGTAGGTAGTGGGCCGTGGGGAATAATTGAATTGGGTTGGGTAGTGGTTAAAAGGGTGGGTTTGATTGTAGCGCCCCTTACTGTAGGGTACGCACCGGGACGCCCGTGGGCCGTTCCGACACATATTCCACAGCAAGGAAGTGCTACTAACGAAAACAATCACTAAATACTCACTTGCATGGCATCAATACAATTAAACCGAATTATGCAAATAACTAAAATTTTAAAACCACAGTAATCTTTCATTTCACATTACTAACAGAAATATAGACAAGTCTATCAGTCCCCTATAGTCTCAATATAATATCTCAAAAAGGAAACTGATACAAAAGTCTATACTATGTCATCCCCAAAAATCGTCCCAGCTGACCGACCTGTGTGTCATCGCTTCTCTTGTCCACAAACTCACACGGTAGGAAAAGTCTATCACGGGAGCTAGGAATCTACTAACGATGTCCTGAAAAATATTTGCAATGTTGGGTGAGTTTGCGAACTCAATGAGAAACCATCATCGATGGTTCACCTAACTCATGCATATACACATAATATATCTCATAGATATATATATATTAGCACAATTTAGAATACTGTAAAATAATTTACACATTTTAGAACACTTTAAACACATTACACATTTATACCATGTCACAGCTCAGACATATCGATTCACAAT
>JANJEY010000005.1:4618959-4631922 GCA_024703695.1 Erythroxylum cataractarum | reverse complement strand
ATCTTACTATTGTCCGAATCACTCCGAAGTTTCATGAAACCAATGTACCCGGAAAATGCCATGAATGCATGCCAAAAGACTGAAGCACAATTGAATACATATTCCAAGAATAAGCATAATACTTATGCACAATTTAATACATATTCCAATAGTAGGTATATTTCGTACTAAATGTCATTAATATTCTAACCCCTACTTTGGGGTGTTACAACTACCCACATCTCTAGCATTTAAACTCATTAATACATCAAACAACAATAAATAACAACATTAAGCCATTCAACTTACCAATTCGAAACTCAAATCTGCAAACTCTAAATCTCCGAAAATCTCTCAAACTCTAACATCCACGGTGATCCTCCATAGCCAAGCCAAACATCAACATCTCTAAAGTTTCCAGCTGAGCTTCAACCACAATGGAAAAGAACAAGCAAGACTCTCCAAGGGGAAAAGATCAAATCGTCGAAGGAAGAGGAAGGAGAAAGGAAGTTAGCCCTAGGTGATTTTTGCCATATTCAAATCCTAAGGCTTATAAAGGGTTGATTTAAACCTATAGATTATAGTCCTCAAATTTATTTAATTTCAGTCTCTAAATTTCAATGGCTTATCATAAAAATTCCTACACTCGCAAGTCTAAATTTTCCCAGCCATTTGCCAATCAATTTCGGAACCGGAATCTAATCCATCAGTCTCTAAGACATTTTCTCAAAAATTTCAATTCACAACATAATCACAATCAATTGTCGGAAAAATCATGAATGCATGTCACTATGCATATGCATACGCAAAATAATCTATCCCTCTAAAATCAGAGGCCAAAATAATACTCAATGAATAAATGCAGTATAAATTCGTATTCTGTCTCAATTACCAATATGCCCATCACATCGGTAACGAGATGCTACATTGATGCTGCTGGGTTGGGTTTGGAACTTTTGACTGAAGCCCATTTGTGTGAAAAGTGAAGAGCCTATGCGGAAGCCCAGCTGAGGATCCATGTCCAGACGGAAGTCCATTTGAGTTGGAAGCATGCCCATTTGAAGATCTGAAGTGGAGATTAGGGTTGATGCGCCCTGACCCTGCCGTCCATGAGTGCCGCTACGTCTGTTGGAAAAGGAGGATCTGTGACTGGCCTAGGGTGCAACAAATGCTGAGTCAGAGGAAGGAGAGGAGTGAAAGGAGAGTAACCTCTGTTCGTGAATGAGTAATTTCGTGCGAAACTTGCCGAAGGAGACCGGAGATTCACGGTGTTCAATGGCGGTGATAAAAGACTTGTATTCCTATGGTAGTCCATTCAAGGTGAGAAGCACTAGGTCTTCATCAGAGATTTTATCACCTATGGCCGCAAGTTCGTCAGCAACAGCAGAGACTGAGGCAAAAAATTCCGTAATTGTGTTCGGTCCTTTTTGATCGTGTGGAGTTGACGACGAAGTAGAGATCATTGTGAGTGTGATTGTTGCATGAAGTGGTTTTCGAGAGCAACCCAAAAGATCTCGCGCAGTTGAACAACCGATTGCAAGCCTTGCGATGGAGCTAGTCAAAGAAGCGGTAAGAAAGCAGTACACCAATTTGTCAAAATTTTGCCATTTGGAAAATTCGGAAGAGTCATAGTCTGGTGGTGTTATGGAGCCATCAATGTATCCAACAAGATCTGAAGTGATGAGGACGATATGAACTTGATTTCGCTAGATGAGTTAATTCGTTGAATTCAATTGTGTGGTGAGAAAATTTGTGATTTGATTAAATGGTAAAGTAGGAGTATTGAGATTTGCCATTTGGAATGTGTTTTAGGTTTGGCAAATTGTGTTTGTAGACAATAGTGTTGTGTGAGTTCTGGCTGAATGTAAATGTGTGAGATGATTATTGTATCAGCTCTGATGCCATAATAGTAATAACAAAATTGAAGTATAAATGTATTGTTTTCTTGTGTATAAATGAATTGCTTTTACACTGTATGTATACAAGTTTATGATGATCTAAGTTGTTAAAGATAAGATAAGATACAAATGAATTCAAATGAGATTACAGGGGATCAATTCAAATGAGATTATAGGAGATAATACAAATCATAATAATGCTGAAATTGTAGAAGATCTTCACATGTTTATCATTAAGATTTTAGCTTATTTATTTTAATCAAATTTGTTGTTAAAAATTGTCAGTTTATTAAGTAGTCGTTCAATTTTTAATAAATTAATCAAATTTTCAAATTAAAATAATCCGATTAATTTTTATTTAATAATCATAAAGATAATTTTATTCAATCATTTTTTAAATTATTCAATTTTATTCAATATTTAACTGATTTTATCCTTAACTAATACTGATTAAATCTTAAACATTTTGTCTAACTGATTCAACTTCCAATTTAATATCAAGCTGTTTTAACCTCTAATCATTGCGTACATGATAAAAGAATAGTTACTTCAGTTTACTTAAAGTAATGTAATGAATTTCATGTAAAAGATATAATTATTTTATTGTAAAATTATTACAATAATATTTACATGATTATTCTAACTTAATCATATTAAAATTCAACCTAAGTCTAACCTAACTATATCATATAATAATAAGAATAACTATATGCCTAGTTTTTTTTATATACGTTTTTTATTACACGACATGAGAATTAAAATAGAAATTGGTTAAAATTTACGATAACTATAATAATTCTAATAGGGGGTCAATTGGAAAGAGTCTTTCTATCAGTTAGAGGTAAGGCTGCATACTATTAGACATTTTCAGACTCTGAAATTTATAATAGATGTTATCTTTTATAATAATACTACAACATACATAATAACAATTTATACAATAATTTATGTTAAAATAACTTGTTGAAAGGTTCGTAAAAACTATTTTCTTAAAAATTTATTATTACAAATATTTTTTAAGTTCAAAATAATAAAAACTCTATTAAATTAGTAAAGATTTACATTGTTTACTCTAAAATTAATTGACTACGTCACTCCTGTACATAAATTCTTATGAATCAATTAATTTCTCCATAATATATAATATGAAGACACATAGTCCGATTCCAATTATCACTTTGCCCCTTGCATTTTCAGATCACCATAGTCAAAGACCTTATCCAATTTATTTATTGACTATCCTTTTTTCAACAAGATAGACCATATTCAAGCAATCTTATCCAAGTTATTTCTTAAACAAACTTATCTTACCTCCATGGTCAAGGTCACCGAAATGGAATAGTCATATCATTACAATTTTCATATATACCTTAAGAAATTAAATAATGCAAGTCATTATGAACTAAAATTCATTAAAATAAATAGTATTGTTGAACAAGAGAAAATAACAAGCAATAAAATTAAGAACGGTTGGAAAACTTGAAGTACAAGCTAAGCAAACTTGACTTTTAGGTTATGTTTGGTTTGATGTATAATTTTTAGTGTAATAAAATAAAATAGAACTTAAATGAATGTAATATTAAAATTTTGTTTTTTAGAATGAATGGAAGGGTTCATAATGTAATATAATAAAATGTTGTTTAGATGAAGATTTTATAATGTAATATAATGTAAAGTTATTTATCATTTTACAATCCATCATAAATCCCCTAAATCGAAAGTTTTTTTTAAACTGTTTAGGATATAATAAGATGTAATAGAAATCTCTCATCTTCCATCTCATTCCATTTTATTATAAACATAATATTACATTCTATTCTATTATATTAATAACATACTCTTAAAGAGATACTAAAATTTTAACCGACTCAAGCATTTCTATTGACTTGACTATGGCTTTACATGATAATACATTTTTTATATGCAACAGAACTTGAGATAATTTAAGGTATGTTTTGAAGTAGTTTAAGGTCTGAAATATTTAACAATAAGATTAAATAAAATTAAAAATTAAAAATATAATTAAAAAGCTGACTTTATTTATAAAAATTTGAAGTTTAATAAAAAAGAGAATGTTAAATTAACATTAATTTATTATTTTGGTATATAATAATTTATTAATTTAAAAAAGTTAATCAATTCATTAATAAATTTATCGAGTTTTTATAACAAAAATTATTAAAATAAATTGATCCAAAAAATAGGATAGTTCGAAAAATCTTGAGCAGATCAAATTGATTGAGTTTTTTAATTATTGAATTTAAGTGAATACATGGAAAAAATTAGACTTTAAAAAGTTTAACTTTTGAAAAAGATAAGGGATTTTCTCAAAGAAATTAACTTGAACTCTCGTCCATGAATTAGGGGATTTTGCTGCAAATTATACCGTTAACAAAAATAAAAATTATGAGGTACTCGAGTACCACAGATTCTAATGACCAATATGAATTATCACCTAATCTGCTTCTGTTATTAAGCAATCCCCAGGTGTCTTGTCTTATCCAAGATCATCAAAACACGATAAATGTCTTTCTCACGAAGGAAAAACAACTAAACAGGTGTGACCCAGTTGGACACGTGTCATTTCCTGCACTAACTCGTGCAGTTTTTTCCAAGGACACGTTTGCCAGCTACTGAGGAGCAATTTTGGACCAGTACTGCAGCGTGGAAACAGGGATTTTGGCAGTGGACAGATCAAACTCCCTAATGAGAACAACAGAGTAAGGAAGAAAAGTCATAATCCTTGACTGGTTGCCACGTCAGGTGGACCCCAGGTGTTAGGTCGCGTTTCTCAAGAGGAGATTGTGGTGTCCAACGCAATGCTGACTCAGTCGTGACAACGAAGATGTGGTTCGAGTGGGTCCCAATTGAATTTAATAACTAAGATATTTTTGCCAACAAGGGCTTATTTGTAAGGAAGGACATTGTTTTAGGATGTTGAGCAAAAGGAGCCCTCAACTTGTTTCCGCTACAAAGCAAATCGGTGGCTTACTTACTTCGAATCTAGAAAGGGATTCCGTACAAAAGTAATTTAATTATATAGGGAATCAAATTTGTGGTTAAGAAAGAATGATTAAGTGTATTTACTTTATATTATAATAATTCTCTAATTACTAATTTAATCTAATTAAGGGTTTAATTTTATGGTTAAGTGTGTTATACTTTATATTTAAGGTTAATGTAAATTATTATGTTTTTAAATTTAATATAATTATCCGACTCATTTTTTAATATTTTGATGATTAGTATAAATTAAAATATTGATTACATAAGTAATCTATCATAGGTACATGAGATGCAAGAATTATAAGTATTTATACATTGCTTTGTATCAAATATGACCGAGAATTCTATAGCATTGAGTGGAAATTAACATAAATTCAAGAGTTTAAAAATAAAAAAATAATTTATTAATAAGAATATATGAAATTAAAGCTTGAAATAGCGAAAAAGTCGTTCGTCTTGTTCTGCTCTTTCGCTGACTTCTGTCAACTTGCATGGGGCTATCACCACGTTTTTGCTGATGGACTAATAGCTAATATATATATATAAAGATATACAGATATATTGTGTATTAAATGTCAGGGATAGTTATGAGGACAGACAAGTACAAGCATATTGAAAACGAGGAAGTTCGGATTTTCAGGGAAGGACTCCGGGACCTCTGAATTCGCAGGGAAGGACTATCCGGCCAATATAAATACCCTTTAAACCAGACCCTACAATGCATTCACCTCCACAACTTCTTCTTCTTAAACCTATCTATATCGCAAAGTTTTTTTGTTGCTTCTTTCACAGTTTCTGTTGTGTCAGAACTTTGGTTTTTGATTCAGGATGACTATCCTCGTTGAGCAGCCTGAGTTTGGTATTCAACTCGTTTCTTCTTCTTTTTTTTTTCTTTCGAAGTTTCAGATCTGAAATCATCACTCAAATTTTCAACTTGGGTTTTGATTCTTCAAAATTTCATATTTTTGTTGGTTTCATTTGATCTTCCAAATTGACCTATAGGCCTTATAAGTTGATTTTTTTTTACTTTTTTTAAAATATATGTTTATAGTTTATACCCTTCTTAAGAATAGATTTGGAAAATTATTTAAAGAAATATAAAGTAAGGAAACCCTTTTAATCACCAAATGTTTGGATATTAGTGACCCGAGTCGGAGTGGTTGAAAAGAAAGACTCTCACGTGTCGGAGGATGACAAGGAGTTAGTGCTGGACAGTGGATTTCTGGTGCCACATACCAACTCTTTTGGCCAAAGTTTTAGGTTTTTAATATATCCCTTTCAACATTTACATAATTCCACTTATATGTATGTATACTTATGTATCTTTTCCTATTGCATGATAAACCATTAATATAGATTTACCCATTTAAGGAGGAATACAAGATCTATGTATTGCTTCCAACAATAGAATTTGTACTTCTTTTTCTAAGGAATATGTATCACAAGAAAAGAAATATTTTTAAGGAAAGAAAAAAAATAAAAAACAGAATAGAAAACATTTGGGTTTTTTCCCTCTTTGTGACTAAGCCAAGTGTATTGATTACATGTTTAATGCTTTTGGAGTTCATATCAAGACAAGTGAATACTTCAAGCCGCTTATTTCACCTGACCAATATTAAATTTTGTCCTGTTGTGCTTATATATAGACTTTCGACATTAATCCTAAGATTTTTTGTTGAAAGTGTTGATTAAATTCATAAATCTATTTATCAGGGACTATAATGCTGAAGGTGATAGGCAACCTGGAGTTGAGGAATTTTATCGGATTAATCACATCAACCAAACTTATGACTTTGTAAGTAGAGTGTTTGTCATTAATATTATATTAAATATAAACGACTTTGAACTGAAAACAGAGAAACAAAAAATGCAGGTTAAGAAGATGAGAGCTGAGTATGGGAAATTGGACAAAGTGGAAATGAGTATATGGGAATGTTGTGAACTTCTTAACAATGTTGTGGATGAAAGTGATCCTGACTTGGATGAACCCCAAATTGAACACTTGTTGCAAACTGCTGAAGCAATCAGGAAGGATTATCCTGACGAGGGTTGGCTGCACTTGACGGGACTCATTCATGGTAATTTGATTATCTTCAAACTAATGTGTGATTAACTTAATATTTTGATCATGTTTTGCTTAGGTTGGTTTTTATTGTGGGTTTGTTTAGATCTTGGAAAGGTGCTTCTTCATCCTAGCTTCGGCCAGCTGCCTCAATGGGCTGTTGTAGGTCAGCAGATCAGACAACATATTGATCTTGTTCTATTTCAATGAATCAGAAACTTGTGCTGAGAAAAATACTCTTCTTGATCTACTTTTCCAGGCGATACGTACCCGGTTGGATGTGCTTTTGATGAATCAATTGTCCACCACAAGGTTTGTCTTTTTCTTTTTTTCTTTTTATAAATATTTTATCTTTAATTTTAAGTCTCAACATAAGTTTAATTATCAACACACGAAAATATTAAGTTTGACCATTTTTTTAATTGTTTAGCTTGACTCAGTTTGGAACAAAATAATTTTTTTTATTCAATAATTTTAAGAATTAATCATTTAAAATAATATCATTATGGTTCTAATTTAATTAGGTTTGAAACTATTTAAATTTGATTCTGCATCAAGAAGAAATATTGGATGGGGTCCGTGAGGGAACTTCTCTGATGAAATATCTGAAATATCCTGATCATTGTTAATTTGCACAGTATTTCAAGGAGAATCCTGACTTCAGGAATCCTGCTTACAACACCAAATATGGAGTTTATGAGGAAGGATGTGGCCTGGACAATGTTATGATGTCGTGGGGACACGATGACTACATGTACCTGGTACCAACTTCAATCTTTATACACTTTTCTATTTTTTAACAAATTAAAAGGAAAAAAAGGAAAGCATGTCTTCTTCTTGAACAATAAAATCCAAACCAAAGCCTTGTTTTTGTCTCAGGTGGCCAAGGAGAATAAGACAACCCTTCCTTCTGCAGCTCTTTTCATCATAAGATACCATTCATTCTATGGTAAAGCAACTTATAGCTTTGCTCAAGTAGAGTTTATACAGAATAAGACTTCATTTGATTCTGATGGAAACTGTTTGATATTACAGCTTTGCACAAATCCGAGGCCTACAAGCATTTGATGAACGAAGAGGACATTGAAAACCTTAAATGGCTCCAAATATTCAAGTAAACCCCACTCATCCAATGCTCTTTACTTACCTATATAACATGTTCATTACTGCATTTTCTTTCCAAGTTACTGACTAAAAACAATTTTTTTTCACCTGACAAAACTTTCAGCAAATACGATCTTTATAGCAAGAGCAAAGTTCGAATTGATGTGGAAAAAGTCAAGCCATACTATCTCTCCCTCATAGAAAAGGTAAAATCATGATCCCAAAGTTAGAATTTAACCCCAATGGAATTCAGATCAAATAAAATATTTTTAGTTTATTTTGATTCTTCTACTATATTTGACTCAGTCTATCATCAATTCTAAATAACATTGAAAATTTTTTATTTGCGTTACTTTACTGATTTTTAATGCAAAAAATTACTATTTTTTTTGCAGTATTTCCCTACTTCTAAGCTTAGATGGTGAGTCTTGGAGGAAGACAGAAAACATCAGGATATGATCACAAGCTTTAGCATACGAGAGAGATCTCATTTAGGAGAGTTTCTACAGTTTTTGGGAGAGATGCTTGAGAATAGTCCTGTGTGAGTTGAAGTTGTGAGTGAATAAGATAGTTTTGGCTGCTTGTAAGTAATAAATGTCAATGTACTTTATTTCGTTATCTTCTATAATTTTATAAGACTTAAATAGAATTAAAAATTTTAAAAAATAATTATAGAATTCGTTAATTATACTTCTTCCGTCTTAACGTTCTATTCATTAATTTTGTATTAACAATTAAATTATTAAACCCTTCCAAAACCTCCGTCTCCAGTTATACCGCTGGTAATACTAATAATCTCAAAGTATGTAAAAAAGGAGACAAAACCTTGGAACTTGGATTTCAGATTTTCTGTCCAATTTTATGGTGTCTTATTCTGTCTCATAAATCTCAACCATTTATTTATGTGGACTATGCGTGAGTCCGCATAAATAAATAACTAAAATTTATAGGACAAAATAAAACACCATAAAATTAAATAGAAAATTCTGTCCTGAAACTTTATAACATGAGTTGCTGTGTTCAATTATTGTTAGTAATGGTACAAAGTAGCACTAATTTGTGTAACTTCGTACACAAAAAACATTGTTGAATATATATTACAACCTGGCACTAGGAAGCCCATATAATCTGGATCCAAAAATGATGTGAAGATTTCTGGACTCTCAGCATCTCCCGAGACCAGGACCATTGACTAGTACATAGCTCATATCAGGCCTTTGTTCTGCAGTGGGATCGACGCATGACATTGCTATCTCTACTGCTTTCCAGGCAGAACTGGGATTGAATTTACATTGTAACTTTGGATCAACTATGCTATTGATATCGCCATTTCCAATCAAGGAAAGAGTCCATTTAATTATATGACAGCAGTAGTCTTCAGTTGGTATTGTTACTGGTTGGCCAGTTACTAGTTCAAACAGAACTACCCCAAAACTGTAAGTATTGGTTTTGTTATTGCAAATACCTGATGAATGACACCTTTTGCGGGAGACAAGAAAGACAAGTAATCAGAGTTAATCAATTAAATATGTGAAGCTGGTTCATTATGGAAGCGAAAACAAAGGTGTATTTTATGAAGTTGACTACACTTACAACGCATCAAGATACCCAAATGTGCCAGCAGGTTGAGTAGTGATATGGGTGTCTTTGAATGATGCAGAGTGCTCTAGACAGCCCAAAATCAGATATTTTAGCTTGCAAATCTCAATTTAATAAAATATCCCGACCCTGCAACTTTAATTAGAGAAATTAGGTACACCTTCAATATAGTTATATAAAATCTCTTAAGAATCCATGACAGAGCTTGACCATCTATTGCAATTTGAAGTCTCTTTTCCCAACTTATGACATCTGTTCTTGAGCCTGCAAAACATAAAGTAGTATTCTTTTAGTCTGGAGGAAAGTAAACTAGATGAATCAGTTCAATATAAATGGTAGTTTGGCCAATGATCAAAGATCATAATTTACTTAGTTCATGGTTAGTTACCAGATTGATGCTGTTGTAAATTCCCATTTTCTATGTATTCATACACAAGTGCCATAATTCTCTTTTCGTTACAGTAACCAAGCAGAGGGACCAAGTTTCTATGATAAACAACTAGTAAGAGTTCAAACTACATGTTCAAGAATTGTCGTGGTTAATGGACAGATATCTCTCCTGCATAAGATTGATGAAGCAAGAACATTTTTGAATATTTTATATCTAACCTCGGTCAAAAATTATTTATCTCATTGCTTGGACGATGCAGACAACAACTTGACTGCAACTTGAGTGCCATCATTCAAGTTGCCACGATAAACCTTTCCAAATCCTCCTTCTCAAGTTACGTCTCCGAAATTGATAGTGGTCGGGTCGGCCATTTTGGGCTCGGACCCAATCAAGACGACCTGTGGGCCAATCGATCCATTCATTTAAGATCAGCTCTGCGTCTAAAGCCCATGCTCCTTTCCGGCCCATTAGCAGAAGGAAATCTCCCATGCAAACACGTATTTACCTAAACCTAGCTGCAAAACCATATATAAGGTATAATTCTCCCATAATTCAGGTAGGCGATCATAACCTAATTGTTTCTCTGCGCTTATCAATCTCACTTTCACGAAGATCCTTACTTGAGCATTGGAGGGGCTAATCGGGACACAACCCCCTACGAGCCTTCCTTGTTTTGCAGGTATATTCGCGTCGAAGAACAACGTAAAAGGTTGTCAACTCATGGATCCAAACGGCAACGCACCGTTCAGCCTGAATCCAGCAGAATCAGACTTTATATTTTTTGTCTAATTTTATCATGCCTTCGATATTCAAAATAACATTGATGTAAAAATATTTTTTACAAGAGTTTAAATTTTTTGTTTAATTTTATTTTGACGTATTTAAAACGACGCCGTTTTAATCATTAGACATAAATTTAGAGACTCTTCAACCCTATTCAATAGCCAAATTGACATTATTTTGGGTATTAAACAAAGTTAAACGGGGTAAAATTATACAGATGATCTCTATTAATTTGTGTTCAAATCTTCCACCTAACTTTATCCCATATAATCTTGTCCAATATTCAAAACGACGTCGTTTTAATATTAAACATAAATTTAGAAATTATGCGTGTTGACCATTGGTCATAAATTTAGAGATTATCCAATCCTATTCAACGCGTTTTGACGGAAATGAATTTAAAGACTATCCAATCATATCCTAAAATAACATCGATTTGAAAATTAAATAGCCGTCGTTTTAACTATTGGACATGAATTTATAGACTATCTGATCCTATTTAACAGCGTTTTGATTATTAGATATAAGTTTAGAGATTATCCAATCCTATTTAATATCTAAAATAGCATTGAAAAGAACTGGACAAAATAAAATAAGACAAAATATCTGAACTCAATGAACCTTGGAGTGAAACACGCTAGTCGCCGCTAAAGGAAATAAGTGTATGGGTCGTATGGTAACGTGACCTTGTACTTTTATTAAATGGCAAGTTAAGTGAAAACGACAGACAGGGATGACACTTTAATTAATACGCAAAAAAGAAGGGTATTTAAAGCAATTATTATTTATAGCTTACCCACTAAAATCAAATAACTATACACATATATATAAATGACCACATATCATACCATACACAATTACACGTACGATTGACGCATTAAATACGAGTTCAGGAATAATGAGTATATTCCTTCAATTATGTCTCATTATTCTCTTAGTTAGATAAGTTTTTAGTGGATTCCAACCAACAACAAAAAAAAAACCAATTGTACTATATTCAATGGTTAATTGTACTTTTTGTGACAAAATTATTCAATAATGTTTTATTATATCATTATAATTATGAAATTAATAATATATTTATATATTATTCATAAATTGTTCTTAGTTAAAAATTGTAAAATAGCCCGAGCCAGACTCGATTTAACGTAAAGTCAACAAGCTCAATTTGAATAGATTGAAATTTGACCCAAGATTAAACCTTTAACTATGATAATTTTTGGACTTTAAAGTAAGCTCAACTCAAAGTCTAAAACTTAACTATATTAAAAATAATATTGTTTTACTTTATATAAAATCACCTTTCTTTGATAATAAATGACATTTAGGAAATAAGCACAAAAGGTTGGACTTTTAGGCTTAACTTATTAGACTGAAGTTTGTAACATTTGATATTTTTTCCTAAAAAGGTTGAGATTTTGGGCTTACCTTAGCCTAAACGGCTTTTGGATCAATTAATATTTTTTAAAGGAACAGGATTTTGGGTTTAACTTAACCCAATTAGGGTTAACTTGATCCAATGGAATTAATTAAAGCTTAATTAGGTTTAAGTTTAGTCCAAGTTGTTCGGCCTTCATTAGACTTTAAGCTACCCAAAGCCTGATTAGACTTAGGTTTAGGCCAAGCCTCTCAAGCCCGATTGGACTTCAAATGAGCTTAGCCTTTAAAAAATTTAGGTCAAGCTCAAGCCTAGTTCAGTTATTACCATTTCTATTTATAATCATTACTAATGTAGCATTAATAGATTAAAAGAATAATACACATTGTGTGTATTTCTCTTGAAGGAAGTACTTGATCTTATAAACTAAAATATGATAATATTTAGAGAACAAGTTTACTAAACTAACTTGACATTGAGAGTTTCAATTAAAACATTACTCGTATTTCTATAAAAATTCTTTATTATTTTGATCGTATAAGTGAGTCTTTGACTTATGATCTCTAACATATCTTACATAGATATTGTTATGTTTTGATACTATTTATGATATATCCCAGTTAAATGTAGCTCTAATCATTGGATATAACATGAACTATATAGAAATAGTTAAGTGATCAATATAAGATTTATCATCCTCAAGTGATTAAAGAAAATGTTTCGTTATTCTTGACAAGTATTATTAAGAAATCATTAGATAAGG
>JANJEY010000005.1:4598211-4610312 GCA_024703695.1 Erythroxylum cataractarum | reverse complement strand
TTTTCATATCATGCCATGTCATATGCAAACATAAAGATGATCACAAATTTAAACTAAGATTCGCATAACATCAAAATTAGAGAATGCAACTTTTTAACAAAAATTCCAAATAATTCTAACACGATGCCTCACAAATTCACCTATTAAAAATTCTTAATCAATTTAAACACAATGAATTCTAACGATTATTTCAACTTTATCCAATCATTCAAAAATCCATTGAATATAGAAATTTTTCTGAAACAATGAATTTCTTAAATCATTCGAAAATAATGAATTTAACGATTTATAACTCATTCCAAACTCAAATCAATTCAATCATTTGAAAAACAATAATCTATAAACATTTATACTTTCTTTATTTATCCAAAACTTATATAAAGCTTATAATTCAAAGTATAATCATATTGCCCACCTCGAAAAGATGCTAAAAGCTTGTCCAAAATGTCAATTTGTCTATTGCTTCTTTTCTTCTTCCAATTTAAAATTATCTAAACCAATTCACTCAAATTCAACATCATAAATAACATAATTACTCAAATTGAGCTTTGGAAACACTAATTCCTCATATAATCATGCTATCTAACTCAAAAGCTTCCAAAATCTTCAAATCTAAAAAATTGGGCATAAACCCTAATTCACAATAATCCAAAATTAATCCAACTAAAACGTGAAATCTCCAAAATTGAGCTTACATATCACAAACCCATACCATTTATAAGATTTCTAAACCAAAAAATCATTAAAATCTCAAAGTTCAAAATTTTCTCTTACCTCACTTTTCCACCAATTTCGGATTTGTTGGGCTTGGAAGGAAGCTTGCACCCTCTTCCATTTTTTCCCCCTAGAATCATCGAAAAATTGTGCTAGAAACCCCCAAAAATCCAAAACCTTAAGCTTTGCTCTTCTTTCTCCCTCATCTGAATGCCCTCTCATTTCCTCTCTTCTTCCTTTGTTTCTTGTTTTGTTTTGTTCTAACTTAAAACAATTTCGTGCCTTCCTCTTGCCTTATACGGCAACCCCTATGCAATGTCATTAATGAATGGTAATTGACCTACTTGCCCCTCTTTGAATGCCTTGTAACTTAAGTTCTTAAGTAGACTTCCAAAATTGTCCTTAAAATTTATCCTCATTGATGCTTACTTTAGGACACTTTTCTCACTATCCAATTGAAGGAATTTGCCAAAACTTACTTCTAGAGAAATGTTCCTCATTGGCTTAATTTCATAGCGCCATTAAAATCATTTAATTTGGTTCACTACACCAAAAGTTATGCTCCAAACAATTCGGACATGTCTTATGATAAATCGTTTTCCAGCACGTTATTTCCATCCAAATATTGACATTCTTAAGGACAAAATTGAAACTCGATTTCTGCATAACAATTGTAGCCCTATTTCCTTAGTTTAATACAAATTAAGAATTACCTCATTTGGATCACTAGAGCAAATGTTATGACCAAAATACTTTTAGATGTTTCTAATCCAAAATTGAACACTAATCCGAACTTCAATTCAGAAATTGAAAGTTTTAGGTAATAAATTGAAATTCAATTCCTGCTTATGATTTGTAGCGTCATGTCTCAATTTTATTTTTCCTCAAGAATTAAGTCAATTGGATCTCCACAGATCCTGAATTTTGCAAAAGACTGAACCATGTTCAGAAAATTTATCTAACTCGCTTTGATTAAATCAATCATCCTTAATTTAATCTCATGAAAATACAAATTTCCCCTGAGAATGTAGAAAATTGTCTTAGGAATCCAACTCTTCGAAAACCATGTCAATCAGATGTCGTACGGAGAAATTATAAGCAAAAGATTAAAAAAGGGTCGGATTGGGAACGAAATAACAAAAACAGGAGTCAAAATGGTATGCAAATAACTGAAATTTTCAAAATTCATAACTCTTGATCCCGAACTCCAAATTTGACAAATTTGATATCAAAAGATAACTCAAAGGAAGCTCTAAAACTTATATGAAGGACAAAAAAAATCATTTTGTCCTCTAAGGGAGTCAAAAATCCACTCAAAGTTTCTGTCATAATCATCTCTTCCTAAACAACTTCTAAATTTTGGTTGATCATAACTCCTAGCCCCGATATTGAAAAATTGCATACTTTATGGCGATAAAAAGCTGGGAATATAAGCTACAACTTTCATGTAGACCACTTACTCCAATTCAGATCAAATCAATATGGCGATTTGCCTCAAAGCACAACATACACAATCCTACACTTAGAACATTTTCAAAACCTAAACAAAATACACTTAACATTGAACGATCATAACTTTTACTTCCGATATCGAAAAATATCAAACTTTATGGCTACAGAAAACTTTCAATACAATCTACAAGTTTCATGCAGATCATTTGCTCAAATTCGGCCTAAATAAAAAAGTCAACTCTCAAGTCAAACTTTCTATCACCAAAAGTCAACTTTATTAATTCTTCAAAATTTCACACTTTTTCTCTTTATTTCTTGATTTTTAAGCTTAATTTTTAATAAACTCATTCACTTTAACTTTTATAAACCATACAAATCTATTTAAATCTCAAAGTCATCATAATCTATCAATTCTTTTTCTCATCAATTTTCTTGAAACATAAACACATCTATTATCAACTTCATATACAAACTTACTTATTTCATACTTTTATATTTCTAAAATTCACTTAAAGATTGGGGTCCAACAAATATTGAGACTTGTGATTAAGGATTCATACCCAGGAAAGCCAATTGAGCATGCATTAAACATGATACATATAAACATGTGTATGATTGAATGATCATATGATTGATCAATTTAGTCATATGTGAATTATGTGTGCATTGCATGACAATAGAAGCACAAATTGACCGACCGCATTTAGACATTGCTGGATCATTAAGACAATAGCTATGCTAGAGCATACAGTGAGTCAACCTAGATGTGTAAATTCAAGTGTAGTGAGTTAACCTAGATGTTTTCTCACTCTGTTTAAATTATTTTTTTATTAACTTTCAAATATTGAACTGATATTGATATGATTGTGATAATTCTGGACATTGATGGTCTGAGGAGTTTAATATTTAGGATTGTATTGGAAGTGCTTCCTAATTGTATGTGAATATGAAAATTGTGTACTTAACTAAATATTTAATCTTAGACTCAGATCCGATAAATGTGATAAATGATTGTGCACACTGAATTAAAGTTACTGATAGCATAATATGTGGTCTGATGCATTGCATTACATTGTTATACATGATCAAATAAAGGAGTTGTGACTGGAGTGACTAATGTGAAAAAGAGCTTAAAGCTTATAAATGTACATAAAGAGCCACATGCTCAATGATTAACGAGCCCAGTATCTACAACGGGTATGGTATAGTATCTGAAATGAGCTCGGTATCCACAACAGATACGAGACAATTAAATAGATGCTCGGTCACAACAAAATAAAAATGAAAGTGGAATCTCATGTGTATTTGCATATATATTTTTACTTGTATCATGTGAATGATTGCAAAAAATGACTAAATTGAGTTGATATAATGATATGCAATGTTTGTATACATATTGATGATATGAATTATTGAAATAAACGATTGGATTATTCTGATATGATTATATGAAATATTTGTATTCACAATGAGTTTGTTGAAATATGATGTATACTAAATATTGTTTTAATATAGAGGGAATTCACAATCAATTAATTATTGTTGAGATGTAATAATTTCCAAATTATATATTTTAAGTAAATTGTTTATTTAATCAATAATTTAGAGTCAAACAACAAGTTTTATTTAAATAATATTTATAGATAAATCAAACACTTTCTTTAAAGATTGAATTAAATTGTAACTAATGAAATATTCAATCATGTGAATTAAAAAACAATTAAAACACTAAATATTATGAACACGATAGCATTACTTTAATCACTTCTTTAAAGTACTATACTAAATATTATGGACCCAATGGCATCTTTATCATTTTTGTGGTTTTTACAGCTATATCCTGAACATCGATAATATCTAAAAACATTTTAATTAATATATATCAAATTCCGTTATAACGATCGTTATTTTAGTAGCTCTCTTACTAAACATTATTGTAATAATTTGCAAATTATATATTTTAAGTAAATTGTTTATTTAATCAACAATTTAGAGTCAAACAACAATTTTTACTTAAATAATATTTATAGATAAATCAAAAATTTTCTTTAAAGATTGAATTAAATTGTAACTAATGAAATATTCAATCATTTGAATTAGAAAAATATTAAAAGACTGAATATTATGGATGCAGTAGCATTACTTTAATCACTTCTTTAAAGTTCTATACTAAATATTATGGACCCAATAGCATCTTTATCATTTTTGTGGTTTTTATAGTTATATCCTGCACATCAATAATATACAAAAATAATTTAATTAGTATTTATCATGTTCTTTTATAAAGAATGGCTCTTTAACTTAACTTTATTCTATCCAAAATTAAAAGTTTCTAGGTCAATACCTAATTTAAGTCTACAAGCGTCCCCAGTTTTACGAGATATGATCCTCTGGTCCAGCTACTCTGGCCCTACCGTGGGCCAGAGGATCTCAGCCATCCATTTAGTTCAAATGAATGGCTGAGATCTTTTAAATGGATGGCTGAGATCCTCTGGCTCAGGGTAGGGCCAGAGTAGCTGAGCCAAGGATCTCATGCGCAGTTTTACAGCTGTAATTGTTCAATTGTCTAATTATGATGCCAACTTTTTCTTTTTTTCTCCCTTCAATCATGCTGTGTGATTGTCCTTTTTAACTTTATTGACACGGAAAGGTTGGAGTCTCGTAGAGGAACAGCTCCTGTGTCCTAATCGGAGACCTCTCTCTTGTCTCGTTAGCTGACCAGAGACACACCTTTATCCTGATTTAAAAGAATGTAAGACACCCGCAATATTTTTCTTTCCCCCGCTGGCTAAGCGGATGAGATACGCTATAATCTCTTCCTGAGAGTTAGAGAGAGCAACGTGATTTTCCTACCCACTTCAGGACCTAAAGTAACTAGGTCAAACTAATTTTCTAGCTAGTAGAGGGGGGCAACTAATTTTCTAGTAGAGGGGGGCAACTAGTAACTACACCAATAAAGTGAGACAATTCACACAAAAGTTATATTATAAATAATATAATTAGGTAAAATAACCAAATTATATTATTAAAATGAGACAATTCACATGAATTACAAAAAATTATAAATGAGAGATAAAGAGCTAGCGAGAGATAAAAAGGAAAAGAAAAAGAGAGAGACAAAGAAAAGGAGAAAGATAAAGATAAAAAAATTAACTGATGATAAAAAATTATAAAAATAAAAAAGAAAGAAAAAGAGATGAGTTAATAATAGAAGATATTATAACTTTTTAAAATAGAAAATTTATATTTAAAAAAGGGATGTGGCTTTTAATATAAACACTTTTTACGTGGAAAATTGTGTTTATTAAAAGAGACAACTCAAATGAAAAAAAAAGAAATATCCAAACGTGAAAGAATTAATATAATTAACTAGTTGAAATAATTTTACTTTCAAAATGAGACAACTATTCTAATAAAAGATGCAATTAGTCTAATAATGTGAATTAAATATATATTTAAAATAAGACAATTATTCTTACAGAATGAGACAACTCATATTTGTGAGCAACTAGTTTAAATAATGGAGGTAATTATACCTTAAACGTGAGGCAAATGTCTTAGTAAAATGAATTACAAAACATCAAGACCAATTTAATTAGGTCAAACAAATAACCGTACTTTTAAGGGAAAAAATTATTTACTAAAATCGGACAGTTCACATAAATTACAAAAAATATAAATGCGAGATTCACGTGGAATCTTAGGTTAACTTCCTATAATGTTTTACTAACTCTTTGATTCATCTTTTGTGCTTGTATATATCTGCTTAGATTAGCTCTCATTGTAATGATGTAGGTTTATCTATAGTTAATTTCTTTTCAATCTCTAAAATAAAAAAGGGAACGAAAGACAAAAAAGAGAGAAAAAAAAAAAGAGAAGAAAGAAAAAAATAGATAAAAAATTAATTGACGATAAAATTTTTTAAAAAGATAAAATAATAAAAATAAAAAATAAAGAAAAAGACACGAGTTGATAATAAAAAATATTATAAAATTTATACTTAAAAAGGAAAGTGGTTTTTAATATAAATTAATTAATTAAAATTCTTTTATTTGATTAATAAATATCATAAAATTTTAATTGTAATTATCCCGAAAGGTTTTTTTAAGAAAAATGTTTCCATAACATTCAAATGCGAGAAGAAATACATTAGTATTATGAAAAATAAAAAATAGAATGTAAATCTCTTTAATTTTACTTATTTTTAATTTATAACTATTTTATACAATTAAAAATATATTTTACTTTAAAATGATTTAAAATTGTTTTATTTATTAATAGAAATATAATATAATATGACAGGTGATAGCATTTGTTAGACTATTCTAATTTGAATTTTCATTAGAAAATTTTAACTCTAAAATTTTTACAATAATTTACGTTAATTACTTGCTTCTTTTTTATTATATTTCTTTTTAGTCTTTTACAATAATTTTTAATTAGAAATTCTGGTAAGAAATTATATTTTTATAAAAGTATAACAACTTTTTTATTAGAAATGAATTAATTTTGAATTAACATAAAATATTAATTTTCTCCCAAAGGAAAAAATTGAGAAAAAAGAAAATCACAAAATTAAGTGATTTGACAATAAAGCCTTATTCCCGTTAATATATAAGATATTTATAATCAATTACTTCTTTTTTATTGAAAATATTTTTGTCATATTTTACATTGATGCATCGCCGCCATGTCTGATAAGTGCGATGTCAACTATTGCAATAATGATTTTCAAAAAGGAAAGTATTTCAATAATGAAAGGTTAATACAATTTCCTCAGCTGAACGGAAGTGCATGGCTAGAAGCATACAGGCTTAAACTTGGCCTTGCCATTGACCTTGAAACGCTCAAAAATATTGTCATCAGAGTAGACTTCGGTGACATGCATGGTCCTACACTCTTTTCAGAAGTTGCTTGGAATATGACTCCTTGATCCGCAATATATACGATCAACCTTCAAAATTTCTAAGTTGTTACATTATATCAAACTCAAGTAATCTGAAGAAAGCAACAGCTAGCATTATGAGCGGTGAGAAAACACTTGTTTTGGTTACAGAAATATGGATATACTTTGTTCTGCTCTCAGCTACTTTTGGCAGCGCAAATATAACCATAATGAACAACATGGAAAATCCAGGTATGCTTTACGTCTACTCGGAAATCCTGCAGGACTTGATTGCAACCTGTCAGGCTTTATATCTACTTAGCTAGAGTGAAACCCGGCTCCAGCTTCGAGTTAAAACTGTAGGCCTTACATTTAGTGAACTAATTTTACTCCAAGTAAAATGACATGTTTATATCATTGTCATACCTACATTCCTTTAACATCATTGTCAGGTTTCATAAGCATAGACTGTGGAGTAGACGCAGATTATTTCGATGAGGACACAGGAATCTATTTCAAGTCAGATTCAGAATTCGTGAGGAGTGGGAAAAATCAAAACGTACAAACAGATTATGGTTATAATAATCCTTACTTTGGAAAACAATTACAGAACTTAAGAAGCTTTGAGGAAGGAACAAGGAATTGTTATACCCTGAAACCTGAGAAGGGAAGAGATAACAATTACTTAATTAGAGCTCAATTTCTGTATGGAAACTACGACGGCAAGAATCAACCCCCAACTTTCGCTCTGTATCTTGGGGTTAACTTATGGGCCAAAGTTAGTTTCACGGATTCAACTCCGTGGACGATGTTTGAAATTTTTCATTTTTCTTCAAGTGATACCATTGACGTGTGTCTGATAAACACTGATGGCGGAGTACCTTTCATTTCAACACTGGAACTACGGCTAGTAAACAGTTCTAGCTACATAGGACAGTCCTTTTCGACGTTGGAAACTAAGCGCAGATCTGACGTTGGCTATCCATCCACAATCAGGTATGGTAATCAAACTTGCAAATTCTTGGTATACGTGGCAGATTTTTGTTTGCTTTATGGAAAACGCTTATATTATAAGCAATCCAACTAATACACAGACAATCGAGCGTTTATATAATTATCTCTTAAACGATAGAATATTGTAGGTACAAGAATGATCCCTACGATCGTTATTGGGGTCCAGATCCAGTGGCTTATACTGATTGGATTTCAGTTGCTACGTCGACGCTGAATGTTGACATGCAAGAGGACATTAATAACAACAAAGTGCCAGTAGAAGTGTTCAGAACTGCAGCTGTGCCAGGGATTAATCGTAGTTCGCTGACTTATTATTACTTCGATCCTAGCCCCTGGTATGATTTATATGTTTACTTGTACTTTTTTGAAATCGAGAAGAATTTGCCAGCACAGCGAAGAGATTTCACGGTTACGATAAATGGAGACGATTACGGGGCCTTTACACTTGAGAACTCCAAACCCCTCACCGTTCGTTCCAACAAATCACGAGGAGCACTCAACTTTTCTATCAACCCAACACAGGATTCTACACTCCCACCAATCCTCAACGCCTTTGAGATTCTCCGAGAAGTTAACTTATCAAATCCACCCACAAACCAAGCGGATGGTATGTCACTATGTTTACAATTTTACATTTTTTAATTAGAAATAGTAAACATAAATATTAAAAGTAAAGATACGTGTGTTAAAACTACCTTTCATATAGAAATAATTGTAATTTATGTCTTCTCAAATTTAGAAATTAAATATATTTAATTATATGTAAATATATTATTATGATAAGAGTTTTTGAATATTAAGAGTCTAAATATAAATTTTCTTATTTTATATAGAATCGAGTAATATTATAAATGTTGTGTTGTTATAATAAAAGTATATTTTATTTAAATTCTTGTTTTTTCATTTTTGAAGATGCCTATTTTCTCTTCTTTTATAATTAATAAAGTGATATCAAAGTCTCTCGTATAGATCTTAGAATAAAGAAGTGAAAGCACTATTGAACAAAAAGTTTCATTGAAAGTATCTCTTCAAGTTTAAGATAAGAAACTTGTGGAAAAGATTGCTTGTGATATTGTCCATTGGATTTGAAAAGAAAAAAGATAACCTATTGAGAGAGTATGTCCTAAAATAAAACTATACAGAAGGTTATGAAGACTAGAAAGATCTTCAAATGAAGTGAGATTGAGAAGAAAACTTCTTTGAAAAAATACAACAATATCAACAAGAATAATTTAAATTTAAAATCATAGAAATTTATAAAGAAAATAATGGATCTGCACCGATAATAGATTTAAACAAAAACAAATAAATAATAATCAACAAATATATTTCTAACAAAGTTCAATTAATTAGATACACCTAGACTAATTAGATATACCTAATTTCTCAGGAGATAAGAGCTAGTAATTTTATTGTATTGATCAATCACTTATTTAAAGATTGGATAATCTTTTATATATAAACTAAGTATAATTAATTATAAATTTTAGATAGTATAGTTCTATATAACTTGTCCATCTAACAATTTGAACATAACTTTGATTTTGACAAATCTTATAATACTTCGCTTCAATGTGCTTATAGGGGAACACGACATATAATATGGTCTTATTTTAGGCCATGTTTAAGTTGATGAATTATGATAATAATGATGTTTGGTGCAATTATTACAATAATTTAGAAAAACTAAATTAAATCATGGTCATAGTAAGTTTAAAAAACTTAATTTAATTGATTTGTAATTTATCTAGTTAATAATTAAGATATTGTAATTATCAGAATTAAAATTTTGAATTTGATAATATATTAGTGAAGTTAGTTGAATTTATTGTATTCTTAAGACAACAGACACATATATGTTATTATTACCTGTTTACTTACTCAAAAGAGTGACGAGATGTGTGATATAGTATAATCTCTCTTATGTATAAATTATGTGTGATATAATATAATCTCTCTTATGTATATATGTATAATTTATAAAGAAAAAAATACAAGTTGTTGCCAAACTTGCTCTTCTGTTTTATTCTTCCTCTACTTTCGGCTTTATTCCAAATATGTAACCCGTTTTTTTTACAGAATTGCAAATGTTACAATTAATAAGTACCTACCACAATACAAAATGAAATTTGGGATTCTAAACTGTTTTATGTTCTTTTGTGATACGATGTCACTGTTGATAGCTTGGAAAATTAAGTTCGAGAATTGTGAAGTTTCTTATGTTTTCACGTGCTACAATGTCGCAGTTGATGCTATGATGAAGATAAAACAAGTCTACAAAGTTAATAAAATAGATTGGCAAGGAGATCCATGTCTACCTTCAGCGTACATATGGACCGGTTTGAACTGCAGCAATAATGACAACAATGCTGAACTTTCAAAAATAATCTCGTTGTGAGTTTATTTTTAAACAAGTAATGTTTGATTGTAGTGAATTATGTCTTAAGCATTATGAAGAAGAGATTTCTCAAATTGTACACCACCAAGCATGTCTTTGGTTTTGGGTGCCTGACAAGTAGAGATATTTTAATTACTTATTTAGTTCATCTTAATTGTGTACAGGAACCTCAGTTCAAGTAGCTTGAGAGGAGATATAGCTTCAGCCTTTTTGAATCTCAGAGCAATGCAAAACTTGTAAGGATCCTTTCCTTTTATTTTATAGAATGTGTCAGCTGCTTACAATAATCCACAAAATAAGATTCTATGACTTATGTCTACTAATCAGTTCATTTTGTTCCAGGGATTTGTCATTCAATGAACTCACTGGACCAGTGCCTGAGTTTTTAGGACAACTTCCAAATCTGAGTCTGCTGTAAGTTGATAAAATTTTATGCTTTCATAATAGTTTATTCATCACATCTATAATTGATCATTTTTTTATTACATTCATTGCAGAAATTTGAATGGGAATAAACTCTCCGGTGTAATTCCTCAGCTTCTTGTTGAAAAGGCTAAGATTGATCTACTGCAATTAAGGTTTGATACTTTTCAGCATTTTTCTATATTTTGATTTACCATAAAAGATAGATTATGATTTTGATGCTTCTTTGATTAAATACCAGCTTTAATGGTAATCCAAAACTATGTCTAACTGCGCCCTGTGAGGAATCGAAGAAAAGTCTAATGCTTCCAATTGTTGTATCGACAATTTCAATCCTAGCGTTTATCCTGTTAAGCATCATGATTATTATATGGATAATGAAAAGGCACAGAGGTAAATTGCTTTCTTTTGTTTGCAGATTTTCTGGGTAAACTACATCTCATTATGGTTTTTATTGTCTTGTAAAAGTTTGAATAGTAAAACTTTTTCATCTTCTCTCTAGTCACCAAATGCCCAAAGGGTTCATTGCTGAAATCAAAGAATCATTCATTTACATACTCTGAGATTATGAGCATTACTAACGATTTCCGAGATGAAATTGGAGAAGGAGGATTTGGAAAAGTTTATCTCGGCAACCTAAGTGATGGCACTCAAGTTGCAGTCAAGTTGTCGTCTGCGTCTTCCAAGCAAGGATATAAAGAATTTTTAGCTGAGGTTAGATATAAAGGAAAAAAAAAACAATTGTCTTGTATCGCTGTCAAGCTTACATGGGAGATGTATGCATAAGTAATTTTCATTAATCATGACAATTCTTGAACATACAGGTTGAGCTCTTACTAGTTATTCATCATAGAAGCTTGGTCCCTCTGCGTGGTTATTGTAACGAGAAGGGAATTATGGCGCTTGTATATGATTATATGGAAAATGGGAATTTACAACAACATTTATCTGGTAATTAA
Organism: Erythroxylum cataractarum; assembly: GCA_024703695.1. Classification (NCBI taxonomy): domain Eukaryota; kingdom Viridiplantae; phylum Streptophyta; class Magnoliopsida; order Malpighiales; family Erythroxylaceae; genus Erythroxylum; species Erythroxylum cataractarum. Next base: position 4,598,467 of record JANJEY010000005.1, on the reverse strand, counting down.
CCATAAAATAAGTAAATTATCTTTCCTCATTAGCTAACCTTCCATTTATATTGAACTGATTGTCAGAAAGAATACTATTTTATGTTTTTTAGGTTCAAGAGCAGATGTTGTAAGTTGGAAAAAGAGACTTCAAATTGCAATAGATGCAGCACATGGTCAAGCTCTGTCATAAATAATTCTTCACATATTTCATGTAATTATGTTAGAAGTGTAGCTAATATCTCTAATTAAAGTTGCAGGGTTGGAGTATCTACAC
>JANJEY010000005.1:4547666-4558322 GCA_024703695.1 Erythroxylum cataractarum | reverse complement strand
AATGGAAGCATCGTGAAAGACACTCCAAAAGGTGGTTTTAAAAGAAAGCATGAATGGTGGCATGTTTAGGCAAGTGACATGTGTCACTTGCCACATGTCATTCTCTTGAGCCCTCACTCGATTCAGTTCCATTTTTTTATGTTATGACCGAGCACCTGAACTGTCCCAAAATGGGCGCATTAATCGCTGAGCCTAAGGCTCTGAAACTGTCTCAATAAGGGCACATTAATCGTTGAGCCATAAGCTCTTAATCACTGTAGGCTCAAGGCCCAAATATGTTAAGCTTTAAGCTCTCGGTGGCTGCTCTGGTCACAACCGTCATCAACTGATCATGCATTCATGCATATGTTGCAATTGAGCAAAATTCCATTACAATCAAACCCAAATTATCGCATTCAAATAATTAGTTCACAATTATTCACATTAAAATCACAGTCACAATTTATCACATTGAAAACACAAAGATCTCACATTCTCAGAAAAAATAACACTTCTATGTCATAATCTCCCAATACATCGGATACCTTCGATCTGGAATCCAGGCATAAACAAATGCGCAAGCCCACCATTATTCTCCACAGTTTTATAAGTGCAAAATTATAAACAATTAATAATTGAGAAACCATCTAGGGTACTCACCTATAGCTTCCGAGCTAATGCCTGGAAGTCTCGACAACGTCCGTGTGCTGACGTTCCAAAAGTGCCTCTATAATATTCAAAATATTCGACTATTACCAAATGCACCATGAGGACTATTTAATAATGCACATGTAGCAATTAAAATGCATATAATGCATGTTCGTGACATTCCCGTCACAAAAATTTTCTCTAAACATTAGAAACTCATAGACATCAAAATCGCTCAATTTGGACCTCTATAGGTCCAATTATTAATAAAACATGGATCAGAAAAATCATTACCCGGTCCCCTCACTTCGACCTAACCAATTCCCATCAATTTCAGCTCTAAAAATTCTCAATTTCACAAATAAATGAAATTAAATATTTCACGAATTCGATGCCTCGGGAATCAGGTCAATCGGATGTCGGACGTAAAAGATATTCCCAAAACACGTTCAGACCAACACACTACATGTAATTTCACTCTAGAAATTGAACATCTTAGAGGCTAAATTGAAGTCCGACCTCTTCATGACATTTGTAGATATATGTCTCTAGTTTAATTAAACATAAGAATCAGATCGATTGGAGCTCTATAGCTCAAAATATCTCTAAATTACTGAAGCATGTTCAGAATTTTCCAACTGGTCTGCTCACTTTAATCCGATCGACCTTTCTCAGTTTGACCTCAAAAATCTTAAATTTGGTATGAAAAGATATATAAATATCTTAGGAAACCAACGCTTCAAAAATCAGGTCGATCGAAGGTCGGATGAAAAAGTTATACACAAAAGATTGGACAGAGGTCGCTGGGCGTGCCTGCGCACCTCGCTCGCCTTGGCGAGCGTTGTGACCGCTCGGCCTGGGCGAGCGATGCGCCTCGCTAGCCCGCATGGGCGAGCATGCGGGCACCTCGTTCACCCACATGGGCGAGCGATACGGGCTCCTCGCTCGCCCGCATCCGCTATACACATTTTTTTTCACTAGAATTCCAAAATATGCAAAACCCCCTCTTCTTACACAAAACCTATCTTTTCACACAAATGTCCAAACAACACAAATTAGGTCTCGTTGGAAAGATCTTGAAACCTCCTACAAGTTTCATGAAGAACTTGAAATTTAATAACACCTCTAAGAGTATCAAAAATGCACTCAATGACACTGCCTAATCACACTTTTAACACAACAGTTCAGCATCTTTCTAAAATCATAACTTTCCATCCCTTTAGCCAAAAATTCCAAATTTTATATCAATCAAAAGAGAAAAACAAATTCTACAACTTTCCTGAACAACTTGAAAGCCAATTCCATCTCTAACCAAATCAAATTCTCAAACAAAGTTTCAGCCTACCCAAATTATTCTTGAAAGAAACCAATCTATCAAAATTCATAACTCCACATCCCCTTAGCGAAAAATTTCATACCATATAGCAATAAAAAGTTCAGATAATATAATACAATTCTCAAGAAGAACTTCAAAGCAAATTCCCATTCAAACTATGTCAAATCCTCACATTAAGGTGGCTGTCCTGTTAGGGTTTATGAAAACAGCCTTTAACCTAAACTATAACAAAACTTTACAAATTTATATCAAACAATCCTTACATCCAAAATCCATAATTTTGTAACATCCCGTTACCCATGTTAGGATTAGAATAGTAAATTATGAGGAATTTCTCTGAAATTAGGAAAAGCAAGTCATGCATAAGTTATTTGTGACATGCACATTTTTACACATTCATATAATTGTAGATGCATTCATTGACATTTTTCGAGTATAATTGAGTTACTAATGTGATTAAATTATGAATTGTGGATTGTTTATGGTGGAAATTTATTTGGAGAATATTATGATTATTTCAAAATTTTTATAAATTTTAGGAAAAATATTGAAATTTGGATAGTGTGACATGTGGACTAATTTAATATTGACACATGGCCTGCATGTGTGGTGAAATATGGTAGTCTTAATTGGATGACACGTGAATTACATCCAAAGTATACACGTGTTTAGGAAGGAAAGTTTCTGCATCTAGAGTTTTGTTCTTTGTTAGCTTTATTTTACACCAAAAACACCAAATTGTTTATGGTTTTGTATTTGGTTTCTTCAAAGTAAATTTTATGCTTGTTTATCCGTCATACACCGCAATCACTACTGGAACTATTGTTGATTCAAGTAAGCAAATTCAATGATGTATTGTTGTGTAAATGAATGCATGCATGTGAGGTTAAAGAAGTGTAGTTTTGGTGATGAATGAATTAAATGATGGTTTTATGAAATAGGTTTTGTTGTTATTGAAATGGATATGCAAAAGTGTTGGAAAATTTGTGTAAAAATACATACTTTGTTTTGGTTTAGAGAAATCTGAATATGGTGATTTTGTATTGTTCATGCATGAAATTGTGGAGTGCTTCTAGAGATGGTTTTAAATGTGTTTAATGAATTTAAATGAAGATGATGTGAAGTCATGATATGGATTTGATGAATTGATAAGTTGTTTTGATGAAATTAAAGAGTAAAAATGGAACAATACATCATATGAAAGTAGAAAGAGAAACAAAATGCAGAAATTAGAATTTGCATATTGAGAATCTGATTTTTGATATTTAAGCGTGAATCATGGATTTCTGCTTTGTTTTGTGTTGATGAGCTAAAAATGAGTTAGAAGAATTGTTTTGAGTGTTGTTTAAGTTAATTGATGTGAGATTGAGCTTTTGAAAATTTTACAGTAGAGAGGGAGGAAGAATAGCTAGAGTTTCAGGCTAGAAAATTAGAAGAAGAGTCGAGTTTCTGTGAAAGTTTACCGTGGTCAACTCTTTGGTACATTGCAGCGAAGTCTCCATGGTTCGCCGCGGCCAACTTTGTGGTTCACCGCGGTCAACATTGAAGAAAAAATCAAAATTTACAGCGGCCATCTTTTTGGCTCGCCATGATGAAGTCTTGTCCTGTACAGCTCAAACATGCTTTGGTATTTTGACCATATCTTGCTCTATAGTTATCCAGATAAGATGATTTTTGAGTTGATTGAGTATTGATTGAGGTTGTAGTTCTACCTGAGACAGAAATCGTATCCTGTTGTTATTGAATAAATTGCATTGATAGAGGTCGAAATCAGACATAGGTTTCTTCTTAAAATTATATCTTATTCTCTTAACTTTAAATTGGTGTTAAGTTTGTAGTTTTTTGATATCTGAGCAGAAAGATATGAGTTGTACAATTAGAGGGTATGATCATGTACTAGCCAAAAGTTCAAATATACATAGTCTGTGGTATTATAAGCATAACTCATTAAATACTAAATCAAATTGGGTGATCTTGGAGTCATTAGAAACTTAAGACATTGGCGAACAAATTTCCAGAAAGAAGTGTGGTCTAATTTTGTCATGTACCCTATCAGATTAATTATGTAAAGTTGACCCGAAATCATGTGCATAGAAAATTTGAAGCGGTCAATAGATTATGAAATTGATTTCACATTGTTTTATTTTGATCCAAATTATAAATATACATGGTATTAATGAGGGCTTTGATATCTGAATGAATTGTTGATAAGGATCACAATATAGTACCCCGAAATTATCATTGAACATGCATTGTGCATATTTTATATAAGTACATATGCATAAAAGAATACTTATACTTTTATGCAAAAATGTGGTATCGTAGCACCCCACTCCCATATGACATGTCCCTAACATCTAGGAGTGATATCCGAGTCCGAGCCCCACAAGAGTGGCATGCTAGAGCACTCAATCATTCAAAAATTGATATAAATTTTATGTATGTATATGTCATATTATACATGAGCATGAAATGTGTTTCCTATTTTCTCAACAATTTCTCTCATTTATTATTTTTGCCTTCACATGGGTAACGAGATGTTACATATATATTGTAAATGTGTTGTGTATGCTTTAGAGGAGCACATCGGATGCCAGTCAGACATTGTCGGACCATCTAAGCGATAGCTTGTTGGAGTGCATTGTGAGTCAACCTAGATGAATTTTCTAAGATTGATTTAATTTGATTTGTTAAGCTTCAAATTATTGAATTGTTGCGATTGTTTCTGAATTTCGAACTTAAAGTCAGAAGAGTATATATTTGAGACTATATTGGAAACACTAATTTGTTTGATAATTCTTATTGTATTATGCTATGTGAATTCTCAACGAAAGTTGAAAGTCAGAATTAGATCCGATGATTGACAGGGTGAGTATTTGAAATATTCATGTTTTGTATGAATAATTGTGAAATATGTGATTTGTGTATGTGAATCCAGTGAAATCATCAATGATGGCTCATTCATTGAGATTACAAAAATTATAAAAATTGCAACTTGGCTTTTTAGGTACGAGATAGGAGATCTAAATCCTTAGTCAAGACTTAAGGAATCTTTTATGTTGAGTAATGGCTCAAAGTTCTGTTAGCTAACACCAGAAATGATGTAGCTTTTATTTTGTAGTTTTTGTTAGAACCTGTATGAGGTATTGTAAATATTAGTCTAATGGAAATAATGTAAACCTTGTGAACGAATGCAATGAATGGTTTTAAAATTTGATGACTTCTAATTATGTTAGATAATGCCATGTGTAAGTTGGATCTATTTTTGCTCTAACATGTCATTATTATAGGATATGTACTAGAATATTCTTAAATGTTTGGGTATGTCCCTGTGGTAGTGGGATGCTACATTTTTTGTATCAGAGTATCGATTGACATCTTTAGAGGCACAATATGATTCATAATGAGAGATTTTGAAAAGTGATCATAATTTTTGTTTGTTATAGTTCACCTTCTATAGGAGATCGCATTGGAGAGACAGTTGACATGGAGTCTGTAGGAGTCAATTTAGAGTCCCTTATGCTTGAGTTTGCTCCGAGAATTCTGTAAAGGTGAGAAAGAAGATATGATAAATTAAGGAAGCAAAGGGCTGTGGACTTTTACAGAAGTACAAACCTAGTTGAAACAGAAAGGTGGCTTGAGCGAACTGAAAGAGTATTCGACCAGATGAACTGTGAGGCAGATGAGAGGTTTGATTATGCAGTCTCACTCCTACAAGGTTTGGTGGTACTGCTAGGAATAATTTAACCTAGGAGGATTTTCTAAGAGTGTTCCGAGATAATTATATGTCGAAGATTTGCATGGATCGATAAATGATAGAATTTTTAGATCTGAAGTAAGGCAGGCTTACAGTGGCAGACTATGAGATAAATTTTAATGAGTTAATGGGGGTATGCAACTGCATTGATTCCAACTGAGCAAGAAAAATGTAGACGATTTGAGGATGGATTGAACATGGAGATCAAATGAGACTGAAGGTTTCTAGTTTGGGCAGTTTCACAAAACTCCAAGAAGTCTTAATCAGAATTGAGCAGTTATTAAAGGATGGTTAGGGAGAGTACAGACAAGAGGTTAGAGGTAAGAGGCAAGATGAATCTTAGGATAATTCTGGCAGAAGCTTCAGAAAGAGCTAGAACAGATCGTCTTGATTCCAGTCTAGATCGAGACAATTTGGACCCCGATCAAGAGGAAGATTTGTTCAATATGCGAGTGGTAGAGGATAGATGCCCTCCATTTAGTAGCAACAATTACCTGAATGTGAGCACTATGATAAGAATCATGGTGGTGAATGTTGGAGGGTAACTGGAACTTGTTTCCATTGTGGCTTGATAGAACATATGATTGGAGATTATCCTTAGAAGTTAGGATCATAGTCTGGAGCTAGAGGAGGAACAATGACTAAGACAACAGTTCAACAGAGTAGAGCTGGCAGGTCTACACAGAGAGGCAAAGGTAAAGGCAGGACTCAATCAGCAAGGCCCAGTGTCAGGATTGAGATGTGGAGTAACCAGCCGCAAACTCAGGCCAGGGTCTATACCATCACTAGATAGGAGGCGCAGAACTCCCCAAATATGGTAGCAGGTATGTTGAATGTTTTTCATTTTGAAGCATATGCATTGGTAGATCTAGGATCTACACATTCATTCATCACACCACATCTAACATCAATACTGAAATGTGGTTTAGAGGTGAATACTCCAATGGGTAGCACAACAACGATTGGTAAGGTGTGTATGAGGTGTATAGTTCGAATTGATCAAGCAGAATTAGAAGATGGTTTGATTATATTGTAGCTAAGAGAGATAGACCTTATCTTAGGCATAGATTGGCTCACTGCTAATCGAGTTGTAATGAATTGCTACACTAAGGAAGTGGTTCTTGAATCTCCCAATCTGTCGAGAATAGTGTTTCGAGGAGTTAGTCAGGCAATGCCAGCCTGAATAATTTCATTTATGAGTGTGCTGAAACTGATCTGAGGTAGATGTGAGGCTTATCTGGCCCATGTAGTTGACACTCAGAATGAATAAACCATTCAGGATATTCCAGTTGTTAGGGATTTTCTATATGTGTTTCCTGCAGAATTATTGAGTTTACCCCCAGAAAGGGAGATGGAGCTTACTATTGACATTATTCTAGGTATCGCTCCTATATCAATTCCTCCATATAAGATGGCACCTGTTGAACTGAAAGAACTGAAAACATAGTTCCAGGAGTTGTTAGATAAGGGTTTTATTAGGCCTAGTGTGTCACCTTGGGGAGCTCCGATATTGTTAGTAAAGAAGAAGGATGGAACACTAAGATTGTGTATTAATTACCGAAATTTGAATCGTATCAGAGTTAAGAATAAATACCCATTTTTGAGGATTGATGATATATTTGATCAGTTACAAGGAGCTCAGGAATTCACAAAGTTATACTTGAGGTCGAGATATTACCAGTTGAAAATAGCTGAGGTTGATGTTCCCAAGAGTTCATTTAGAACCAGATATAGGCACTTCAAGTTTTTGTTTATGTTGTTTGATTTGACTAATGCTCTGGAAGCTTTTATGGCATTGATGAATAAGGTATTTCAACCTTGTTTAGATCACTTTGTGATTATTTTTATTGATGACATTTTGGTGCACTCGAAATGTAGAGAAGATCATGCTGCATATGTGAGATTGGTTCTCCAGATAATGAGAGAAAAACAGCTTTATGTCAAGTTCAGTAAATGCGAATACTGGCTGGACCAAGTGGTATTCAGGGGTCACATAATGTCTAGACAGGACATTCAAATGGTCCCAAAGAAAGTAAATACAATGATGAAGTGGGAGGCTCCGAAGATTGTGTCTGAGATTCAGAGTTTCCTTGGATTAGCTGGTTATTATAGAACATTTATCGAGGGATTTTCACTGATCTCAGCCCTTTTAACAAAAATTTTGAGAAAGATTGTTGCTTTCAGCTGGAGTGATGATTGTCGGAGTATTTTTGACAAGCTTAAGCATTGGTTAACTACAGCACTGGTGTTAGCTATCCCATCAGGTTTTGGAGGTTATGTCATGTACAGTGATGCATATTGTCAAGGTTTGGGATGTGTACTAATGTAGTTTGGTAAAGTCACAGAATAGGTATCGAGACAGTTGAGGTCTCATGAATTAATTACCCAATACATGATTTGGAACTCGCTGCAGTGGTATTTGCTTAAAATTTGGAGACACTATCTATACAAAGAAACTTTCCAAGTGTTCACTGATCAAAAAAGTTTGAAATATCTGTTGAGCCAGAAAGAGTTGAATATGAGACAGAGAAGATGGATTGAATTGTTAAAAGATTATGATTATACCATTGAGTATCATCCTGACAAAGCTAATGTTGTAGCTTATGCATTGAGTCAAAAATCATACAACAGTATGGCACAAGTACAATTATCGAGGTTACCGAACCTAGTTCAGTTGAGAGCATTGAATGCTAAATTAAATTTGGAAAAAATGATTCATTGATAGCTACCTTGAAGTTGAGACCTGTTTTGGTAGAAAGAATCAAAGAGGCTCAGAGTAGAGATCCAGATTTAGTGAAGTTAATGGAGAAGTTGAAAGTGAATCCGGATTCTGAGTTTGAAGTGATAGATGATACTTTGAGTTTAAAGCAAATACTATGTGTGCCTAACGTTGATAATTTGAGGAAAGAGATTTCAGAGGAAGCACATTTAGCAGCTTATGCTATGTACCCTGGTACTACCAAGATGTATAACATGCTGAAACAACATTACTGGTGGCCTAGCATGAAAATGCAAGCAGCAGAGTTTGTTTCTAAATATATAATTTGCCAGCAAGTGAAAGTCGAACACCAAGCTCCGGTTGGGAAATTACATTTGTTACCTATTCTAGAGTAGAAATAGGAAGGAATCACGATGGATTTTATTATGAGTTTGCTGAGGACTCCGAGGCAACATGATACTATTTGGGTCATTATGGATAGACTGACCAAATCGACTCATTTCTTGCCAGTGAGAGAAAATCTTTCACTAGATCAGTTAACTCAGCGATATGTGAATGAGGTTATGAGGTTACATAGGGTTTCAGTGTCCATAGTTTCGAATAGGGATCCTAAGTTTACCTCGAGATTTTAGGGTAGTTTATAGGCAGCTTTGGGTACCAAACTGAATTTCAGTACGGCCTTTCATCCTCAGACAAATGGTCAGAGTAAGAGAACGATCAAGACTGTCGAGGATATGATCAGAGCTTGTGTTTTGGAGTTTCAGAGAGCATAGGATAAATATATAGCTTTGATTGAATTCGCCTACAATAATCGATATCATAGCAGTATTGGTATGGCTTCATATAAAGCCTTATACGGTAGGAAGTGTCGTTCACCTTTATATTGGGATAAAGAGGGTTTAAGAATTGTCGAAGGCCCAGAGTTGATTAAGGACACTGTTGATAAGATAAAATTGATCCATAGTAGAATTAAAATGGCACAAGATAGATAGAAAAGCTTGTGGATTAACACAGGAGAGATATGGAGTATCAAGTTGGTGACAGGGTATTTATGAGAGTATCACCTTGGCGAGGTGTACTGAGATTTCACAAAAATGGTAAGTTAAGTCCAAGGTGTATTGGTCCTTATCAGATAATTGAAAGAATTGGACCATTAGCTTATAAGTTAGCCTTACCTTCGGAAATGACTCAGATACATAATGTGTTTCATGTAAGCATGCTTAGACGATATCGGTCGGATCCAACTCATGTAATACCGACTCAGGAGATTGAAGTCTCTAGTAATCTGAGTTATGTAGAAGAATTAGTTAAGATAATTGGATATCAGAATAAGCAATTGAGGAACCAGGTGATTCCAATGATGAAAGTCCTTTGGAAGAATAATTCTAGTGAAGAAGTCGCATAGGAAATGGAGGAGCACATGAGAAATCAGTACCCCTACCTATTTGATCATTCAGGTAAGAACTTCGAGGACGAAATTTTTGATAGGAGGGGAGAGTTGTAACATCTCGATACCAATGTTAAGGCTAGAATAGTAATTTATAAGAAAGTATTGTGAAATTAGGAAAAAGCACGTCATGTATAAATTAATTGTGACATACACATTTATTTTGCACATTCATGTGATTGTACATGTATTCATTAGCATTTCCTGGTAAATTTGATTTATAAGTGAGAATTGTAAATTATTTGAGCTGAACATTTAGTTGGGATATAATTTGATTATTTCGAATTTTTGGTGATGTTTTTAAATTTTCAAAATTTTGGGGGTAAAAAAAAAGAAAAAAGGGGAAAATGAGAAGGTGACACATGGCCCACATGCATGGGTGACATGTGTCATTGATTTGTTAAATCACGTGGTTAGGTCGCTTCCCCCTCATTCTCTCATTGCTCCACGAAAAACACCCATATGATAACTCCTCCCTTGTTCTGCTCACCCATCACCGAAACTCCTTCTATGCATGTTGTTTTTTTGTATAACTCTCAGCTGCTAAAGAAGTAGTTGAAGACTATAAATGTGCGTCGATGTTGGTTGCTAGAGAGGGTTAGAAAATATGGATTTTTGGGCCGGAATTTTTCTGCATCAAGTAAGTTTTTGATTATGAATAACATTTGCTGGTGTTGTAATGTTTTGTACTTAGGTTCATGCATGAGTGAAATGAAAGAAATAAATTCAGTAGTGAGAGTGAATAAGTGCCAAAACATGGAGAAAAATGC
>JANJEY010000005.1:4460982-4472281 GCA_024703695.1 Erythroxylum cataractarum | reverse complement strand
TTCTAAGTAGTAAAGTTAAACTTTAATTATATGAGTAGAATTTAAATTCATCTAAATTAAGAAGTTTATCATTTATGGGACACTATTTAATCATTTGGATGAAACTATGTAAATTAGGAAGTTTCATCATCTTTGAGACTCTACTTCCCTCTTCACCACACTTGTTGTCAATTTTGACAATGGGTCAGCCCATCCAACATCAAGCTCAATCCAAAATTTTGAATTCAGGCTCTAACCCACAAATTCGGATTTAGATTCAAACTTAGACCAAAGTATGATCATTTTTAGAAATAACAACGCAAGAAGACAAGCTGCGGAATCAATAAACATGTGTGTTCTTCACTTTATTCATCAGTCAACTGCTCTTTATATAGAGCTTACAAGGACATTGAGTAAATAACAAACTTGAGTTAGAAATAGGAAGCTATTCTATCAGACTTTAACAACTTGAACATTAAGTAAATAACACACTAACAGCCAGTAGATCTTCCTCCTCATTTTCCTCAACTGTTTTGAATCATTCTTTCCACACTCCCCCTTGATTCCAAGTTAGTTATGCACAACAAATTTCTGATTTCTTCAAACTTGACTTACGGCAGAGCTTTTGTGAATAGATCAACCAGTTGCATATCTGATATACAAAAATCCATTTTGGTTTCTTCACTTGCAACAAGATCCCTTATAAAGTTATGCTTAATTTCTATGTGTTTTGTCCTACTATGCGTCACTAGATTCCTTGTCATCGCTAAAGCAGATAAGTTGTCATAGTAAAGTGGTGTTGCTTAAGATTGCTTTTGATTCATATCACTTAAAAAGCCTTTGAATCCATACTCCTTGACATGCAGCAGTTGTGGTTGCAACATATTTTGCCTCTGTGGAAGACAGTGTTATTGTGCTTTGCTTTTTTGACATCCACGAAACAACTTCTGATCCCATACTGAACTAATTACTTGTTGCTCTTCCTGTTATCTTGTGACCCTCCTAGTCACTGTCTGTATAACCTCTCAGCATAAAGTCTCCAACTCGAAAATACCAGATCCCATAATCCTAGTTCCAGCTATGTATCTTAAAATCCTCTTAGTTGCTCCATAATGATGTTGGGTAGGACTATGCAGAAATCTTGATACAATAGCTACAACAAAACTGATATCTAGACAAGTATGAGTAAGGTAAATAAGGCGTCCTATTAGGCTTCTGAATCTTCTTGCTTTTGCCATTTCTATGTCATTTTGTTCTTTACCTTGCAACAATCGATTCCAAATTGTTTGAGTAGCTCCACTGCAAACTTGTCATGTGACATAAATATTCCTTTTCTTGTTTGCTACACCTCTAGACCTAGAAAGTAATTTAACTTTCCTAGATCTATCATCTCAAAGCTTCTCATCATAGATTCTTTAAACTTTGAGATTAATTAAGCAGAAGACCCAGTATAAATCATATCATCAACATACAAACTTACTAAGATAATTTAGCCCGTACAAAGCCTTTTAAAGCTTGTACACATTAGGATCTTCTCTAGGAACGTTAAAGCCTTTTGGTTGCTCTACATATGCCTCTTCTTTCAAGTCTTCATTTAGGAATGCAATCTTTACATCAAAAGAGTATACTATCTATAACACCCCATTTTAGGGGTTAGATTATTAAGAAAATTCAGTACATTTTAGGCTTTGCATAGTTGAATATCTACTTATTTGTGCATAAGCATTTTGGACGCATATAATTATTGTGCATGTATTCGTGATATTTTTCGAGTACAATTAAGTTGTTAATGTGATTAAATTGTGTTTTGATCAGTTTGGAGTATTTCAGGTATTTTGGAATTTTAGGTGAATTTTAAGATATTTCTGAAAATTTGGGGTATTTTTAGACTAAAAAAAAAGAGACAAATAGATCAATGAAACAGTAACATGTGACAGTCTTATATAAGTGACAAATGGCGTGTTTGTGTGATTACAAGTGGAAGGCATGCAAGCCTACACGTAGCTTATGTTTTCGAGTGGCTTATGCTGGGTTTAGGAAAAAGATAACTATAGCTTTTGTTCTTCACCGGATTCTTCTTCACCGATTAACAACTGTTATGTTCTATGTACATTGGATTTCATTCTCACTGCTGGAAGAGTTCAATCAAGTAAGTAACTTGATGATGGTTTATGGTTTAAAATATACATGCATGAATGGATTAGAGATTTGAGGTTTCGATGTTGAATAAATTAGATGATTGATTTGAGAATTAGTAATTGTTTAACACTGTGTTGAATGGACTCTAGATTGGAAAATATGTATATATTCTATCCTGTTTTTGAGAGAACCGAAATGGTACGTGCTTGCATTGCGTTTGTTGTTTATCAGTAGAAATGAAGTTTGATAGTTAAGCATGAGTCTTGGACTTTGAATTATGTGTATGTACTGATGAGTTAAGAAAATGAGTTAGAGGAGTTGGTTGCAAGTATTGGAGTAATATTGAAGTGAGAGTGAGTTCTGCAAAAGTTACAATAGAGAGAAAAAGAAGATGACTGAAGTTCGCCGCGGCCAACTCTTGGCTCGCTGTGGCAAACTTTTATAAGTTCACCGCGGTGAACTTTTGGCTTGCTGTGGCAAACTTTTGTGAAAAGGTCGAAGAATTCTGTTATCTGGAAAGTTTGTCGCGGCGAAACTTTTGGGCTCGCCGCAGCGAAGTTTCTTGACAACTTAAATATACTTTGGTATTTTGGACATAAATTTCTCTGTAGTTATCCGAATGGAGTGATTTTTAATTTGAAGTAAATTAGAGACATAAGGCTACAAATTTTATTAAGAGATTAAACTCTAATTCTGTCTCCAAGAATTTCATAATCTGATTGGAAGTTGAGATAAGAATTATGTTGAACCTCAAGAACAACCTAAAATCTTTTAAGTATAACTTTCAGTATACTAAACCAAATTGGACAAACTTGGTATATTTGGAAACGTTAGAGAAAGAGGGACAACTTTCTAGAGGGAAGTATTACCTAATTACATCAACTACTTGATGAGAATAATTGAGTAAGGTGGACTCAAAAGTTGAGTGTAAAATAAATCTGGATTGAGAAATTGAGGTTGGTTTCACATTAATGATAATGTGAGAAGATTAAGGATAAGAAACTTGAATTTGATATGAACATGCATCATACATATTCAGTATACATGAATGTGCATAACTGAATTTATAATTGTGCACAATAGTAATATGTGCTTGTATTAAATGCTACAGAGAAACGCATCGAGCGATCGATTTCAGATATTGCCGAGACGTTGAGACAATAGGCAATAAAGGAGATTTTTGTAAGTAATCTTAGATGGTATTTTGAGTAAGTAACCTTAGACGGTATTTTAAGTAAGTAATCTTAGACGATATTTTGTGGAAGTAATTTTAGATGGTAATTTTTGTAAGTAATTTAGACGGTAACTTTTGTAAGTAACCTAAGATGGTCTCACCTTGATTTGTTTTATTTATTACTGAATTGAATTTAATATTGATGAATGTGTATTGAATTGTGTACTGATTTCGGACATGAAGGTCCGAGATATGGAATAGCTACTTGCATATTAATATGATTGACTAATTGCCTTGCATGAAATGTTTGAAAGGACTTTGTTTTGTTTTAAAATTGTTGAGTCCTGGTTTTGGGTAAATAAGCATGCCTAGAAGGGTCCGCAGCTACTCCTGTATTGACCCTTCGGTGTCTCCTGTATTGACCCTTTGGCGTCTCCTATATTGACGCTTCGGTGTCTCCTGTATTGACGCTTTTATGTCTCTTGTATTTATGCTTCGGTGTCTCCTGTATTGACACCTCAGTGTCTCCTGTATTGACACTTCGGTGTCTCCTATATTGAAACTTCGGTGTCTCGTGTATTGATGCTTCGGTGTTTCCTGTACTAACACTTCGGTATCTCCTGTACTGACACTTTGGTGTCTCGTGTATTGATGCTTCGGTGTTTCCTGTACTAACACTTCGGTATCTCCTGTACTGACACTTCGGTGTCTCCTGTACTGACACTTCAGTGTCTCCTGTATTGACGCTTCGGTGGCTCATGTACTAACACTTCAATGGCTCCTGTATTGACTCTTCGGTGTCTCCTGCATTGACATTACGATATCTCCTGATATCGAGACATATGTCTCTCCTGCTGATACCAATTATGGTATCTCCTGTTTAATCCCGTTACCCGCTTCTATAAATGGATTTAATAGTCATATGATTTTGTATTCTGATTTCTGTTTGACTCTGTTATAACAAGAAATTGTATTCTAATTATGAAGGGTTTGTACTCTCCTGTGAGACTCAATTTTGTTTTCTGTACAATCTGTTTGAGATCCAATATTATATGTTTGAATTGTTCGTTCCGATAAACTATTATGCATGCTTCTGATATATTATGATTGTGTATATTTAGTTGTCAGTTTAAGCATAGATTAGTTATTACTTACTAAGCTATATGCTTAGCATGGTAGATTTGTCCCGTGTAGGTTCAGAGAGTAGGACTTAAGGATTGGGACGAGTCAACCGCAGTAGCCAATAGTGTCTGAGTCTTATGTCGTTAAAATTGTATTTTTGGAGTTTGTTTTTGGCTTGTCTTTGATATATATGACTTTGGATTTATTTGAAGATTTGTACTAACCCTAATTCAGGCTGGTTCCGGTTTGGAACAAGTTGTATTTAAGCTCAGTGTTTTATGATATATGTTTTCTCCGAATTGCTTCTATTTTGGAGCTATTAAGATTGCATGATGAATGTTTCGTATGTTTTGGATTTGTTCCAGTTTTGTATGCATTTATGATATGATATCTGCGTGGCATTCCCGTAGCCTCCCAGGGGGTATTAGGGCGTCACACTATCCACTATTGCTGAGCTGCTAAAGCAAGAATTACTCTAATTGTTTCAAACCTTGCAACTGGTGAAAATGTTTCTTCAAAGTCCACATCAAACTCTTAAGTACATCCTCGAGCTACTAGCCGGGCTTTGTGCTTTTGAATTCTCCCATCCGAGTGATATTTGGTCTTCAATATCCACCTGAGAGAGATTGTCTTCTTTTCAACCGGTAGTTCAGTGAGTTCCCATGTCTTGTTCCTTTCAATGGTTGCTCCTTCATCTTGCATTGCATTTCTCCAAACCTCATTCTGCATAGTTTTTTTGACACTTACTGGATCTCCAACAAACAAAGCAAATCTACAACCATCATCCTCCCCCTCAATCTCATATCTACGTCGTGGGATTATGCCACACTCACTCCTTCGCAGTTAAGCTGATTCATTTAGTGTCTCGCTTGGTGGAGACATTGGGCTATTGATTGAGCTGGTGATGTGGGATGTTGGTTCAACCTCAAATTCTTCCTTGCTTGCTTCTGTCTTCTCTTCATATAATTCTGAATTCAAAATAGGAGCTTGTTTCAATATAGCTTCCTTGAAGTTCAGTTTTTCATCAAACTGAATATTTCGACTAACCACTATCTTCTTGGTTTCATGATCAAACAACTTGTATGGTTTTGAACTTGAACAGGCTTGATAAGGAGTCATGTTCGATATGGCTTTTGTTGGTGAGATTTTAAACAGGTAAACTACAGTTGTTGTGTCTTCTCTCCAAAACTCATTTTCCATGTCCTTGGCCTTTAACATGGAACAAGCCATCTCCACTACTATTATGTTCTTGCATTCTGCTATTCCATTTTGCTCAGGAGTATAAGCAGCAGTAAGCTCTCTCTTGATACCTTGTTCTTCACAAAACTTGACAAATTCCTTGGCCGTGAATTCCCCTCCTCTATCTATCCTTAATGTATTCAACTTCTCATTGCACTGATTTTCTGCTAAGGTTTTAAACCTCTTGAAGTGCTCAAAAGCTTCAGATTTAAACTTCAAAAAATTAATCCAACTCATCCGTGAATAATCATCAATCAAAAGCATTATTCATTACTCATTGGACCACAAATGTCAACATGAACCAGTTTCAATGTTTTGTAGCTCTTATAATCTGTCCTTAAGGAAAAGATCTCTTTGCTTGCTTGTCAAGTGCACATCTTTCACATTTGTGCTCCAGCTCTTAAACCTTTGGTAAGCCCTGCACCGTATCTTTATTTGCAAGCAATTGCAATTCTTTTATGTGAAGATGGCCATAATGTTGATGCCACATTTCTAATTCATCAACTTTACTACTCATCATAACATGAGTGTTGCAAGTAAATTAATAGGGATCATTTTATTTTGTCATTTTTGCATGTAATAAAGCCTCACTAGATCCTTTTTTGACTACACAAATTCTTTTCTCAAATATAACTCTATATCCAGATTCAATTAGTAGACTAACACTAATTAAATTACTTGCTAAGTATGGAGCATAGTGAACATTTTTAATCAAATTCTCTTTTCCATTAATCGCAACTCTTAACATACCTTTCCTACAATCTGCACTTGTTTATCATTTCCCAATCTCACTTGAGATTTTTGAATTTCATCCAACTCCTTGAACATGTCTTTGTCTCCTGTTAAGTGATTTGAGCATGCATTATCAAGAAACTAGATTTTTTTAGAAGAACTTTGAGAACTTACATATGTCATGAATAGATAATCATCTCCCCTTTATCAAATTTAGCTTGATCATCTTTGCTCTAACGGTCTTCCTCCTTGTGTCCAATTTTCTTGCAATAGGTGCATTGAACCAAAGAATTCCTTCCACGTCCTCTTCCCGTCTATCCAAATCTCCCTCTTCCTCTATTTTGTAGGATCTTCCCTTCTCCCCTTGAACCTGAAATGTTTGTTCTTCTTCCTAATTTGTATTTCTATTGATTATGACCTCACGAGCTATTGAATTAAATTGTTTTGTGAAACCAGCTGTGTCGAAGCTTGCAGAGGATCTTGGAATGGCAATTAAAATGAAGAAGAGAAGAAGGGTGAAGACCAAGTTGAAGCCTCCAAGACATCTAAAAAAACTCGAGTTCTAAAGATTGAAGATTAAAGGAAGAAGTTTGGAGAAGAAGCTGAAGAAACCTGCAGAAAATTGATGCAGCCTGTTGAAGTTCATGAAAACCTGAAGAGTTTTTTTTTTCTAAAGCTGAATTGGATAATGAATTAAAGCTGTCAAAGCACAAGCTCAAGCTGACTTGGAGGACGTGAGTGAAAGCCTGTCCAATTTGTACCACAAGCATATACAAGTGATCCTGCATATCAGATTCTCTTTTTTCATGTAGTCTTAAAATCAGTAGTGCTTAATGTAATAATGTATGACAGTTGCTGTTTTGCATGTATTTTTTTCTAGCTGATTAAAGGGACAATGAGACGTGTTGAGCTCCTAGCCTTTGATCACAAGTTTTTCAATTCCTAGCCTTTGATTTTCAAATGCTTTAAACCTCATGTAAGAGCTGAATATAAAAGCTCATCATCATCTTCTTCAGATATATCAAAAAACTTCATCTTTGTCAAGTTAGCTTGCCTTTGCTTCTCTTAAAAAATTATCAAAGTTTGAGTATTAAGCCAATTTGAAAAGGCACATTATACAGACTTGTAATTTTATTCCATCCAAAAAATTCAAATGTTACAATCAAAACAAAAGCCTATACTATTTTACATTGGAGAGAAATCAAAGTTACACTTTTTAGAGAAGTCTATTTGAAAACACAAACTTTAGAACATCAGAATTTCCAAGTGGTACTACAGCATTCATCAAGGAGCTTGAAGTTGCATAGTATAAATAGCAAGCTTGATCACCTGCTGCTTAGGTGGAGAAGGGATTTCATCATCTTCCTAGACGAGCTTGCAAAGAGCCCATGAGCTCATCAAAGAATTGATACTCAATTTTGAGGATGTTATAGGCCTGTTTGGCTATAGACGTTGCAGCTATCCTTGAGAAAATGGACTCATCAACGCCTTGCTAGATGAAGAATAGAGCTTTAGCATCCTTCTTTATTGTTTCCTTGCTATTTGCGTCATCGATGGTTGATTCATCAGGCCTTGTTTCTACAATATCCCAGAGATCTTGGGATTTGAAAAGTGTCTTCATCTTGATACTCCAATACTTGTAGGAATCACCTTTGAACACTAGAATTTATGGCAGTGACATATTTACAACTGAACTGCTTGACACCATTTTGCTAAGAGCGCTTAGAAGCATAAGTTACAACCTAGCTCTGATACCATAATATTAGAAATAATAGTACAAGAAGACAAGATACAAAATCAATAAACAAGTGTGCTCTTCACTTTATTCATCAGTCAACTGCTCTTTATATAAAGCTTACATGAACATTGAGTAAATAATAAACTTGACTTAGAAATTGGAAGCTATCCTATCAAACTTTAACAACTTGAACGTTAAGTAAACAACACACTAACAGCTAGTAGATCTTCCTCCTCATTTTTCTCAACTGCTTTGAATCATTCTTTCAACAATCGTGACTTGGACTTTAGCTTCAAACCTAAATTTGATTGGGTTTAGGAGGCTTGAAAATCATATGTTAAACATGATTTAATATATATTTTTAATTTTTTAAAATTAAAAATAATATCATTTAACTTGAAATTTTTTGAGTTTTGACCTAACCAAACTAAAAAACTATAATTAAGCCCCGCTTGAAGTTTGAAATTAGAAAAAAAAATTAAAATTGACTCAAAATTTGATCAATTCAAACTAAACATATTGACTTCAGATTGGGCTAGACAAATTTTGCGAATCCTATTTTTCTTCCCCTGTACCTCACCTTTCTTTTAGGAAAAAATGTAGGGTGCACATAAATAAATGAACTCTCCCTCTATTACACACGCATACACACATAGTAACCACAAAATTTGTGGGCGATCTTTTGCATCGAAGTCTGCCATGTCAATAACTTGCGTTTCTTAACCAAGTCGAAGAAAAATGTCACTGAAACAAGTGTTGTTGCTTCTTTGTTTGGTCACCTCCTTACTCCTTATTGTTCTAAAATGGTCTTGCAGTTTAGCCACAGCAGAAGATTTAGGAACTGGGATCATTATAAAAGCCAGCTATGCTCCGTGCTTTGCGGCCTCGCATGTTATACTGCTACACTGTTGCAGATAATTACGTAATTGCAGCTTACGCATGCATATAATTGTAACAAATTGCAGTAAATCGAGATAATCAAAAATATGTTTTTAGCAATACTAAACGGACGTGCAAATAGAAAATATAGTAAATAAATAAATAAAAATATAAATTTAGGTAATCAATTAATATGAGATATGTATACCATCAAAGAGATTATTTTTAATTTTTGTGAGAAAATTATGTAAAAATATGATATATTTTTATGAAATTTTAGAAAAATCTTATAATGTTTAAAATTATTGGAAAAACTCCTTTTCAATTTTCAATTTTTAATGAAAGTCTTTTCTTTTAGATTTTGGTTAAAAATAATAATAAAATGTGCACAATATAAATATGAGACCTAAACTAATCAAATAATATTTTTATAAGAATTCAATTCAACGCTTAAGTTTAAATCTCACGCAGAGTAATATTTTATTACGATTATCTTAAATTATTAATATAAATTAAATTTAATTAGTTTGTTTTATGTTTAAAATAAAGACGAGTTTAATATATTATTAACATTTAATTAGTGTACATCTTGATACTTATTTTACAGATGTTTTGTTATTATTTTTAATTAAAATTTTAAGAAATAAAATTTCAAAAAATTAAAACAATTTTATAGATCAAAGGTATTTTTAAACATTTCTTAAATTATAAAAAAGTTGTATATCTTTTAGCTTTATATCAGCACGAATCCATGGCGCACCCCGAACAAAATGTGAGCCTGTCGGCCTTTCCCCTCCACTACAAAACTTGTGCTTTCTTTTTAAGTCTCTTCAAGAAAACGCGTTCAAGAAGTGAGACGTTGTTGTTGTTGTTATTTTACAACATCTGCAGATTGGCAAAAGCAGAGATGACAGTTCAACATATATATGTAATATACATATAAAACAGATGTAATATATAACAAGAGTTGCATGAACGAAGACTATAAATTTGTTTTTAAAATATACCATCCACATCTAGGATTGGCATTTTGATTGAATTTAACCCAAGTTGAAATTCGAAACAGTCTATTTAAACTAAAATAGCCTGATCGCGATTGTATTGTATTCGTCATCTTCGTTTATAACAATGGCTGCCAGTGCCTATCAATTTTTACTATTTAAGCACATGATAGTCTAACGTTTCTGGGACTTGGACTAAGTTATGTCCATATTAAGAGGCTTGTTTTATTATTTCATGATCTTTACCAAACAAAACTGTAGATGTGACCTCATATCAATCGTAACTTTCCTCTTTCTTCCTTTTTTTTTGGTTCTTTTGACAAGATTTGGCTGTAAATTCATGGTTCCCCTTTCATCATCATCTACGATGAAACGACAGAGGCTGGTGGTTTCTTATCAACTCTCGAAAGTTTTAACATAAGATTCTGTTTTGAGCACTTGATTTTTTATGCATCCACAACTTTTGACTCCATTTACAGGCTGAGGTTCTTTTCAGGAAAATCTTGCATGAAGGATTGAGTGGATCTTGCAAAAGTGTACTTGTTGATAACTTTAAATGCAATAAGGTTGTACAAAATGGCCATAGCATGCTTAAGAATAATAGTGAATTGGCAGTTCAAACCCACAACACAGCTATCCTGAACGTGAATTACATGTGTTCCCGTCTCTTCAGGGGCAGATACCAATGTCCGTCCTGTAATAAGACACCAGGAGGATGTTTTCATAGCTGTTTCCTGAGGTGCACATACCAATGTTCAGCCTGTAATAAAATACCAGGAGGATCATATGCAATTACCGTTCTAGGAATTAAAAGAATAATGTGGTGCTCAGAATTGACTTCTTTTCTTTTAGGGCATCATGGCACAAGCAGCTTGAAGCCCAATTTCTGAACAAAATCATACAATTCTTGCCTGCCATACTGACATATCCAACTTTTTGTCCACCTGCTGCGGTCGAGCACAAATATCAGCCGTAGAATTCTGATTTTTTGAAGTAGATTTTGTGTTTCCCGATATTCCATTCAGTAAACTCACAAGCACAAGTTTGAACCAAGCAGCAGGCTCAAATAAAGTGGCAAACAGGTAATTTGAGGGCAAATCTAAGGTCATATAATCTGAAAAATCCTATTTAAAGAGCCAAAACTTCGGACATATATAGAAGAAAACTCAACCCTCCCAAGTCCCAACTTATACTTTCCTCCAAAGAAATAGAATACAACATCAACATGGCGTTATTGCAACTCCTGTTTCTTGGAGCAATCATCTTAGAAACTTCCCATGCTTCTTTCATGAGTAC
>JANJEY010000005.1:4319881-4340966 GCA_024703695.1 Erythroxylum cataractarum | reverse complement strand
CGTATGAGAGTAGCTCAGCTCTTGAGGTCTAAAAGCTACGAAGATTGCTTGACCTAAACATATAAATCTTATATATGGTGATAAGGTTAACAAGAAGAGATGTTTTCCTAATAATATAGTTTTGTATGTGTGTAGTGGAGCCCTTGGTTTTGCTCTTACCTAACTAATAAGGTGAGGCAGGCACCTCCTTGGTCGTAATTAACATATCTAAATTAGTATTTTGTCTTGTTATTGTCTTCTACTTGTTAGGATATGCATCTAATTGCATAAACCAACTCGAATATTTTATCATTTGTTGGACCAAATAAAAAAAGTCTTCTTTGTGACTGATTTTAGTAAATAATTGTAAGAAATTAATTGATTGATATTATTAATATTTTAAAAACAGACCGGAAGTTTAACCGATAAGATAAGAAGTTTAAAGTTTAAAAAGTTAAAATGTGATTGAAATAGAGTGTCCTTATTTAAAATTTTAAAGGTTGATTGAAAAAAAGATTGTTAAATGAAAATTAATTGTTTTATTTTAGTTTATAATAATTTATTAAGTTATAAAAATTGAGTGATTAATTAATAAATTGATTGAGTTTTAACAAAAAAGAGTTATTAAAATAAATTGAACTAAAAAGTTAAAAATTGGACCAAAAAATTAGGCTATTGAAAGTTTTTATGATTGAACCGATTATAACTTTTAGTCATTGGACATATAATCAATGCAATGCAAATTAAATAAGAAATTTATTTGGTGTTACCACTTATAAAACCAAATAACAGGATAAATTTTAGTAAATAATTTTAGGGAATTAATCTGATTATCTTTTTTTTTTGGTGATTATTATATTAATATCACCATCTAATTGACGAGATAGTCAATTCAATACAAATTAAAGAAAAGAAAAAAGTTGAGTATGATTAGTCTTAAGACAAATGAACCCATTTAATTTTTTTATTTTTTGCCAATTTTCTACATGTGAAAGAACATGTTGACCCAAAATTGGCAACAACAAAAAAACATAGAATTTGTACTCCTATCTCTTCATTTTGATAAGGACTCAACAAGGATAGGTTCAAAATTTATAAAAGCTTATCCTTGCCTTGGACAGCAGACAATTCAAAACCATAAGAGGAGATAATATCGAATCTGAGGATAAGGCAAATGAGAAAAATATGTCAAAGCTGAGTTATGAAAACGACCTCAACCCAGTATAGCATCCCAAGCTAGAGTGCATGGATTCTCCATGCAATTTAAGCCAAGTGTCTCCATGTTATCATTCAATACTTGAAACAGGAATCATGTCAAAATTATCAACTTTATCTTTACTTATTTAATCAATTTTCTTCTTCTTGGTTTCTCGAGTCAAAACCGTGGGCAAAGGTTTAAATAAATAAATAAGTGAATATTCCTTTATTTGGAGGGGAAAAAAAGTATCACTAGCTGTTATGGATATAATTTCCTTAACGAGCTATCAACCTAATCCATGTAGGCTTTACAGGTGCATGTTCATTATTGCATATATATAAAGAGATCTTTGAAGGAGACCTTCAGTTCATAAGTTTATGCAGTTCCATTTTCTGGGTCAGAGAAGATGCTCTTCAGGATAGGAGAAGGTGAAGGAGAAATGGTTGAAGCTCCAGAACACAAAGAGCATGCAAACCATGAGCAATGGATGATCATGCACGATAATGATGAAGAAAACTATAACGGATTATCTCCTGACAGTTCAACTACTAGCTTAGGTTCAACCTCTTCTTCAGACACGATAGATGATGCATCATCATCATCATCAAGTGGATGTTCTTCATCAAATTCTAATGGTCCCTTGTATGAATTGTCTGAGCTCATGTCCAATCTACCCATCAAGTAAGTTACTGCTATAGATAACATACTTTGTAAGAGAGTTAATCTTCTTCTGAGTTTTGTAGCCTGATTTCATCATATCTTAAACATTTTTGTCTGATGCTTCTAAGAGCTTTTCGGATTATCATCTATAAGAGTTGATGAACGAAAAAAAGAAGAAAAAAAGAAAAAGAAAAGGACAGAATCTAGACTAGACTTCGTTTTGGGAATTTGGGGAACAAAGTTTCATGATCCTTCCTGTCGTTTGCTGTTTCTAGCAGACTGAAAAAGAGTTTCTGATGTTATTTGCAGAAGAGGACTTTCCAAGTACTATGAAGGCAAGTCTCAGTCTTTCACATCTCTATCAAGAGTCACGAGTATTGAAGACCTTACCAAGAAGGAAACTCCCTACAGAAGGAAAATGAAGGGGTCCAAGAGCTGTGCGAAAGGCTTAGAAGCATACAAACCCTACACTCTTCCTACGCATACCATATCAAAGGTCTCAAAAGGCTCTCTTCCATCTATGTCATTTCCTGCTAGAAGAGGCAGCTTCTTAAACAATAACAGACCTCCAATTCCTGTGCAAAAGAAGTTCTGATCACAAAGTTTTGTTGGAAGGAATGATGTAAAACCAAATTATTTTTGTCGAGTGTGTAGATGATAGTAATATATAAGAGAGTTTTTCTTTTTCATTGCAGATAATGGTAATAAGAAGCTTCATTTGATGCAGATCATACTTCAAATTTTGCTTATTCAACAACATGGAAATAATGTTGGTTCTTTTTCTTTTCTTTAACATTCACCTTTCTTTACACTAGAATTCAAGAATTATAGCTCTAGGATCAATCATATGAAAGAAAAAGGGACAAGGATCATAAGCAGATCTTAAATCTTTTTAGATTTCTTAACATTATCTTAGAAGTTTTTTTTATATCATATATTCATTTTAAATCAATTCTATAAATTATTATTTTTCAATTGCCTTCCTAGGTTTTATCTAAAAATATGTATAAATTTAGACATTTAATTATTTAAAATTTATTATAAACCATCAAATTAAATATTCAAGTAAAATGATTGTATAATTATCCTTAAGTAATTAATTGTAACTTTTTAAAAAGTTTTATAAAAAATAGAAATTCTAGTATAATTATCTTAAAAGAGGAGAAAAATTGATCTCATCAAATTATATTACATATATCAGCCTAATTACTAAAATAAAAATAGTTAACAACCAACTATAAAGTTAACAGCCAGTAGAAATTTTTATTTTTAAAATATAAAGTTAATAGCTAGTAGAAATTTTTATTTTCAAAATATATTTTGAAAGTACTATTTTTTAACACCCACTAATCTTCAACCAAATAACTTTTTCTAGTTAGTAATACATTAAAAGG
The DNA here is from genome assembly GCA_024703695.1 of Erythroxylum cataractarum. Lineage (NCBI taxonomy): Eukaryota > Viridiplantae > Streptophyta > Magnoliopsida > Malpighiales > Erythroxylaceae > Erythroxylum > Erythroxylum cataractarum. The sequence continues at coordinate 4,337,735 of JANJEY010000005.1, read as the reverse complement.
ATACTGTTGTTGATGAAAATAACAAGCAACCACACAAACAATGGTTGCATTCCTTGATGCACGAATAATTTTATCAACTGGGCATCTTGGGTTTGACTACCAAATTAGAAATTTTGCTTCTTCAAGGATATGTAGAAGACCCCCTTGAATGCTTTATCTCCAGTTTCCAGTCAGTATCTACAAGTGCAAGTGGAATCCACTCCATGTCCATTACATTCATGTATTATATAGTGTTTGAAGTATATATGTTGCGAATGAAAAATGTTTAAATGAGTTGTATACCACTCCATTCAACAAGAATGATCTTCATGTAAGATTATGTTCGAAAGCCTAATCGTGTTAAGTAATGTGGGACACAGGTTCAAGAGCACAGGCAAAACAAAAGGAACAAACAAAAGTTCAGTCAGAAAGATATGGACATGATGTTGTTGATCAATAATTCCATTCTTCTAAGAATCAATTCCTACCGTGGTAAATAATTCGAGGAAATAAAGATATTATGTTCTTGATGATAAAGAGTAGAGAGATTCAGATTTCTAATCTTACAAGACTCAGTTTCTAAGTCATAAATACAGATTAATTTAGGCTAGACTACTTTCAGTTGAATGAGCTGGTTCAATCAAATGAAACACCAGAGAGCTGTTTCATACGCAGCAGAAGATCAAGTAGAGAAAATCATAGACATGATGATGCTTCATGGAGAAAGAGCTGATCGATTGCGGATTCGGGTCGATCGTCTAACCGGAGTTGTTACTACATTCTTTACAGCTTCTCCATCTTCTTCCTCCTAGAAAACAAAAGACACCAGGAAGCAAACATGTGTTAGCCTTTGATGGTAAAAGCTAGCAAACTTAAACCTCAATCAACAGTCAAACCCTGATCTCGACAATGAAGAGTATAAAACTTGTATAGAGCTAATCCTATTCCTACTAATTGTTGATGTTTTATCTGATGCAATTAACCTACCAATGTTCAGATTCAAAGACAATTGCATTGAAGACATAAACAAAACAAGCATTCCTCGAAGATAAATGAACTGCATCACAGTTTTCCTAAATGAGAAAAAGACCACATGATTCCTGCAGACCTGTTTCTTCACTTTTTTATTCTTGTTAGTGATTCTTCCGTGTGAAGGAGAGTGTGTGGTTGAGATCTCTGAGAAATCTTTCAGGTCATGAGCTGGAACCAACTGTTGAGCCTTACTACCCATTTGCTTCTCCAAAGAGCCAGAATAGCTGCTCACTTCACTCTCAATCGTTCTGTTTTTCATTGGATGGCTCCATAGGGTGCTGCTCATTTCTTCCACCTCAAATTCACCTAGCAACTGAACTGAGGGTGCACGGACTTGGGACATCTCTTTAGAATCTTCTTCCATTGAATTGATCAAAGACCTTGAAATTGGCATCGATAAAGGATGCTCATTCTGTCGATGGTCTTCTTTAACATGCTCTGAAAGTGAAATGCCTTTCTCTGACATCACTGGCTCAAGAACTGGAGTAGCTTCATCATCCACAGCATGTCTCTTCCTCTTGAAGTGGAAAACCAACAAAGCCAACAATGGAATTATTAAACACAATATCGAAAACCCAATAACAGGTTTTGTAAGCCGTTTCTCTTGACTCCCTTCAGCTTCATCAATTTGAAACTCGTAGTCTTTATATTCATTGGTGATACTGCCTGTTGCAGCCAACTCACTTGCAACCTCATTTTCACTTTCGTGAGTATCAGTAAAACTGGATTCCAGACCTTCGCTAATAACTCCATCAACCATGAATGGTGTTTCAAAGGCTTGAACAGCTTCTGTCACTGGAAATTCAGATTCCAGTTCACACTTATCAGCAAGTTTTTCTGTTTTCGCCATTCCAAGAATGGTGGCTCCACTTTCTTCAAATTGCTCTGTGATATCACCTAGATTATCAACTACTTCCCCATCTTCATGTTCTTTAATCCCCTGAGAAACAATTCCTCTGCATTCAACACTTTCTTCAAATTCATCTATTCCTGTCATTTCATTCAACTTGCCACTATTATCTACTCCTCCCACCATAACATTTTCTATCGCATCTTCTTCCCTATTTCCTTCATGATCTGCATAAACCAGAAAATTTCCTTCTCTTCCATTGAAGAAGTAGTTTGAAACCTCAAGGTCCTTCACAAATCCATGTACATGATCATAAACCATGTGGTAACCATCCTTGAAACCAGAAACTACTCGTACAACTCGTGAAGGTGTAGGAGAATTCATTGAAGAAATGTATGAAGTGGACATCACAAAAACAGCCACCATAAGCAAAAATTTCAGTACCCCTTTTAAATTCCAACCTTTCTCAATCTCAACATCTTCAAACTCGTCGTCGCTACCATCACTGTCTCCACTTTCTTCACTCACTTCTTCCGGATAACTATTATCCAAAGAACCACGATAACTGCTCACATCTCCATAAACATTCATGTTTTGTTTGGACTCAAATGAACCGATTTCACCATTACTTACACGTTCATTAGCTTCTTCCAATTCATCTTCCTTTTGAACGAAAATCTCCCGTCGCCTGTTAGGCTTATAGCGGAGGAATGTAGGTCTTGGACAAAGATACTTAATTGTTAATGGGTCATAAGGCCTCGATGACATGTCATCAACTGGAGCATTTTCATCATCTTCACCAAATTCAGCACTCAAACTGCTCCTTGTGTCCACATCTGGGCTCTCTTGATGATGCGTTTCATGGGACTCGTTCCTTTCGGCCAAAATCTTCTTCCTTGGAGGATTGGCTTTTGAAGCTGCAGAAATGGCTATCGTCAACTATCAATATACACTAAAACAAAAAAGCAACCTTCTCTGTAAATTATGAGAATTCAATCGTTTTGCTTGAACAAATATAACTTGAAGAACCTACTAAACTAGATTCTGATCTTAAGCTATAATCATTGTTTGCTCGAACAACTAAATAAAATCTAAGGAACCCTTTCACTAGATTGTGATCTTACTCTTCTTTGACGAAAAAGTTCTCGTCTTTATTGAAGATCAAGCAAGAAAACCTAAGAATTAAACCAAAGAATTACCTTTTGGTACTGAAAGCGAAGAAGGTTTGACCACTGGCGGCGATGATGAACCCAATTTATTAGACCACTTCATTTCGTCACTTCAAGTGGACAAGCTCTACACAGGCAAAATTTCCCTGATAATGTCTTTCTTTTTCCGCTTATTGTGTTTTGGAGGCTGAAGTGAGTACAAGAACGAAGTGACCGTTGGGATACTTATTTCTGAAATTTAAATTACAGGCGGCCCTTTTCGACCGTTGGAGTACCAAGCATGTAACGATCATATTTAGGAACCGGTCCTTTTTTCAACTGTTGAGAACACGCCGTCATTTTCTTCATCTCCCATTTGGTTTTTTATTTTGGAAACAAATCTTCTCTTTTTCTTTTTTTTTTTGGGAAAAAACAAATCTTCTATACTCGTAATTTTGTACCAATTCTGCTTCATACAATCACATCCAGAAAATTATTCATCGTATAGAACAGAATTGGTATAAGTCTATGGGTACGAAAAATTTGACCTTTTTATTAGTCATCTTGTAATTGATCTTAGGTGTCATTCAAAACCTTGTGAACGATCAGGATATCATATTAATAGATTACATTTATACTATTAACGATTAAGTTACAATACAAGATAGTAACGATTAAAAAATTAGGTCCAATTCAACTAAAATCGAACTTAAAAAGCTAAATTTGATTTGATCAAGTTTGAGCTCAACTCAAAAAAAAGTTCAAAATATTATCTTATATATTACCTCAAATATATTTCTACACATATATATTTGGATTGGATTCATATTAATAAATCCGAAAATTTGTTCTAGTAAATTGATTAGAGCCTTTTGTGTATACCAAAATTACTTATCTGGTGTTGATTAAGTTTGGATTTGAATTTATCTAATCTTTTTCAAAATTACATTAAAAAATGCTAAACTTTTTTGTTACATTTCAATTTAAGTTCAATTTTGTAACAAAGTGGTTTATGACATTTTAAAATGTAAGATTGAAACTATGATATTATAAATTTTAACTTTAAAAAGTGTTAAATTACATAAAGGCCTATCATATTTAACCAGATTTCACAATCGATCTAATCCTATTATTAGTACCAAAAATTAAATGAGTATTCAAATATACAAAATTAGAAAAAAAATCTTAATGTTAAACCAAATTATTTTATGTATTTATGTTAAATTTTGTAAGATTGGGTCCAAGTAACATGGATACATACAAACCCAAATAAGATTACATCCTAAAGTCAACATGTCTTCCTTATATGTAAACTAATTTAAGGCCCAATACGTGACACAACCTATTATGTCGAAGTAATGACGACTTAACCCAAAAGCAACCTTCTCTGATATCATATTAAATTTTGTAAAATTAGGTCCAAATAAATTGAGTACATACAAACTCAAATAAGGTTTCATCTTAAAAGCAATTGGTGACAGAAAAAGTAACTCACTGGGCTTATATGCATGCTCAAGGTCGTATATTTTTTTCATGTGAGACAAATTCTTATTTATATTTTAACAATTTGTCTCTTGTAGCTTACAGAAATGGAATAATTAATCTATACTGCCCTCTTCATATTGGGTGGTCCAAACTTGCTAATCACTAAACTTGTCATATAATAATGAGGATACCAAATGTTAGATTGAAAACTAAGTTGGGACATTAAGGACAAGGAGTGTGTTAGGGTAGTGATTAAAGAATAGTGTAAAGCTCTAGTTTGTGCTTGGCACGTGAGAAGCCAACCTTAGCTTAACTAATAAACCATAATTCACCCCATCTTTGGTGTGTTGTTTCTCCGAGAATTCCAACAATGTCTCATCCTCTCCATGCTCAAGGCCACTTTCCAAGATGGGTCAAATAGTTTCTTTTTGAAAATTTTCCTTCCAAAGAAACATAGCAATTGCATTGGATTAGTGTTCATTACAAGAAATGGGAAATTGCAATAGTGATTAATGTAGGATTTGACCAACAAATTACACTTTCAAACCATGTTTTTAAGCAAACCCACACACACCCTTATCTTAAAAAAACCAAAGTTCCAAACTCCAACGGATAGCAACCATAGTTAGATTTCCACCGGCTAAGGGAAGATAGATAAGGTTAAGTAACATGGAGGCCTTAATCATACATTTAAAAATTTATTAAAATAATGTATAGTTCATATTTTATACTTTTAAGTACGATTAAGGTGACGAAAGCATTGTCACTTAATCAAATAAATTACAATTCCGTCGTCTCGGAAGAATAAATTTATAATTACAATGAAAATAAATTAGTTATGTTTGGATCTTAAGAGACATTAATTTTTTTAATCTTGTTTAGTGATTAGCAACGTCTCTTTTCATATGTCCACATTAGAGTTGGCCTCTCTTGTCATTTGAAATTTTGAATCGTACTAAGTATCGATTAAATTAATTTAATCGTTGAGAGCATAAAATACAAAATAAACTAATACAGGATGAAGAAGATACTTAGCATAATACAACACAAACAACATTCCTTACATTGGCTGTATAGGGTCAGGGCTCCATTGTGATTACAAGTACAGAAGAAGGGCAATGTTGGGATCGTAAAATTTTGTCTGCGACTTAACTCAGGACCTTATCCTCACGAACTACGAAGTGCCCATACTGATGATGTCTTGAGTACGCAACAGGAATTCGTTGTTACCTAAACTGCCCCTCAATCATTACACTTTTTACCACTCCAGATTTCGATTTAGATAGTTATGGACGCCATGTGACTATGCGAGGAACAGGCAGAGAAGCAAGAGGATGAGATGACGATGATGATGCTCCAAAAGGGTCACAGCTTTTGAGGGAGAGATTCCCTAAAGCACCCCAAAGCCAAGTCTATCACATCAAACTCCAATCATTGATGATAAGAAACTTAAGATCCAAACTACCAACCATGGCCTTCCCTCCATTGTTGTTTTAGTTCAAATTCACACGTGTGGGACTTTTTTTTTACATGATGTGCTCATGTGATTGTCACCTTTGGAATGGTAGAAAAATAGGTTGGTGTTATTGGATCTTTCTAAATTTTACATATTTGTGAAATTTATAATGGTATTATTATTGTTATTATTTTTGTTCTATTAAGAATTTAGTTAAAATATTTAAGACATTAATCTAAATAACAATTTATTAAATTTGAAGGGATTATAGTTATATGATGTTTTTGTCCAATTTGATTTTACTGTTTTTAAGAAGCCATTGAAGCTTTCACCTACAAGATGGCAACTACTAGCTAGATGGCTCAAGAATTAGGAAATGGATCTTAGTTAACATTGATTTGCAAATGAAAAGGCTTTGATTTGGTTGGTAAAACATGATTAATCAGGGGTGTAGGAAAAATAATTTACACCAAAGAAAGTAAGAAAACCCTTTTGGAGAATCATCATAGAGGAGGCAGTCTCATAATCATTCCATTCAAACCCCACTTCCATGGAAGATCTTAAAGCTTTTAGAAACACAATTCTTCATCAACTTGGGGACATGAGCGTTGCATTCTAATACTGCTGATGCTGTTCCTTGATGCCATAATTTCATCCAGTGAAAGCCTCTTCTTTGGCCCTGGTTCTGGCCTTTGCTTTGGGGCACTGTGAGACCTCAATTTAGCATTGAAGGATTGTGTGTTTGCCATGTAGTTAGGGAAGCCTGAGTAAGGCCTGAAATAGCTATCCCCACAGACACTCTTTATCGGCGTAATGGGAGCGTAAGATCGGGTAGAATTCACAATTCTAGGGGTGCTTTGTGCCGTGGAGAACCTACATTCATCGCTGGCGAAATGCCAGTCAAAATCTTGGGGGTTTTTGCAATCGGGTATGGAGATTCGAGCAGGAACTGGACATGGAAGAGGTGATGACATTCCATGGTAAGGAACATCTTCACCGCATTCTGATAATGCAGTTGTGAATCTACGAGATCTCGATCTTGGCTTGTAAGTGTCGATTTCGACTATTTTTGGGCTGTCATCAAATGCAGACATTTCATAAGATGCAGATAGCCTCTTGCTGCCGTGTAGGTCGCTTCTTGCATCATCAAATCTTTCCTGAGAACCGCAAGAACAGCACGGCTATTGGCTAAGAAACACATTACATACATGAAAAAATAAACCACTTACAAGAATCAATTTCGGTTTCTCACCACAGATCTTCGATGTCGGTTTTCGGATTGAAATCTACTTTCTCTGCAAACAGATCGACGAGCACGTTGGGATCGAACTGCATTTTGAGCCCTTATAAGAGCTTGCATACTATGAAGAGTTGCAGCAGCCCGTTTTCGAACTAAATAGCCTCTAACTAGTGCCTGTATTTTAACAAGCCCTTTCAATGCTCGAAGAGCCTTTCGAGCCTGAGATAGTTAAACAAAGTCAAACTAATTAGAACCACGAACACGAGGCATAATAGCACATCAAAATACACGTCACTGTTATATCTGCAGAACAAAAAGTTACAGGTAATGAAACCATGTTGAGGATGTAACAGACAAGTAACAACTAAGCCTACTTCAAAAGGGCAGTTTCAAATTCAAATTTTCAGACAGGAGAAGGAACCAAATCATTGGATAAGTCAGAAGCAAAGTTGAAAAATATGTAAACCTAACATGGACCATCTAGAAATCATTCCAACTGCGGAAGATGTTCCTCTTTATCACATGGCAGCAGACATTTAAAAGTGAGATTTTTAAGAAAGGAGATGCATTTCCAAAGATCAAGTGCAAATCACCGTCAAAAGTAACCAAACCCAACACTGTTCCATTTTACTTTGTCTTTCTAGCTTTTGATGACAGACAGCAGAAGTAGCTCCCTAGGAGAAACATATGTTCACCACTGCAACTGTTGTCTCAAGAAACAGAGCAAAACTGGCAAATCTGGAAACAACTTTTATTTGCAACAAGAAAAGAGCACATGAATCTAAGAAACAAAAGAGAACAATCTGTCGAATGTTCTTAATTAGCGTAAACAAAAGTACTATAGGTCAAAGCAAAATTTAAACTTTTAACCTACCAGATAACCTCTAAACACTGCTTGAATTTTGACAGCAGCCAACCTCTCCCGCTCTTCACCCAACAACGCCCCCCTGCCCTGAGTAGTTAACTTCACGACCGCCACTGCAGCCCGTGCAGCGGCCACCGCTGCATCGGCAGCCGCAGCTGTGGCGGCGGCAACTGCAATGGCATGCTTGCTCTGCTCCTTTTCTGACTCGGAAAGATAGGATCTGAGCCAGTCAGCGTCTTTTTTGGCCGGAAGATTCAACGGAATCTTTTGAATTGGATTACTATCCCTCACTGATTTGCCAAAGCTCCACCTTTTGTTCTCTTTTCTATCACTTGACACCGAGCTTGAAGTTTCGATTTTCTTTTTCTCTTTCTCCTTATCACTTTTCATCCCCAACAAGCCCTTAAACCACCTTGTAGCTTTGCCCATTTCTATCAATCAATATATCTACAACTTCAAACTAGAGACAAAAACTAGAGCACCAACAGTTCTAAAAACAGGAAGAATGTATCAAGATCAACTCATTATATATACTATGGTGTTTAACAAGCTTTTCAAAGTGGAAGCTTATTGCATTCTACAATTATGAAGTGGGAAAACAAGATAAAGCAACAATGCGACGCACTGAATCAGAGAAGCAAACCGCCTTTTTTACTCTGTTTTGAAGTACTAAAACCTGAACAGAAGAAGCAAAAGATCTGAAAGAACTAGTTTCGGGAGATAGAGAGAGGGAATGCAAGCAAACAAAATGTTTGTTTCAAAAAACTGAAAACAAGAAACCGAAGTGTGGGTTTATAGAGGAAGCGGATAGAGAAAGAGGGACTGCAAGATCTTCAGAATCTTTACAGGTTGCAAGCAAAGAAGTGAAGTGACCAGAGTGGTTTAAGCATCAAAAACCTTAAAAAATTTTGGATAAAGATCAGTTTTTTTTTCTTTCATGAAAGGAAAACCTGACACAACCTCGTGAAGAACTGCATTACAGGACAAAAAGACGTCACAGAAAGACACAGAGGGTATAGTTCCAGGAAGAACCAATTTAAATATGAGATTCAAAAGAATTCACCATGCATACACAAACAAGAATCAGAAGACAAAAAATGCATAAAATGTGAAATTTTCGATAATGAAAAGTAGAAACATAAAATATGAAAGCAACCCACCGCCTCAAATTTAAAAGGAGCGCCGAATTTAGCTTAACTTACAAAAGAAAAAAACACCGCTAACTTGAAAATTTTCTCACCCTTTCACTAGAAAATCTGCACTCTCTTTTTCTCTGTCTGGCACAGTCACACACACTTTCTTTCTGGAGCAACGTGTACTGTATATACCCACTGACCGTCCGTGTATTTATTAAATTTTATACACTCAAGTCTTTGCAAACTCTTTGAGTATATCTCTGCTTCTCTCTTGGATTCTAAGACCAAAATGAACCCAAGAACACTCTTTCCCTCTGCCCACTAAAAGTACTGGAAGAAGGCATTTAAGGCTAAAAACAATGCTGGTAAAGTTTGGTGCTTTTTATAGCGTCTCTTTGTCCCAAAGAATAAGCCAAAAAGAAAAAGCTGAGACTTATCTTTCACTGACGATGGGGTTAGAGAAGATTTGTGACTCAGTGTCTATATATGCTCATTGATTCCGCAGAGGAAATCTTTCAGTTTTTGGAGATTCAAATCAGAAAGGATCCTTTCTCAATGTGGCTTTGAGTCTTTGACTGTGGACAATTTGAATCCTTTTTGGTAAATAAAAGACAATGATGGCCATTAAGAAGAGAGAGACAAGGCATTAAAAGAAGAAAAGATATGATTTTTAAAGGCAATCAATTCCATTGTTCTTGGGATGTTGAATCTGTAGAGACTACTGTTAAAATTTCCCATCAATTCATTTCAATTTTGAACATGGCATGAACAGAAAATTCAGAAACTTGGCATGGCTTCCCTTTTGAAACCGTACATTCACTCACCTTCTTCCTACTTAATGGCTACTACCAGAACATAAACAGTACATTTCTTTTTCTGGTACAAACTTTAATTCATGAACATGAAGTACAAGGTACTCTAGCGTCTAAATTTAAGGATCTTGAATGATATATGAGTAATATATGTGCAGTCCTGCTATATTTTTCGGGTGAAATTTTTGAATGTGAATATAAATTTAGTTATCAAAAATATATGCAATTCTTTGACACCAGCTTGGAAGCAGGTCAACTGGTTCCCTAGGCAAAGGGATTATCTATTGAGCAGGCCCGTCCTCCGTTCTTGGGTCCAAGCTCCTCGACTACGCCGAACCAATGGCTTTAGTTTGTAAATCCAAATAGACTATCACAATGTTTGGTTCTGAGTTGGAATAAATAAAAAATAGAATCAATAAAGAATGTAATATATTAGGTATTATTTAATTTAGCTTATTCCTAAAAATTTCTAATGATAATGTAATGTTCATGTTTGTGATAATTAACAAAAAGATCAAAATATTAATCTTCACTAATTACGTCGTCATCGTCATTATTATTATTGTTGTTGTTGTTGTTGTTGTTGTTGTTGTTATAACTAAGTAATTATATGAATTCTTTAAGGAAAATTTTGTCCAACATGTTCTCCATTTTATTCCCAACCAATCGGAATAAATAAAGATAGGGGTGATTAAGTAAACCCTTTGATTATATATTTTGTATGTTTTCTTCAATCAAATAAGGGAATAATCTATTATTAAGAATAGATCAGGAATGAAATAGTGATTCCAGTCAACCAAAAACCTTATAATGATAATGTTTTAGAAATTGGTCCGAGAGTCAAATTAGTAAAATAAGAGATATAAGATTTAAAATATTTAACTAATATTAAACCGTCAAAAAATAGTCAAAGATTAAATAAAAATAAAGATGTATTGATTTATTTTTATTTAAAAATAATTAGTTTATAAAAATTATAAGATTAATTAATAAATTAATCAGTTGTTAAAAATAAGGGTTATTAAATTACATTAAACCAAAAAATTAAAGGTCGAATTAGATAGTTGATCAGTTTAAGATTTTCACTAAGAAATCGACATAATCAATTTAGTTTTTTAAACATTGATTAGGAAAAGCAAATAATTTCATGCATTTCTAAATAACTCTTATGATCTCTTTCAATGAACAAATTGCTTATTATCCAATAAAAGGATATTTTTGGTTATTGAGATTTCTGGACAATATGGATTAATATTTAAGGATATATATTCCCTCTCTTTTTCATTTTTAAACAAAAATAAATTATTATATTCAAAATTAAGGAATGACAAATGTGAAAATAAGAGCCTCTATTCGTAAAATTTGTGAAAAATGTCGACTAATACATAGATGGGGACAAATTATAGTAATTATTGTAACTGGTGTCGTCCATGTTCTATGGAGCGAAATGTTAGCCTATCAAATAAGTTCATAATTATCGACTAATCGTAGCGGAGATGATAATGCTCCGTTTAATGTGCAATTTTACCAAAAAGAATAAGATCATAATTGTAACGATAAGGGATAAATTAAAGGTCACTAATATCATTGACAAATTAAGAGAAACAAGATTTGAGTGGTTTGGTAATGTTAAGAGGAGACACCTAAATGCTTCGATGAAAATATGCAAAAGGATCATATTTAACGATTGTAAAAGAAAAATATAGAATCCTAAGAAGAATTAGGATAAAGTGATAAAAATGATATGGCAATGTTGAAACTTACCAAGAACATTACTCACGATCGAAAACTTTGGTATGCTAAGATTCAGGTAAAGAATCCTACGTAAAGAGATCATAACAGTTCTCTTTAATCCCTTAGCTCTTGTCTTTACTGATCTTATCATCTTCATCCTCGTCAATATTATTATTAATATTTATTTATGTATGTATTTAAAAAATCATTTTAAAACCATTTTGTTTTTATTATCATTTCGTTTAGTATTTTTCATCATTACTATTTATTTATCCTTTATTCTTTACGTAAATATATATTTTCCCCCTTCATACTTTATGTAAATCATTTGAAAACAACTTCTCAATTAGTTAAGATTAAGACTACGTACTATTAGACTTCTCTAAATTTTCCACTTCGGTAGAATTTATATTAAGTATTATTGTTGTTATATTATAATAGGTGTGAATCCAGTTGTTCAAGTAAGAGCATTTGAATTTATTTACTACCAAGGTATATTATTGAAAATTTATAAGCAGATTTGTTCCCTATTAAAAATTAAAAATTTTAAAATTTTTATTTTTTTTATTTTTTATTTTCAGGCTGATATATGATTTTTAATGCATATTTAAATATATAAAATTTAACATGTTATTAAAATTCCAAAATTCTCTCATCATCTTTGATTTTTTAAAATTATTTAAGACGTGATGTGTTTTCTTTCCTTGTCATGAAAACCCTTTTTTTAAGTATTTTAAATATATTATATGCCTCATATATTAAATAGATAAATAAACAAAAATAAAAAATCCATAAAAGGTGAAAAGTCTAATTTTCTTTATACGATCCAATCAATGTCTATACGATCTCATGTCGGCTTGCTCGCTAAGGCAATGCTGATTGATACTTCTAAAAGTCTATACGATCAGTCTTCCTTTGAATTAATACTTCTTCATTACTCATTTAAAATCTAATTTTAAGTCATTAATTTATTCAATAAATTATTGATAAATATAATTGAATTCGTCACTTTTTATTAAACTTTAATTTATCAAATAATTTATTAATGAATTTAATTTTTAAATTATTACATAGCCCCAATTTTTGAAACTTCAACTTTGTGGATGCAAATAATTATAATTATAATTTGAATTGTTTAAATTTTCAATTTGGTATATTTTAATAGCCAAATTTATTAAAAATTAATTAATTTATTAAGTAATATAGTTTTTATAAACTATAATAAACTAGTTATTTTTTATTTGAGAGTCTCCTTATTTCGACTCTAATCTATTTATTAAAAAAGATAATCTCCTTCTTCAATTCTATTTTAATTTTATTTAATTTTATTTAATTTTATTATATATCAACTTTATCATGGTCTAATATATGTTAAATTTTTAATTTTTAATACTAATTTTGTGACGCCCCCATTACCCCTTGGGAGGATACGGGAGTGTCACATTAGACTCACAAACATAAACAAATAATAGACTAATGCGGAAGCATTTTAAAATATATTAAACGTTCATTACATGTATTTTCGGAAACTAAAGCAAACATAGATTACAAATTATTCCAAACTTGTTCAAAACATACATACATTATATCACATGAACATAATACAAATTTGTTTCAAAATACCGAAACCAGCTTGAAATATAGTTATTACAAAAACTTACAATAATTCAAAGTCATACACTTTATATAAAAGTCAAGATAAACTCAAAATACATTTTTATTGAAACAAAACTCAGATTCTATTGGTCATTGCGGTTGGCTTGTTCCAGTCTTTACAATCTCGAGTCTGAACCTATACGGGGTAAATCCACCATGTTATGCATATAGCTTAGTGAGTAATAACTATGTAAAACATAGCGTAGCTGTATAGTTAGTTCGTTATGTAGCTATATCGTCAGTTAGTTAACAGTTAATAGTGATAAGTTATTAGTGTAGCTACGAACTCTGTTTAGCTCTATTTTTGTATATATACTAGCAACTTGAGTTTTAGAGAGATATAACAGAAGATACATTTTTTACTTCTCTCTAAGGACGGTTTCTAACTTGTTCAAGCTTGTTCATGGTATCAGAGTCGATGGTTTTCAAAGAATCAAGATCTTGAGAGTTTTATCGTGGCAGATAGAGACGATGATCCGTACTTCTTGCATGCGTCTGATCACCCTGGCATGGCGCTTGTGACAACGCCATTGATTGGTTCCAACTATTTCAGCTGGAGTACAACTATTCGAGCGTCACTTGAGGCAAAAGATAAGTTGTGTTTCATAGATGGAACGTTGGCGCCCCCTGCAGATTCTATTCAGTATCGGAAGTGGAAGAGAGTGGACTCGATGATCAAATCTTGGCTTTGAAATTCTATCTCTAAGGATCTCGGTGATAGCTTTGTCTATTCTCCCAGCGTCAAACATCTATGGGAGGTAATGGAGAAACGATTTGGCATATGTAACACGCCACAGATGTATCAAGTACAGCAAGAAATGCGTACTATTGCACAAGGCAACAATTCAGTTACACAATATTTTAACAAACTCAGTCAATGTTGGGATGAATTCGAGAGGCTCGTGCCATTGCCTACCTGCGAGTGTATCGGTTGTCCCTGTTGTCAGAGAATGACCGCCAAACTGAAAGATAGCATAGATGCTTCTAAATTACTCCAATTTCTAGTGGGCCTGAATAACGTACTTGATAACGTCAGGAGTCAGATCTTAAACTTAGATCTTGCACCTAACATTGATAAAACCTATAGCATGGTGTTAAGAGTGGAGAGTCAGAGAGACGTGAATTTGACGTTTGGTACTGACAATGTTGACACAGCCTTGCTTGCAAAGGCTTATAATTCTAAGGGAGGTGGTGATAAATCTGGAAATAAGAAGGAGTCTGGAAAAAAATCCGATCGGCAGTGTGAGCATTGTCATAATATGGGGTATACGAAGGATATGTGTTTTAAGCTTTATGGCTTCCTATAATGGTATGAAGAGTTGCGGAAGAAGAAAGGCAATAGTGCCAACTTAGTTGCTGAAATTGGGGATATGCCTTTTGATGCTCCAAGTTCTTCCAGAGGCAGGGATCTTGGAAGCTTGGTGATGCAAATGCATATCTTGCAGCAAGATTTGGCTAGGCTTGTGCAAGGGAAGATGCCAGCTTCTAAGGGAACGGGAGGAGAATTTGCAAATTTTGTCTTTGCAGGTAATGCTATTTTTAAATGCACAGCATTACATGATTTGCCTTTATCTGGTAAAAATGTCTGGATAATAGACACAGGGGCATCGAATCACATGTGTTATGATACTGATCTTATGAGATATAGAAGAAAACTTGTGCATCATGTGCCTGTTCAATTACCTGATTATCGTACCACTATGGTTAGTCATGTCAGTCCTGTGGTTTTACACCCGAAACTCACTCTTGAAAATGTTCTATATTTACCCTCCTTCAAATTCAACCTTTTATCCGTGAATAAACTAGCCAAAAGTGCTACTGTTTTCCTAACTTTCTTTCCTTCCCACTGTCTTATACAAGACCTGAAGAGTAGCAGCGTTATTGCTGTGGGAGAAGTGGTAGGAACCTTATACGTACTTACCCCAAAATCTTTTGATTCCTCTATAATAAATGGTCATGTGAAGGCCTGTATTAATATCATTCCAGCCCATAGGATTGATAGTACTCTTTACTCAAAAAATGTACTCTCCAATTTTTGTATTTCCCATTCCTTAATGAATAAAGCTGCTGCACTTTGGCATTCGAGACTTGGCCATGCTTCATTCACAATCTTGAAACATATTACATGTATTGGTACTACAGAGTTGGTTGCTCCATGTGATATATGCCATTTCTCGAAGAAACAGAGGCTTCCTTTTCGAGTTAGTGCTTCTATTCATGCTACACAAGTGATGGAGCTTTTTCATGTTGATGTTTGGGGTACGTATAAGCAGGCAAGTCTTGATTCTTGCCATTATATTTTTAACTATTATAGATGATTTTAGCAGGGCCACTTAGACTGTTTTGCTTAAATATAAGTCTCAAGTACCTAAGGTATTGCACGGGTTTATCACTATGGTAGAAACTCAATTTGACGTTACAGTCAAGAAAGTAAGGTCGGATAATGGGACAAAGTTTCTTAATGATGCTGGTCGTAGTTTTTTTACTGCCAGAGGTATTTTGCACCAATGCACTTGTCCCTATACTCCGCAACAAAATGGCATAGTGGAGCGGAAGTATAATTATTTGTTACAGGTGGCCCGCACGTTGTTGTTTCAAGCCAAAATGCCTAACAGGTTTTGGGGAGAAGCAATTTTAACTGCGGCGTATCTTATAAATCAACTTCCAACTGTTGTGCTTGATTGGAAATCTCCTTTTGACGTGCTTTATCACATGATCCCCGATTATGCCAGGTTGAAGGTATTTGGTTGTTTGTGTTATGCTACTAACACAGCTCCAAGCAAGGGTAAATTAGACGCAAGGGCCACCAAATGTGTCATGGTGGGTTATGTCGTGGGACAGAAGGCTTACAAGGTTTATGACTTGGAGACTTGTAAGATATTTAATTACAGGGATGTGTTTTATGATATTGTTTTTCCTTTTGTTTCTAGGAACAACTATGTTGACAATTCCGTTCTAGCTTGGAATTTGCATGATGTTGCCTATGATGATTTCGAGGTTGATCCTTCTGTTGATGGTGTTTCTGATGTAGAGGAGGCTGGGGTGGATTTGACAAATGATGTTGATCTCGATCATGGTTCACATAACGTTGAGGATGTCATTGAGGATCTGCATGATAATATTGTCCCTGCACCTTAATTACGTTAGAGTTTACGCTAGCGTCGGTCCCCGATCTGGATGTAGGATTATGTGACTTGTAGCATTGTTTCAATAGCTCCTGGTGCAGGTTTTACGGTCTATCCTACTTACACAGCTTTTATGGCTAATATTAGCAAAGTTTTGGAACCTAGGTCTTATCAACAGGCTGTACAATCCGCATAGTGGGTGGAGGCTATGAACAAGGAGTTGTTGGCTCTTGAAGAAAAACAGATATGGGGAGATCACCAAGCTACCGATGTTAGGTCCACGGGATGCACATATCGGGCAAGCCTAACCCATGCGACCACAACCTTAATCAGTATTGTCCCCTCTGGCCTTGGGTGAGTTAGTGCCTCGAACCCAAGACCTCAGGGTTTTGTCCCACTTTACGTGGACGCCTCTTACCATTGAACCATTGTTATGATCAGATGCATTCAATAGAGGAATTAATAGCAGGGTATCAGAAATTTGGATATTGAGGTTATTAAATCTAGTGCAGAAAAGAGTGTAAAAATGTGGAATTGAATTTTAGGCAAAATGAATGATCATTAAAGGTTTAGATCAGTTTATGTGGACCAAGCGCAAATTGAAGATTCAGAAATTGTGAATCTTACCAAGAAATTGGAAATAAATATGAATTTTGAGTTCGAATAAGAAGAATGATACTGGGTGATAGAGATAAGAAGTATGTGTACCGGCAAAGATAATTAAACAAAGAGACTGTGGGAAAAGTAATGGTGATTTTAAGCTATACATTATAGAATAAATATATCAAGTGACTGAAAGTCTGAATTATCGATGATTTTAACTGTTGGAGATATGCTTAAAGTTTATAGTTTAGAGTTTGTAGGAACATGAGATAAATGTATAGTTCTATTTGACATTAAGCATCAAAAATCATTGTCATAGTGTTTTTAATAAAATACTGTATGCGGAGTTAGAAGATAGAAAGAGTCATCGCTTTTGTATTATGAGGATAAGGCCTAAAGATGAATGAGTGTCAGATTGATTGGAAAGGTATTAGAAATTAAGTGATCAAGAAAGATGAATGAATTAGGTGGATTCACGGCAAAGATATGGAAGAAGGGAGATTAACATAAGAGTTACATGAACTAAGACTATAGCGATGTGAATTATTAAGTGAAAATTGTTTTTGTCTCTGAAGGTATCACCTTGCTAAGGTGTGCTCAAGTTAGGAAGAAGAATTCGCTAAGCTGCTATGAATTGGTTCGTATGAGAGTATTATGAGTTAATGCTACTGACACAAGGATTCAAAATATAATGTATGTGAGTATGTTAAGGAAATATTGATGTGATAAGATT
>JANJEY010000005.1:4267808-4296971 GCA_024703695.1 Erythroxylum cataractarum | reverse complement strand
TTAGTAAGATTTTGTGTAATTGATGGTCATGATTTAAATAGGATCAAATAGATTGAGATATTGGTTGAGGATGAATTGGTCCAAATGAGGAATTGAAGTGCTTTATTTGAGAATGATTAAAGAATGAAAAGAGAAAGAAAAAAAAGTACACAGATTTGGATTAGTTTATATTGATAGTCTTAAGATTTCCAACGCGATGCTTTTCCTAAAATATTTGTTCATGGATGTCGGAAATTGGTTTCGATTCGATTTGATCCGAAGTTTGATTCGCTTTGATTTGCTTCCGATTCTTTCGCTTTAAGAATGGATTTGCTTTCGTGTTGTAAATACCATTCTTCGCTTTCGCTTATGATTTTGCTTCCACTTTATGATTTCCGTTCCATTCGTTCGGTTTTGTTCTGTTTCCGTTTCGTTTTTTGGTTGGGATCGGGTCCCAACAGTTATGGTATCAGAGCAAGAGTGATAGTATTAAGTTTAAGTAGTTGAGTTTCGGTCCCAATAGGGATGGTATCAGAGCAAGAGTGATAGTATTAAGTTTAAGTAATTGGGTTTCGGTCCCAACATTGCCTCCCATATAGTGTTTGGATAATGTTGGTAGCTTGCCATACCCTACACATTTATCCTTATCCTGGGTCTATGATCAATGGCTTGCTTCCACCCGTTTCTCTACATAAGGATTACATAGCTTGCAAGCAAGCTACATGTTTCAAGATAATAATAAAGACATAATTTATAAAATTAATCAATCCAATCCCATGCAATAATGTCCTTTTTATTGACAAAGTACATAAAAAAGTTAAAAAAAAAACTCCATGAATCATCGATTGGCTCAAGTAGTTTGTCTTGGAGGAAGTGGGAATCCTCCATACTTAAGGTGACTACCAATGCCTCATTAGTAGTTTCCTTACTTGGTTCCTCCACTAGTTCTTCATCAACTACCTTTATCCACTCTTCTTTTGTTTCTTCCTAGACAAAGGTTTCTGGCTCATCTTCTTCAATTATTTCCTACCATATCTTAACTTCCTCTTTTTAGATAAAGACTTCTTCTTCTTCTTCTTTAGGAATCTTGTTTTTGATCATGAAGGTGATTGCCATTCCATGTTCTTTATAACATATTTTAGTAGTACCAAGCAAACTCCCTTATAGTTAATTGGACAATATCTCCTCTAGTTGGTCATTCGATTCACCATATTCTGTATACAAGCCTCTATTTCCTAATGCCTTATGTTTGATTCTTGAATAAACTTGGCCATCATATCTTTTAGAGCAGCAGTTACCTCCTTGTCTTTTTGAAATGTATCGCCATTCATGAAATCTACCGTTGTTTGTTCTTCACTATGAGATATTAGGGAGCTCAAATAATATGAAGTATTATGCTCATCATATGCAGATGAAGAAAGTCTCTCATCAAATTCACATTTATTAGTTACTCTCTCGGTAAGGCATTCCATTAGTTTATATGTAATACTCGTATCGTTGTTCTTGTTATACATATTTAGTTGGAGCATAATCATTCCATCAATATGCATAAGGGTTGCTCAACTCTGAATTTTATATGTTCTCGTATGATAGACCTTGAGGTTGGTTATACATGTTTGGTTACTCTCACATATACGTTGGTGCCTAAAATTCATGATTGCAGTAATTGCTTCCAAAAATTTTGCAACACGGTCTGGACATCTATTAAGCTTTTGAAAACATGTAAGGAAACTACTCTTCCAGATACAGTGATGTTACGTATTGTAAAGACATATCGTAGCACCCATAAGAGTATTGTCTGCTTAAAACCTTCCATTGTGAGTTATGGTGATGACGTTAAACCTTAATTCCCAAAATAAACCACCAACATAATGTCAATGTAGATTAGTTCACAAGATAATTAAATGAACAAGCCAAAAATACAATAAAAATAAAATACAATGCAATAAAATAGAATAGAATAATTACAAAAAATAGGAAAAGATAATGGCTAGAGTAATAACATCTAAGTGTTCTTAATATCACTATCCCTAGCAACAATGCCAAACACTTGATTGTTCTTAGCCTATGGCCAATACAAATCATCAAGCTCACTGTAGTAAAAGGATGCTGGCAACTTTTGGCCCTAGGGAGAATTAAGGTCCATTAATCCATTATCTCATATCAACTTATTCGTTTAAAGGTTAATACATATTAGGATTCCTACTATTTTAAAGTCATATTTGTTTATGTTGCTAACTATGAATTTCAAAGAAACTACATGTGGAATTACCTTAAATCACTAAGCTCCTTAATGCATACTCCTTGGCTTGAACTTGGAGGCTTTAATTACATTACACTTATATAAGAAGCTGAGGGGGATAAATTGCATAGTGGACTTAAGAATAGGGAAATGTTGAATGGACTCAATACAACTAATTTACTAATATAAAGTATAATGGTGGATACTTCCCTTGGAGTAATAAATAAAAGGGGAGATGGTTTATAAGAAGAAAGTTTGGAAGAGACTTGGTTAGTCCTTAAAGCTTACAAAGTTGTCTAGTTGTAAGACTCATTTTATTCTCTTATATGCTTAGCATAGTTAAGGGCACCATTCTATATTGGTCGGTACTGCCCATTGAGCAATACCTAAAATGTAGGTACTATACTAATTATGAATACTGGCTCGTATCAACCGATACCTAAAATATTGGAATTTTTTAAGATCGAATTGTAATTTTAAAAATTTTATGGACTAAATGAAAATAAAATCATAAACCTAAAGACACCAAACCAACATGCATGTTCATCATTCTTTCCAACTCACCTATCTTCTCCAATGTCCCCCTCAATTTAGTCAATTTCGGAAGATTTTATCATATAGTATTATGCAATAGACTCTTACTACTTCAATCATTTTAGGAAGATTTTATGATCTAACTTAGGCTTATACTAAATTGGTTCTTGGATGAAGAACTATACCATTTGTGAGTATTGAAAAAAGCATTTCAAAGGTCAGAGAATTACCATCTTAAAGAGGCATTTAATTGGGGTCAAAGGTGAAGCAGACCCTGACAGCATGTTGTAACGCTTGTCGAAATAAAAATACTAGACTATTATTATAGTAGTGGTGAGTCTAGGTCAACCTCACAGAGAGTGTGTATAAAGCTGTTGAAATGAAATTAATTGGTGTTTAGGAAAAAGAGGGTTTTGGATTTTGAAATAAGAAAATAAAATAAAACTAACCTAATGAAAACAAATTAAAGAAAACATGTGAAAATGATAAAAGTGAGGAATTTGGTAAGAACCTAATTCTTTGGTTCAATCTCGGCCTACACCGTAATTAAACATATTTCATTGATTTGTTGTTCTCTAACTTCTCCTACCAAATATTAACCTTGGGTTAATAATTAACCCGAGTTTTCCTTTAGGTAGTGTTTAATCAAGATACGATTGTTAATTAAACCTAATCATTTAATAACATAGGATACGATCTTTAGATTTAATTAGACAACACATTACGAATTAGGAAAACTGATTAATCAAGGCAACAACTACATATGATGCATCATTTAATCTAGGTCATGTTATCCGTATTGATTACGAATCATTAATCATTACACATGAATTTCTACATAACAATTATAGATTATATCAAAATTCTAACAATGAGTTTGCAAATAAATGATTCAATGAACATATTAAAATTAACATAGGATACGTGGTGGGTTCATACATAAACAACTAAAAAATAAAGAAAATTTGATTATCTATACACAAAACCAAATCAATTAACATAGGATAACATAATCAATTTCTAATGAGAGAATGAAATAATAAAAATAGTGAAATACACTTAACTTAGGTCATCGGTGTCGATGTTACCTCCAAATCGGCATCAGGATGTCTAGCCCTTTATGAATCTCTCTTAAAAAAATGTCACAGTCCCATGAAAATTGTTCCAGCAAAAACCCCTATGGTTTTTTCTTCAATACGTCTCCTTTTCTGAGCTCTTGTTCTTGCCTCCCCATTTACTATTTATGTGTGACAAATTAACCTTGTGGTCCATGAATAGTGTCACTTATTAAAACCTCACGCTATTGCTACTGGGCGTTTTAAGCAAAATGCATTTTGAATGTCTGCTGCGTCTTTATTTCATAGACATCATCTATGTGAAACATAGACTACGTTTCACACAGGATATGCAGACATCATTTGCGTTTTGTCTAAGTGATCTACGCTGCTACATCATTTTGCTTCTTCCCAGCAATCTCTTCTCTTCATGTTGCTGCGTTTCATACTCCACTACTACACCTTAGCTCTGTAGACATTGCCTGTACATTGTCCATTAATTAACTTATTGCATGGCCATTAAATTAATGTCAATTCACTGACGGAGTTATTTGGAGGCCAGTGGTGCACTGGATCCTTCAAGATTTAAAAAAAATATTAAATATTTTTTATTATAT
This sequence comes from Erythroxylum cataractarum, assembly GCA_024703695.1. Classification (NCBI taxonomy): domain Eukaryota; kingdom Viridiplantae; phylum Streptophyta; class Magnoliopsida; order Malpighiales; family Erythroxylaceae; genus Erythroxylum; species Erythroxylum cataractarum. The sequence continues at coordinate 4,292,544 of JANJEY010000005.1, read as the reverse complement.
ATATATATATATATGTATATATATATAACACTGAACAAGAACCTCTCTTGAAGTGTGTTGCGTCGTCACCGTCAATATGATTTGTGAAAGATTGTATGAATAGGGGTATTCCAAAATATATATATATCAAAATTTTTGATAACTGAACAAGACCCTCTCTTGAAGTGTGTCGCACCGCTACTGTCAATGTGATTTGTGAAATATTGTATGAAGAGGGGTGTTCTAAAATTTTTCTTTCACATGGAGGTGATTAGACATTAACCCCACAAGGTTTTGAACAAATTTCAAGGACAGATCAGTACCAATAGCAACATGGAGAGCAGTCATAGGCTTTTTAGGGACATCGACAGTTATTAAATTGAAATTTTCCTTAAAAAAAGTTAGAAGCGGTGGTCTAATCACCTTCAATGACAGCTTTGTATAGTGGCAAGTAACGATCGACACGAGAAGGTAAGGCAAGGTTGGCATGTCTGACCATTTTTCTTGACTTTTTGTTCTTCCATCACGTGTGCTTTTTATATCGACAAGTTTTATAATATTTATTCCATGACAGGATTTAGGGATGTTTCAGCGAATGCATGTATGATCGTTTGATCAATAATTTAACTAAGTTGTTACGGTAGGGAATGAGTTTTTGAAGTATATTTGACTTTGACAGCTGTTACCTCTTTTATGGAATTAGTAAATATTAGTTCTAACTAATTTTTTTATTTCGCAGTTATGGAAAAATACTTTAAAAAATTAAGACCGACTGTTTAGTCATCATCGTCTGATTTAAATCAGAATGTTAATAAAACACCTCCAGCATCGAAGGAGGTTATTGTTAAAGAACTTGTGATTGAATTAGAAAATCTTCCTTCCGTTCCAAGATTGAGACCTAATATAATGGAGTATCCTCCTGAAAAACAAGATCAGGTGAGTAGAGCTTATTTATTAAAAGGTCCTTGTCAACCTCGAAATCATAACTTTCCTCAAACCATGGATAGAGATCATAAGCGGAGATTTATTGTATCATGGTTTGATGATTTCAAGGATTGGTTGGAATATATTGATGAAAAAGATGCTCCATACTGCTTATATTGTTATCTTTTTTTGGCTGATCGTGAAAGAAAACATACTAATTTTGTATCTGAGGGTTTTAGTGCTTGACGAAAGAAAACAAGATTAAGAGAACATGTAGGAAATCATGACTCTGATCATAATAAATGTCGAATTGCTTGTGAATATTTAATGAACCAATTCCAATCTATTGAGTCAGCTTTTTCAAGGCAATCAGAAAAATAAAAAATTGAATATTGGTGTAGGCTAAATGCATCAATATGGTGTCTTCGTCATCTCTTAATACAAGGGTTGCCTTTTAAGGGGAATGATGAGTCTGAGAATTCAATAAACTAAGGGAATTTTCTAGAATTACTAAAATTCATAACTTCTAACAATGAAGAAATTAGGAATGTTGTTCTGGGGAATGTTCCTGAAAATCTCAAACTTACATCACTCGATATTCAACGTGATATCATTAATGCAGTTGCATTTGAGACCAAAAAGGCCATTATTTTAGATATGGGTGATGATTTGTTCGCTATTTTAGTGGATGAATGTCGAAATATGTCAGTAAAAGAGCAAATGAGAGTTGTCATTCGGTATGTTGATAGTTTTATATGTGTCATTGAAAGATTTTTGAGACTTGTGCATGTACGTGACACAAGTGCAACTTTACTTTTAAAAGGTATTAAGTCATTATTCTCTAACTATAGCTTGAGCATTGCTAGCTTGAGAGGTCAAGGCTATGACAGAGCTAGTAATATGTAAGGTGAATTTTATGATCTTAAAAGTTTAATTTTGAAGGAAAAATCTTGTGCTTACTACTCCATTATTTTGCACATCAATTTCAGCTTACTCTTGTTGTTGATGCTAAAAAACATTTAAATGTATGTTCCTTTTTCAATACTATTACTCGTTTGTGCAATATTATTGGAGGATTTTGTAAGTGTAGGGATATGCTTCGAGAAAAACAAATAGAGAAAGTGATCGCAGGAATTTCACATGGAGTGATAGAAACTGGGCAAGGGTTGAATCAAGAAATGACACTGAAAAGATCCGGAGATACTAGTTGAGGTTCTCATTTTGGTATGCTCATTAATTTGCTACATTTATTTTCTTCTGTCGTTGAGGTTCTTGAGTTTGTTGGAGAAAATGAGAATGATGATTCATAAAGAGCTGAAGCAATTGATTTAATTGATATTATGCTTCGCTTTGAATTTCTCTTTGTGTTGCATCTTATGATAAAGATCCTGGGAATCACAAATGGGTTATCTCAAGTTTTACAAAAAAAAAGATCAAAATATAGCTAGTGAATGCAATGCATTTGATTAAAGTCTCAAAATGTCATTTGCAACAAGTTAGAGATGATAGTTGGGAATATTTATTGAAACAAGTCGTTGACTTTTGTGGTGAAAATAATGTAAGTATGATAGATATGCAAGATATGATTATAGTTAGAGGGAGATCAAGACGTAGAAGCAAAGACATGATGAATCTTCATCACTATCGTGTTGAGCTTTTCTATTATGTGATTTACATGCAACTTCAAGAGCTTAACAATCGATTTGATGAAGTCAATACAAGTTTGCTTTTATGTATGGCATGTCTTCATCCTAAAGACTCCTTTTTTACATTTGACATGGACAAATTGATTGAACTTGCAAAATTCTTTCCATTAGAGTTTCCTTCTATTGCCTTAATTGAACTTGAATATCAACTTGAAAATTTTATCATTGATGTACGTATGAATAAAAATTTCTCTGAATTGAGTGAAATTGGAGACCTTGCTAAGATAATAGTGGCTACAAGAAAGCATCATATATTCCCTTTGGTTTATTTGTTAGTCAAATTGTTATTACTTTTACCAGTTGCTACAGCCATAGTGGAAAGAGCTTTCTCCGCAATGAAAATTATCAAGATTTCACTTTGTAATAAAATGGGAAATGACCTATTGAATGATTGTTTAGTGTGTTATATTGAAAGAGATGTATTTGCAAATATTGACAATTATCTTGTTCTAAAAAGATTTCAATCTATGAAAAGTAGATGAGGATCATTGTAATATTAACTATTTTATATTCTTAATAAAATTTTATTTTTTATTTAGTTTTGATATGAAAAATTTTGTGAAATCTATATTTATTTGGGCCCTCCTATCTTAAATTCCTGGCTCCATCACTACGTATATATATATTTATGTGAATCTATCATAAATAATTTTTTTATTAGTTAGAAGTAAGATTACGTACTTCTGAAATCTCCTGATGCTGTTATCAATGGATTTTTTATTGGGTTATTATTGTTGTTGGTGTTGATATCGTATGAAATGTAGCTTTATTATACCCATCTTATTGAAATCTATAAACAAGAAAACACCATAAACAAAAGGATATATTTGTATGTGTAGGCATATACAAAGCTTGACACATTGATTGTATCTTGACCAAAGTATAATATTCTCTGCAAGTGGATCATGAGCCAAGAAAATGTCATCTTCTGCCTTTCAATATTCCCTTTAGCTACTTCTATTCAATATGAAATGAATTGGACTTTTGAAAACTTGTCAAAAAAAGAAATTTCCTGTCACCCCCCACTTGCCTTAGTCTTGAGTCTCATCCTGTTGTTCTTTGCAAAAGGCAAAAAAAAAAGAAAGTATTTGTCTTGAAAATTAATGAAATTATTAACTTATTAATTATTCATTTCACGAGATATTTTGTGTTGTAAGTTAAATTAAATAACACATTAAACTAATTAAAAATACATTTAATTAATTAAAATATTTATAAGATCAGAACAATTCACTATATGTTAAATTTTTTATTAATAACAAGAGAATTATTCACTTCAAATTAAAAAAACAAATGGAACTAATTCAAAATTAATGAAGAGCTCTTTTCACATGTCCTCGAATAAGAGCAAAAGAGGCCAATAACAGCAGTATACAACCAAAGACAAACATTCCAAGCTTCAACTGTTAATGGTCATGGATGCCTCTGCTACTCATCTTTCTGCAACTCTGCCAAACTTGGAGGGATCACGTCCGTGTTTGGTACAATTTAGAGTGATTGATCGATGATCACTAGGGCAGGCACACAGTGTATATGTAGATGCTCTTATGCAAGTGTTCTTAGTTAACAATGGCACACAGGTTAAGCCAGGCTAAACGAGGAAAGCTATGTAGATTAATTATTAGCAAGAAGTAAGTATACTGTATATTTTTCTTTCTTCTCTTACCTTTTCTCTGGTTCAAGAACGGAGGTTGGCCGCAGTTGGACATTACTTGAGTGATTCATTTTCTGGTTTGAAATATGTTTTATTTCTCTGGTAGTTTCAACATTGAAGAGTTTGGTTTATCTATGTAAAAATTTGACTATTTTTATCTCATATGTGTATACTCCATCATTTTTGGGATATGTTTAAGGCTAATTATATATATTTAAATCTTCTTGTAGTTTGATTTTTATTTCATTATATTACTGTTTACTAATGATAGTAATTATTTTTGTCAGTTAGTTTTTCGTTATTTTATAGTTTTAAATTGTTGTTGTATTGAGATTTAAGAATTTTAATATTATGTTAATTTTAAAAATAATAATATGATATATCAAAATAAAAATACTATAAAAAATTAAATGATAATTTCAATGATTAAAACCTAGCCGGTTCAAGTAGACAAATTTGGAACTAGTTAATTTCCCAGTTTCATTTATTTTAATAATTCTTGTTATAAAAATTGATTAATTTATTAATTAATCAGTAAATTTTAATAAATTAATAAATTTATAAAACAATTTTAAAAAAAAATTAAATTTAAAATATTTTGACTGATACTTTTAATAATATTTTCATCTTTTTACGATTTTATTCAATTGTTAACCAATTTTATGACTGTTTGATTCTTTTGAACCTTAAACATCTTATCTTACGGGTTTAATTTTCGGTTCTATTTTTAAGATATTGAATAATAATTCTTAAATATAAGGATTAAAATAAAAAAAGAATTAACTATTATTAGTGAGCAATAAGACAGCTTCTAATGTATATGATAATAATTTGTTTTTCTTTTACAAGTTCCTTACATTGCCTCCCATGAATTATTTCTGGTCATCATCTACATATAGTTTTCTCAAGTTCCAGGACTCTGAGGCGAACTTGAAGCGGGTGAGAGTGGTGTACATGATCTGCTGCCGTCTGCACTTAAAAGGGTACTTGTTTTTGGTACTCATGTTGATCTGGTATACGAGGTTGTGAATGGTACGAGGTTTCCCTTAGTTCCATGAGAAGTGCAGATAGAGAAATGATTGTTCGGGTGTGAACTTTGGTAAACTTGACAATGCGCTGCAAAAATGCACGATACTGTGCATGATTTTGCTCAATGAATGCTCGTGTGTGAAGAAAATTTCCTGTTTATGTTCCAAACACACAAACATTTGATGCAGTTAAGGTGCCAAAGTAGCTAGGTTTGCGGTTTGATGCGTTTAACCTAAAGTTTAAAAAACTGAATCAATTCGGTTGGTTTAATAATAATATCAATTTTTATAAATTAAAATAAACTGATTAATTTTTATTTGATAGTCTATTTTTTCAATTAAATTTTAAATAATTTTTTGATAGATTGGAATAGTCTTCTTCAATTAATTTTCAAATTAAAGCTTTTAATTATATTCATTCTTTAATTAGTTTTATGGTTGTTTAATACTAATTAAATCTTTTAAACTTTAAATCTCTTATCTTATCGGCTTAACTTCCAGTCGGTTTTGAAAACATTGGTTTAAAGTGCTTAATACATTTTGTAATGTAGGTATAATAAATAGGAATTTGTAACCACTATATATAAAATCTCTTTTCAGTATAATTTTTAATTTTTAGGTTTGATTTAGTTTAATAATTTTTTTGGTTAAAAATTAATTAGTTTATTAATTAATAGTTAATTTTTGTAAATTAATTAATCTTATATATCAAATTAAACTAAATAATTTTTATTTATGCTTTAAATTTTTTAATAACTAAGGACAATCTTTTTTATTAATTTTAAATTCTTTAATTTTATTCAATTATAACGATATAATATTAGTTGACCGTTTAAATCTTAAACTTCGGTTCAAATTTTGGTCGGGATGGAAGACACATATTTTTTTTTTCATATTTTAAAATATCTATTATTGGAATTATTTTATATTTCATCTTTTTTAAGGAAAAGAAGTATTTACTCTAAAATAATAACATTAATCCATTTTCCTTGTGTTAATTAAACCTTTTGTTTTCCTTTTTAAGATGACCCATTGGACGAAGTCAAATGTCCCAAGCAAATAAGGAGAAACAAAACAAAGAAACCCTAGAATCCTGCGATATAGTTCCTAAGTAGGACTTCATAGACTTCGGGATCCTCAATACCTATATACGTATATCAACTTACCCTCGGCCGAGACGATGATTTCCAGTTACAGACTCCATTGAAGACTTTCAAGGTATTATGTTTCATCTTCATCGACTTACTAATTCCATTATTACATTATCATCATCATCATCATGGTATATATAATATATTTTCTTATGATATCGAAAACCTTGTATATTAGTATATATATGAGCTATACTTAGAGAAACATGAATGTATTTAAGATTCAACCAAGGGCTCAGTAATGGCCGCCACGATTACAAAAAATCACAGTATTGTCTTTTCTTTTGTTTTCTGCAGATTGTGAATGCCCTACATATATATAATGAATTTGAGGCCCAGGAAGAAGATCAAATTTACAACGACAGAGAAGCCATTGATATGCGTGAACAGGATCTCTCAACTTCCTGACGATATCATCCATCGAATCCTATCCTTCTTGACAACAGAAGCCATTATTGCTCTACGTACCTTATCAAAGAGATGGAGTTCAATAGGTTCTGCTTACACCAGTTTCGCAGAACCTCCACTCCCCAAGCAGACTTTCTTGTCATGCAGAGAAAGACTGCAAAGTCTTCAAGAGCATCATGACAAGTTCATGAACTTTGTGAATTGTTCTCTTCAAAGGGTAGTAGCAAGCAAGATTTACTTACAAAGATTTGCATTGAGTGTGAATTTGGTTGATCTCAGATATGCTTCTCGTATTGACGATTGTATAGAATTGGTCAGTAAAAGATGTGTCAACGAGTTGGATCTTCACATAAAATCCAAGAGGGGTACCTCGTACACAGTGCCTCGGAAGATCTATGAAGCCAAAACACTGTCAATCTTAAGGTTGAGACATTGTAAGTTGGAACCACCCGCAGATGGTGAGTCTATCAAGTTCACATCTTTGAAACAGTTGTGTTTGACTCAAGTTAAGTTAGAGGATGGTATAGTGCAAAGCATAATCTCTAGCTGTTCCATGATCGAGCAACTCAAGCTTGTGACTTGTCCAGGTGTCGGGTGCCTTCGTCTTTCTGATCTCCCTTATCTAAACAAGGTTAAAATATCCCAGTGCAGTAAGCTACCTATCCCAATACTCACTGTCGATGCACCAAACGTTAGAGAATTGATTTATCATGAATCTACACAACCCTGCAAATTTGACATAAGTGCTTGCACAAGACTAACACGTTTGTCCCTGAGATATGCTTCCTCCATTGACGATTTATATCGAAGTCCATTGAGTCTATATTCTGACCTTGAGATCTTGGATTTGCAAGGAAGATGCCTGTTACTGAAAAGAGTGAACATCTGTGGCCATCAACTGAAGAAGTTAACCTCCAGCGACTTGCATACCGAGTCAATTATTGATGTTCCAAACCTTTGTTGTTTCCGATACTTGTGTTACGAGGATTCAATGTCAGGAATTTTTGCAATCAGAACTTCAGGTTTAAAGACGAGGTTACTGATGCTAGACATTTTTGTCAGAAAAATGATGACCACTCTTTGGTTTCTGAAATTTAGAGAAAGCATTGAACACTTGAGAAAAAACAACAAATTGATCCTGAAACTGAAACTCTATCCATTTGTGGTATGTCTGTCTTAATAAATTCTGATGAAATTTGTCTTCTCTTCTTCTTCGTCTTTCTTAAATTCTGTCAGCTTTTTAGCTATCTCATTGGGTTGCCATTACTGTGAAGGCGTCATTTAATTTAAGAGAACTAGAGCACATGTCCATCCCTCCAGTGCAACGTCTCAAGTATGTAGAGGTACAACTGAAAGAGATAACATATGTCACTAGCAGGAGATGCTTCGATGGTTTACTATGGAGTTGCCGTCCTGATACTTTAGCTATAGTAACCCGTTGGAGAGACAACCTTGCACTACTATACGTACTGATACTACATTATCTATACTATTCAATCCCAGAAACTCTCTCTTGTTCATATGCTCACATGGGACTTCATTAATTTTGCAGTATCTATTTGAATCAATGAAAGAAACAGAAGGCAAGCTGAATTGCTGCACTGACTTACGAACTAGCAAATGTTGGCGTCATTTCTTGAAAGGTTATCAGATAAAGATCAGTGGCAAGGGCAAGTGCAGCTTTGAAGATGGTTTTGCTATAATGGAGTTGGTGCAAAATCTTGCACCTTACACCAAGATTGTTTTCCAATTAAAATGGTGAATCTCACATCAAAGTAGAAAGAAGAAAGTAGACTCACTTTCATGTTTCCATAAATAGTTGAATGACTGATTGTTGCATAGAATTTGGACTGTGGTCGACCATGGCTGCAGAAATCGACCATTCTTTTTATTTGGCTTAGTTTTTACAGTTATTATCATCATACCAAGAGGTTTAAACCTCTTTTTGGGTTTTTCTATGGATTCTTGGTAGTAACATTTTCTGTGGATTCCAAAAAGATCATGTGTCAATTTGCAGTGATGGAGTTGAGAAAGTAAAAGTTCGGCAATGACCAACGATAATGACCATCCAAGAACACTTGCTCCGACAAAGCATCACCCTTTTTTGAGTCTTCCCAAGTAGTGTTCTCACGTCCACTTATCCCGTTAGAGATGGGCACAACTCCATTACCGAAAGCAAGATCTCAACCGTTTGATCAAAGATGGACTGTGCATGTAGAAAACAACTACTTTGGGGTTGCATAATATATCACAATCAAAGGACCCTACAGGAAATTTTCGGTCTGCCCTTTTGAGGAAAAAAGGAATACAAATTTTCCACTCTCTCCCATCTTTGAACACTGTACTTGAACAACACCTGTTTCAATGGCATCTGCAAAGAACAAAGTGCAAAAGCTTTAGACCTTATCATGGCTTCAAGTTGTGGGAGGCGCCAGTGACAGAAAATCATGCCATTCGTATTATTCATTCAATTTGAGTGGCTTTAAAAGTTGGAATATTTTCAAAACGCCATTAAAGGCAAGAACTTGTACATCAAGCAAAGAAACCATGTTCGAGGGAGGAATTAGAGCATATAAAAGCAAGAGATAAGAGGCCAAAAGGGAAGTATTACAAGCTTAAATACCAATATATACATATATATAAATATATATATACTGTGAATTGTACCAAGTTCGATACAAAAGGGGGAGGTAAAATGCGAAATAAGAAAAACATAAATCCAACTCTTCTCCTTCAAACTTCAATGGAGAATCTTCACAGGAAAATCTTTTGCATCACTTCAATGGTAGCTTCTCTTGTTTACCGTTTCCAACTGAGCAGTAAAAACCAATTTCAGTTAGCAGAATCTTCATATGCATGATCGAGGCAAGGTTGTCTTCATAACAGAGTAAATCACTTACGGCTCAGGGTAGATATTTCAGAGCTCTTCAGTACTCGCAGCCTCTTCACAGTAGAAATAAACATACTGCAATTCACACAAATTGGAAAGACGTTACATAAAAGACAAGAACAAATATATGAAATTGTTTGATGAATTATGACCTGGGATATTTGTAGAAATTGAGGTTGTTAGGATTAGACGTGATTAAAAAACTAAGGCAGTGGCTTCCCATAATACTTAAAGACATACAAGCATCACTGGCAGTTTGCTAAGCACTAGAAATATAATACTAAAGATAGACTAATATAAAAGTTGAATCAGATCCATAGTGATAAAGATGCTTACTGCCATGGGACATCATCCCCAACAAGCATCCTGTCTCCTTCGTTATCCTCATAAACAAGCGTATATTCGCCACTTCCGTCCAATAGCCCTGTGATTGCTTTCTCATCCTCCTGGTTGTTCATGATTCCACCAGCAGAGGAATCTCTTTGAGCTATACATAACAATGCAAAAAGACAAAACATGAGATGAAGCAGCCTTCACATTAGATGCTCATTAGTAATTTATGTCACATGGAGGGTAAGAAGATGAACCAACCCTTTAACTAATCCATTTAACAACATAAGTATAGACTAACCACATGGCAATAGGTTATTTTAAGATTTCAGTTGGTTTCAAATGGATTGTGCACATGTCATGGCTTATGTAGACAACAAAAAGATCTGCAAATTTTCATAATTCCTAAAAGGAAAAAACTTAAGTCTTGACATAACTATCAAATCACATATCTCACTTATATGATATGCATGGTAATACTAACGAGTTAAATACAATTATAACAGCAAAGCTATTGATTAACCTGCAAGAAGGCCTCTAAAAAGTTCATCAACAGCTGTGGAGAGTTTTTCATAGCTGTCAAGGGCTTTAAGGTCCACTTTTCTTCCAATAGGAACACCATCCATATTGATCTTCACAAACAATCTTTTTTGGCAAGTTTCAACAGTCTTTTCACCAGCAGCAACTTTCTTGTTGGGGTTTCCATTATGTGCCTCGAGAGATGGTTTCGAGGAGCTGCTGCTTGCAAGGTTCTTCCTGAAAGATCGAATTGGAGGCCAACCCACCACTGGACCAGGAGCAGTTCTGTTTAAGAGGATTCAAGAGTGAATTAAATACAGAATACAAAGTCAGACACAATTAAGGTGCTTCATGCATTTAAAGTCTACAAATAAAACAGTAGCGAAGACTAAATATGCAGGAGCATTCCAGAATAGGAGTAGTTTAAAGTCTTGCAATTAGTTGCATATTTCAAGAATCTAGACAAGACAACAAATACAAGCAGCTAATGCATAGGTCAAAAAACGTATATAATATACACGAAGCTGTTGCAATAATAAATAATGATAATCAGAAAAGAGACAATATCTACGACAGAAAGAAAGGATAACACAAACAGCAACGCTTGAACATAAAAAGAAAGGATCAAGCCTTAAGATTTTCTTGACCACAGTGAACAAGAAAAGAAGCCAAATAAGGATAATTAAGCACTCAAAAGAAAACTATGTAGTACTAGAGCTACATGAAGAGATAAAAGAGTAAACATGCAAGAGTAAACAGTTTCACTTGAATGAAGCAAGTTTTTTAAAAAATGGACCACACATTCCAACCAAGAGAACATGTGAGTGAATATTCCCTGTTCAAAAGTTGAAAAAAGAAAAACAAGTGACAGAGGAACAGGAAAAAAGCTGTAGCACCTTTTCTGAGAGCTGTTGGGCACAGCTGTATTTGCAGGTGAGGGAGGTGAAAATGTCTTCTTTTCTGCACTGTTCTGCAAGTCTCCTACTATTTTGCCACAGGACTGTGAAGATTCTTTTGCCAGAGGCAAGCCCAGTTGGGTTACTGTTGCTGTTGTGGAAAACTGGAGAAAAGCAGGAGTCTTTGGCATGTTCTTGTGAAGGTGCTGTTGATCGAACCAAACACCACCAACTTGTTTTTCTAGAGAAGAAAAGTTGTGTCCTTGAGCGTTACCATTAGGAAAGTAGCCAAAGGAACGAAGAGAAAGGTCATTTTCTCTATTATTGGTATTGTTGTTTCTGTTGGGTCCTTGCACAGACCAATCTTCACCAGGAGGTCCAAGCCTTAGTTCCAGCTTTTTCTCTACCGAAGATCTCTGCTCGTCCCTCTTCACAAGCCATTCTCTTTCTTTTTGAATCAAATCAAGCAACTGAGGACACAACTCACCATTCTTTGAACTAGACTCCATCTGACTGAATCAAGTTTCTACTTAACTTTTGACACCAGAAAATTTTGCGAGACAATTGGGAACAAGCTTCACTGTGGTGCAAGAAACAAGCCAATAAGGTACATATGACTTCAAAAGATCAAACGAGAACAGCACGTAAAGCAACAAGATGGTTGAGTACCTGCCACTATAAGTAAGCCCTTAGCCTACACTCGAGCCCTCCAAGTGTACCATGTCAAAATCATCAAAAACAATGGCTTTTGCTTTCTCAAGACAAAAGCCCAGATGAGAAATGGGCAAGAACCTTGAGATCTCAACGGCAAAAGAAAGAAAGAAAGAACCAACCCTTTAAAGTACAACTCAGAAACTCGTTAAACCCAACAACGGAAAGCAGAAACTCATAACATTTATAAAGCAAAAACCCCGCCAAGAGAAAGGGATAAACCCAAAAAGCGATTTTAAGAAACCTAATCAAAGGTTGAAGCAAAGTATTGTATTTGTTTCTATGCACGCTTAATGGTTTCTAAGTGCTTCTATGATATGAGAGGGGACAAGAGAGAAAAGAGAGTAAGTTTTGCAAGCAGAAAGAGGCAAAAGAAAGAGGGATAAAGCCAGAGAAATATAAGCACTCTGTGAGATTCTTTTTTCTCTTTCTATGAGCTCAAGAACCCAAAACACAGGAACCAGGAATATCAGAACAAAATGCACGCAACGCAGGGAGGGGTCTCTAGAAAACGTTAGGTTGTTGAGCTGAGGAAGCAAGAAAAAGATTCTCTCACGCTTACACACACAACACAACAACATAAAAAACAAAAGCAAAATATGTGAGCTTACGACCACTCTATAGCCCCAAACATCTCCGTTCATTCATCAATGTCTTGTGTTTTACAGAAAGAAGCAAAAGTTATATAGTGAGAATATGCGAGTGACTCGACCATTTCTTGGATATGAACGTCACCTTTTTTGAGATAAACAAAACCCCACTTAGGACTCACTCACTCACCCTTCTTCCTGTTGAGGACACAAACCCCACCAAACATTCACTCCTCTACAATGGTCACACTATATTACAATCCCAAAAGCAACCCTTTTGGTTCTAATAAAACCACTAGCATTAACCACCTCAAGTTGAGATCAAAAGTAGAGTTTCGACTACAGCAACAGATTAAAAGACAGAGACTTGGAGGTTAATTAAGACAACAGGTGTAATTGGTAACGGGTTGCTCTTTATGGGGTGAAGAAAATGCTGTTATGTAGGGAAAGTATTTTGTTTTCTTGTTATTTTAAGCAGAGAACGAACCAAAGAAAAAAAAAATAAGAAAAAAAGGAAAGTAAAAAAGAGGATTTGCATGATCCATATTTGCAGGGGCTTGTGCAATAAAAACATGCAGATCCCATGATCTTGTCTGATACTGCTTTTTTCTCTCTTTATCTATCCGATCCCTGTCTCTCTTCCGTCCAAATTCACATGTCCCAAAGTTTTTTGTCAGTGAGCAAAAAGATACCCAACCAGCAGGAAGGAAGAAGGGTCTTTCTTTCCATCCACCCAATGATGTTACATTGAAACAAGGACTCTGAACCCTTGGATTCAATGACTTTTCATCTTGAGATTTGAGTCAACCCCGTCAGATTCTGACACCAGTTCTTCAGCTAAAAGACTGATCCTATCAGCATAAAGAAGCCACCCGTTTGTAGCTTCAGTTCTGTGTCACATAGGGATTTTCAGGCAGTGAAACAGTGATGGATTAGGATTAATGCACATAACATTATCAGTTTTATAACTAAAGTTTCCGTCTTTTCCACCAAACATCGGCCGAAATCCGGCGGGGTCTCGCAAGAGTTTTCTGTTTCCTGTGAAACCAACACGCACACACAGTTTCCTCACCAACCAAAACCAAACTTCCACATCTCATCACACCATACCATACTTAATGCTTTGAGTTTTCCCTTGCGTGTTGCACTCATCTTTTCCCTTTGATTCTCTCAAATTTTACTTCTTCCCTAGATTTTTGCTAATTGTGTTTTGATTAACAACGTAACGTCGTGCCATTAACAACGCCTTCGTGGTGTGTACGTGCGATTCTTATAAACTATACCACTTGATAGCCACCTTTCATGTGTAATGTTCATAGTCAACTTACATGTAAATTGTCTTTATTTTGTAATTTTTTAAATTATCAAATTTTAGATCATACCATCACCCACCCTCCATTGTCAACGCTCTTGAAAAATCATTCCCCTGCGGGCATGCGGAATGTCATCTTCTTTGAAAATCTTGAGAAATAAATCACATCTTCACGTGTGAACATTTTTGTAGTAAGTAAGCATTTAAGAAGAGATAGAAAATGGTGCAAAAATGTACTAAAACTAAAAGTGATAAAATGGTATTAATGCGTCGTGGTCAGGAAGAAACAAAAAAGTCCATTCAAACCTAACATTTATGTAAGTGGTACACTTCTTTGTTTCTCGTGTTTATGTAACATCTCCTCTGGTCATAGATCCAAAAGATTGATAGTATCTTGGGTCGGCGAGATTTTGCATTCTATGTCTGCCTAGTCATTACTCTCTTTTTTTTTTTCACTAATTAGAATTTTTTTTAAATATTGTAAGTTACATAAAAAGGGTTTGTTTCCTTTTGTGTTTATCCACCACCAACCAAATCCTAGTAAAGTTTAATCACCAATCATTTACTATAATGTTAAATGTTAATCTTTTATCTAGTTATAAGTTTTTTTTTATAAATTAAGAGGAGAATTTAATTAATAATTAATATTTTAAAAATCGAACGATAAGTTAAACAGTAAAATAAGATGTTAAAGTGGACTAATTATTAAATAAAATTAAAAAATTTAAAATATGATCATCAAAGATTATCCTTACTTATTATAGAATTTAAATTTAATTGAAAAAGAGATTTTTAAATTAAAATTAGTGATTGATTAATTAATAAACTGAAAATTTATTCATAAGAAGAGTTATTAAAATAAATCAAATCGAATTTTCAAAATCGAACTTAAAAATTAATTAGTTCAAAGTTTTTATGATTGAATTTGTTAAGTTTTTTAATTATTGGTAATAATTATTAATGACATTGAAATACTTATTTTTTATTCATTAGACTCAATTATTTTATTTATATTATAATTATAATTTTTATAAATAAACTTATATTACAAAATATGAATTATCAATAAAATTTAAATACTTATATTTTATTTATACGACTTAATTATGTTATTTTATTACAATTATAATTTTATTGTAATTAAATTTAAATTATGAAAATATAATATTTGAAGTCTTCTACTCTTTAATATTTCGTATTTAAAAAGTGTTTTGTGATAAAATTTTATTATTAATTACTTTTTTAAATTTTCTTTTTCTTAGCTTCCTTAAATTATGGTGATTATATATTGGGAACTTTAGCCTCAACCTTAACTGTAACCTTAACCTTAACCTTAGCCATAACCACCGTAACAAGGTTAAGTAACCGACCGAAACGGTTAACCTCGGATAAGGAAAAGAGAGGTCAGGCTAGGTCTGGTTTGGATACTGAGAAACGGAACCTGACCTTTTGGGGCTTGCATTGCTTGTCTTGTTCGGTGTTCCTATTTCAATCAATTAAGCTGTCCGCCACGTGTCCAATTATAAAGCTACCGCTGCCTTTTCGTGTGGGGTCTACACCCAAAGATAACGGCTTTTGGCCTCCGACCACCCAACATGCTCGAACTTTAACGCCCGTCCCCTTTTGAGTCGGCGGGAATTATTGATGTACGGTCTACGTTATTTTCTAATATAATTTTATTTTCTAATATATTAATATGCATAATATTAATAACTAGTTTTTATTTTTAAATAAATAGTAATTTCTCAAATAAAATTGACATACCCAGAAAAATAATGGAATTTGGGACAATAAATTAAAAGACTAATTATAATTATTTTTATGTAATGGTAAAGTTTTTAAATAATATAATAATTGGTAAGTTATATATTTAGCATAAATTATGTAATAAATTAAAAATTAATAATTATATAGCATCTTTAATTTAATTAATAATAATTCTTCAAATTTAATATTAAATTTTTATACTTTATCTTAAATGTTATGAAATAAATAATAAAATATACTTATTAGTTAAAGATAAGATTGCATATGACTGAATCTTTAAAAATTTCACATGTCAACAAAATTAAATAATAAAAATATGTAATAAAATTAAGAGGTTAATTATACTATCCTTTCATGTAAGGGTAAAATTTATAGGTAATATAATAGATATCAATTAATTAATTAATTAAATTGATTGATTGATATTGATAAGTTATATTAATTAAGTTGAATTCTTGGCTTTATCACATGCAAGTTATTGAAATCCTCTTCACATCACACGAATAGTATTAGCGTATCATCAACCGGTGATAAATAATCTGAGTCGCGAGAATCAACGGTGGAGAGTGTCAAACAACTCGTGAAATGAACGTCTTGTCAAAACCTGGGTCGCGAATCGCGAGCAAAGAGGGGTAACTAATGGATGTTACGTTTTGTCCTGATAAAGGGTACAGTGTGGGGGAGTTTATTGCAAGTCCAGATGTAGCGCACTTAGCGGTAGCAGTCTAATCGTGGGAGTCAGTTTGATGGGATAATCCCGACCGTCTGATGGGTGATGTTTGTGGTGATGATTAGACTTTCGAGCACACTCCTTTTATGGATGGAATCCACGTGGCTAAAGCCAGCTGTTACTAGATGCTAATGTCTCTCCATCTCCATAACAAGGATCTACCGGCAACTACAAGTGAGGAAAAGATGACGTGGTTACATTAAAACCATGAATAATGTATTATTTTATTCATAGATGCATATAAATTAAAATAGGAAGGAAAAAATGTATTTTTAATACATTTAATAAATTTAATATTTTAAATAAAATTATTCTTAATTATTAAATTAATTAAAATTTAACTTTAGTTATCAACTTATTTCATAAACAAAATCTTTACTAATTGTGCATATTATTAATCTTTTCAAATTTTATATTTAAAAAAAAATTATCGTGTTGTTGTTATTGTTATTATTATAGACTCAGAAGTCAATTATTTTCATAATTCATCCTACATTTTTTGTGTGTTTTCAAAATCAATACTTAATAAATATGAGTTTTAATACACAATTATCCCAATATTAAAGAATTATCTTGAAAAATAAAAAGATTATTTTTGACAACCCAATCTTTTTTTTTTCCCTCCACGTTCGTAAAACAGGAAAGAGCCACCCCACAATCTATAATGACTATACATATGAATTTCACATTCATCTTCAAGTTAGGGTTTGCGGTGGTGATCATGCCCTACCACTTTTCTGTTTATATATATTTTTCTTTTTGTGTTCATTATCCTAACACTCTTTGTCTCTCTCTTTTCACGCTCTTTAATTTCCTGATATGTTTTCTTCACTTGAATTGATTACTCCCATCACTATCTCCTCATCACCGATGGTTGTTCTCTTGTGCACCTTTTTGTACCCTTTGATTGTTGGTCCTACAGGCTGCTAATCCTATCAAGAACATGATAAATTTTGGACCCTTTCTTCACATTTTGAACTTATCTTTGTTTTAACTTTGAGTTATGCTTTTGTTCCAAATGGGTTTAAGGGGATTATATGAAAAAAAACTAAAATAAAAGGACACAAAACATAAAGAGGAATATATGTGGTTAGTCATCGACCAAAATGGTTTGTATTGTTATTGGAATTGAACAATTAAGTTCCACACGCACAAAATTCTTGATAGAAATATCATTTCCAAATGTTGAGTTTATCTTTTTCCATTTAAGGGTTATGCTAGCCAAGAGCGAATCCGGAGCTACTTTGAATTAGTTCTCTATACCTTATAAAATGATGTGTCTTACCTTGTTAGGGTTTTTGGAACAAGTCATGCTCTTGAAGGGAGAAGTAGTGTAGGTGATGATTATAATTTGGTGGGGTTGGGGAGTGATATTCTTTGTGCTTGTGATAATTGGAATCATGAGGTAGTTGGCTAAAAAGTAAGGTGCTCATAGCCACCATCATAAAAACCTTCTCTTTTCTTTTTGTTGATTATCATTAGCTAAGTTGGGGTTCTATATGTACCATATGCCCTCATGATGCAATGCATACATGAGATAAAGGGTTCAAATAAGATGGCCAAAAAGTTTAATCCTTAATTTATCCACTAAATGTGATTATTCTAGCATGGTATCCCACTTATGATTGATGTTTAAGAAGTCCACTTGCTTTGAACTTGAATGATTACCTTCTTTTTTAGTCCTAACTCTTGATTAAGTCAAGATTGTTTTAAGAAAGTCTCTCCTTTTTTTTCTTCTTTACTCGTGCACGCGTAATAATAAAAAACAATGAAAGAGAGACACAAGTATAAAGTCTTTTTATGTATGGATTAGCCAAGTCTATTGGTTGGAACACTTAAGATATTCCTCTCCCTCACCTTAATAAAACTATGGATACTTATATTAAGGAAAGTCAAGGATGTGTCATTATCATTGCAGAAACACACGGATTCTTGATTGTAATTAGCCAACCGATAATCGTGAGACCTTCTTTTCTTTTTTCACATTTTACAAATGCACCATATTTGACAATTTGAGCCAATTATTTTTTGTAATTAGGGGAAATGAATTTGACAATTTGAACCATGTTTGAAAGGAAGGGAATGCTTTGTCTCGAAACTTGATATGTCAAAATGTCTCAAATGCTCCATTGCAAATCATGACATGTGGCAAATATCTTTATTTTGCTCAAAATTTAAACAAATTCAAGTATTTTTTATCAAAAAACTCATTTTAATAGTTTATTTGAAGTTTATATTAAATAACTATTTTAATCTCTTTCAAAAATAAAATTTTTTATATTTTAAATTTATATTTTTATAAGTTGAGATCATGTAGAATTTTAATAAATTAAAATTTTGTTAAAAAATTAACTTTTTAATTTAAAAGATAGGATGTGATTTAATTTAAGTGAATATGATTATATTGAATTTATTAACATAATAAGGATGTTTCATTTAATAATTATTATTTTTATTTACAATTAATTTTCTCAACGAGTGAGTTAGATATGACGATAACTAATAGTAATTATGACATATTATAGAATATTATTACTTGTAAATCAAAATGAATACAACCACTCTTCCTGTTAATCTTCTCGGATGCCTCTCCATCCTTCTGGAGGATATGTCGGGGTTGTGTCATCCCGTCTAATTATATAATTCGTTTGTATTCCTTTCCTTGTATATATATATATATATAAAAGAATACAAAGTCTCACGAATACCGCACAGCGAGTTCCATGCAATGCAAACTCCTCAAGACAAAATAAGCCAAGTCGGTTTCAGAAGCAAGAGCTTGAGTTAAATCGAGACTAAGTGCGTATCTTAATCACTCAACGAGTGCTTTCCATGAAAGAAGATAGTCCTTGGCTGATTCTACCTTTTTCAAAAAGCCCTTATGCTCGGGGATCCTGGTGTGAACTGTGAACACATCTTAAGCCGCAAACCTCTGTTCCTTTGCACATTCTTATCTTCCACCACCAAAGTACAAAAGAAAAATGTGCCTGTAAACATATCAAAATCCCAAGTTGGACCTTTTTTGTTTTTTGTTTTTTTTTTTTTCCGGTGGACCCTAAACTCCACTTCAAACACTAATGCCAAGAAAGGAAAAGGATAAAACACAAGATCTAACCCTAAGAAAGAGGGTTATGGTGAAAATTTCTCGACCCTTTAGTGAGAGATGAGATGTAAGCCAATGGTGTAAGTAGTAAATGAAGTAAAGTGCTAGACTCAAAACCTTGTATTCTTTTAGCCTTTTCTTTTCCAAAATTCGTACTAAAATCAGGTCGTATCCAACCTTGAAAGGGTCAATCTCATTAACTTGGAAAAGGGACTTTAAAGGGTCCCATGAATAGCTTGTTATATGTAACAAGTCCTATAGAAAGAAACGTGGGGAATTTAATTGGGACATGGTTGAAACTCGGTTTGGCAAAAAGTTTCCAAGGCCTCATGATCATATGCTTGAAGGAAATGGAACTTGGCTGCTATGCTATCCCCAACTACCCATCTTCCACAAGATAACGAGCAAGTTGCAACTATGTCCGACATTCTTTTTCGATTTCGGCTAAGGCAACAGTCAAGTCTTCTTTAAGAACTTTCTTGGTTAGAGCAACGAAATCTCCAAAAGGGCACCAATATTCATCGAATGGAGCATTTTCCATCGAAATTTTTGGGACTTTCTTTCTGTTATGAAGGTCATCGACCGTTAAAGTGGTTGTTATGGTCGTGTTTGATGTTAGGTTTTGTTCGATGACTACAAAGCGGAGAAAAGTTAGGGTTGATGTAAGGTTTTGTTCGATGACTACAAGGCGGACAAAAGTTAGTGTTGATGTCCCTAACTTTCCACTCTAGGAATAATCATCATAATTCATACAGGGTTGTCTTTCGAGAAAAGTTCTGTACTTAAGGGCATCTACCTGCATTAATGGTGGTATAAAGACTGAAGAGAATGGGATTGCAAATGCTAAGTTACTTGGGGCATTTATTGTTATCATTTATTTCACTTTCAAATGCAAGATTGGTCATAAGATAAGATCAAATGATCAGTTTAAGTTCATAGGATTTATATTTGTAGTATGATAGAGCTAACATTGTTATAATTCAAATGATTCTTAACAATGCTAGTTTGAATGATATTTAGATTATAATTGTTGTCAAATTAATCACATGTTTTTAAGATTTGATGTGATCATTTTTCTTATTGGGGTATTTATCATAAACCCTTGAATTTAGATTATTGTGAAGTAGTAATTGAATTAAGAATTATTCATTAATGGGGTAACAATGAGTCTATTTTTTAATAATCTTATTTATTAGTTCAATTTAATTTTACTAAATATAATTTAAAATTTTATAAAAATCACTTTACAATCTCTATTGCTTTTTAAATAATTGGATAAAAATATAGAGATGAAAAGAGAAACAAAAGATATTAAGCAAACAAAGTAACTATAAAATTTTAAAAACTTACTTAAGGAAATACCTCAATCATTTAGGATTACTTTTGATTAATCTACCTCCCACCACTCAGCCGACAGTCCACTTTCGCAGGTGCATTTTCCATGAAGTTTTGATATTGAGTTCAGTGAGATGAGATGACAATGTCATCAAATAGACCTAGAAGACTAGCACTTAGAACCTTACCACACGTTGACCTCTAATAGGAGAAAGTGTAAAAACATGGTCTTGTAAAGTCCTGTGACTCACAAGCTTAACTTTTAATTAAACCGAAGTTAATTTGCTTGTTTCAAAAGGTTGAATCTCTAACCAAGGGCCCTCAGTCGCAAGTCTGACCATCGTTGGAGGATTGAATCAAGGTATGATCTTGGTCAGCTCTCTAGCAGAGTGGTCCACTACCTCCCGTTATCAAGAGTCAAACCTAGGACCTTGTTCCAATTGACTCTGTTAGTTGGCCAACCAAGTTATCCGTGCGGCCGAAGTTAATTTGCTAAACCCATGCATGGCATGTTTTCTTGGTATGTGAACCTAAAGCAATCTTCTTGAAAAGCCCAGCTAACCAGAATAGAGTAAGACTGTATAGTATTTGAGCTCACCCAATTGAAGTTACACACTAACTTATATAACCTTTGAATTTATATACCAACCTGTATAAAGGAAAGTTCGTGCATCGAAAAAAATAATTTAATTTTAATATTAAAATTTAGGGTAAAAGATATAATTCTAAGTTTAAAAAACTCTTTAATTTTTAAAATTTTTGAAAAAACCATTAATTTTCAATTTTTAAAAAAATCCCTTCTCTTAAATCTCAACTAAATAATAATAATTATAAACATGGCACTTATATCATTCAAATGATATACAAATGATGTTTCAACTTAATTTTTAAACTTAAGTTGAATTAATTAAATCTTACTTAAACTAGTAGTTTATTATATTTACCTTAAGTTGTTAAATTATTAATTTAAATATAATTTAATTAATTCGAATTAAATTTGATGATTGAGTTGTGAATTATATTATTGATATTTAATTAATTTGTATATAATATTTGTTTTGTCTTTGCATTGGAAACTGGGCTAAAGGAATACCTATGGCCCAAGGAAATATCGAAACCTAAAAACACTTCCAGGCCCTAAGGAACTAACAAAAGCTCGTGATCTAGGACTGCTCAGGCCTTGGAGTAACTTAAACTAAAGTACACTAGTAAGCAGCAAGACTGATAAATAAAATATCCAAATCCTTCTTGCAGTAACACGACACAAACTAAGGCACAGACAAGATCCAGAACCCGTGGGGCATGGATTAAGTGAGCATGTCATGTCATGTGCATGTGACCAGAAATCCAGTCTGGAGACACGTCACACAATTGCCAGCTAAAACTAAAAGATTAAGATTAAACCGTAGCTCGTGTCATTCTTAGTAAAAATTATTCTTATGAAATGTCTTCTTATTTGCTTAAGTCCATGCAGAATCATACTTTCATACGCATATAACTAAAACAAAACTTCTCATAAAATCACATGCCCGTAATGTCAGACACTCTCGTACTTTTGTTTTAGGTTACGTTTCGTTTAAGGCAAGGTGTTGTAAGTTTTTAATGTTTTCTTTGAAAAAGTCTAAGTGCTTGGTTAGCTATTAATTAAAAGAATGAAAGGGAATAGAATGAAATGATTTATAATAAAATGAAATATAATCTAGTAAAAAGTTATTTGAAAGAATGGAATGGTTTATAATGTAGCTTCTTAAGGAATGGTCGAGTTGGTAGAGTAGAAGGCATGAAGTTAAAATGTCTTGTGTTAGAATCCCTTAACTTACGTTCTCTTGATCAAGTTTGTTGTACAAGATTTGCTTAGTGTGAAATAATATAGTGAAAAATTGTTTGGAATGATGGAAAGGTTTATAATGTAGCCACCTCAGGGGTGGTCGAATTGGTAGAGAGGGAGGCATGGAGCTAAAATGTCTTGTGTTTGAATCCCCTAACTTATGTTTTTTCGATCGAGTTTGTCGTACAAGATTTCTTTAGTGTGAAGTACCCGATTGATGTGATTTGTAGGTTATTGTGTTAATCTAGAGGTTTACTCAATAGGCATCTAAAAGATAGTGGCTGCAAGTTCCTCTGTTTTTTTTTTAAAATCAAAATATATTGTAGTTAAATGTTGTTTGAAAAATTGATGAAATATAATGTAATATAATGTATAGTAAATGATTAATATATCCCTGACTATTGGACTTTCTATTAATAAGATTTTTATTGGATGTTGTTGTTGAAGATATAATTATTAAGATTTGTTTATCATCAATGCATCTTAATTTTAAATATCATTAAAGAATTTTGATAAAATTTTTATTTTGTTTGTTAAATAGTTTATGTAAATTATATAGTTCATGAGATATATTTAAATATTGATTTAATAAACATTAAAAAATAGAGTTAAATTCCTATCCTTAGAAAAATAAAGTTTTGATTAAATGCTAAGGAGATAATGACTAGTACCAATGTTTTAAAAATTGGATTAAAAATTAAACCTATAAATTAAAAATTTTAAGGATTAAAAGATTCAGTTAGTATTGGATAGAAAAAATCGGTTAAAAATTAAATAAATTTTAAAAATGACTAAAAAATAATTTTGCATATTGATAAATTTAAATTTTAAATAAAATTAATTTTACAAAAACTAATTAATAAATAAATAAATAAATTTTAATAATAAAATTTATTACCCTAAATTAAATTAAAATAACAATTAAAAATTACAACCGTTAAATCGATAAAATCGTTTTTAATTTATAAAATATTGAATAATAAATCAAATCAAATTACTCCGGAGTCGAGAGTTTGGTAGGGTTTAGTTAGAAGTACCTTTTGGATCTACCTGTCCCCCAGGGTGGGCAGATTAGATTTTTACAGTTGTCTTCCGTCCACGTGTGGCCCCACCTAGTCAACCTCCTCGGTTTCGGTACGCTAGACTAGTGACTACGGTGAAGAAATTAATCTCTTACACGTGGCAATGAGGCAATGACCGAATAAAAGTCAAGAGTCAAAACGCAAGTCTCATTAGGGGTCTACGGTGGTTTGTAGCACCAGAGAATCATTAAGCCTGACTAGGTAACTGTCGGTAAATGAGGTGAGAGGAAGTCTAGTCAACGCAGTTTAACCGAACAACACATTTCCTCGGCGATTACTTGGAGCGATGTTGGGAGGAGGGGGACCTTAAGGTGGGCCCCATCAGGACTGTCTCTGTCAGTTCCAGCTCTTCGCAATCTGTGCCATCCTTTTTTATTTCCCATTCTACCCTTCTTTACAGAAAAGATATTTTCACTTCTAAATATTATATAATTTTCTTTTTTTATTACATTACGAGACTGTTTGTTTCTGTTTTTTTTCTCCGTTTTTATTGTCGTTTTGTAAAAAAAAAACAGGTAAGTAAAACTTATTTGACTTACTTTATTACGATTTTTTATTTCTGAAAATAAAAAACCACAACAGTTTTACAGAAAAAAAAAAACACCGTTTCTCTGAATTTTGACAACATTTTTTGTTCGCCAAAAAATCAACATAATTCTAGTTTCTATATCGAAATAATAATAATAATAATAATAATAATAATAAATTTTATAATAATAATTAATAATAATAAGATAATTAATTTGGTATAATAAAATTAATAATAAAAATATTAATATTAATAATATTAAAA
>JANJEY010000005.1:4216770-4234193 GCA_024703695.1 Erythroxylum cataractarum | reverse complement strand
TATTATATAAAATATTAAAATAAATTTGAATAAAAATAATTTATTTTAAGTTTTATTTAATTTATAATTACTTTTAGTAATATAAATATTTATTTTTATTTTAAAAACAAAAATTAAAAATTCACTATAATTGTAAAGGTTGAAGTAAATAAAATAATTAATTAAAAACTTTTTTATAAAAAAGAGAGGAAGGAGAGGTAGGAGGAAGGGTGGAGAGTTTAAATTTTTTTGAAAATTTTGTAAAAAAGTCTCTTTTTTTTTTAATTTTCAATATCAGTCGGTATTTAGCCGATATTTTGAATACCGACTGGTACCGATCAGTATTATCCGAAATCAACCGGCTCTAACCATTATTTAAATCTGATATAACCGGTCCTATATTTTATACTAATTTTGATCCAGTACGGTACACACTAACCGATTCCGAAAGGTACAAAACGGTATATACATTCCTACAAAAATACCTTTTAAAAGAGA
This sequence comes from Erythroxylum cataractarum, assembly GCA_024703695.1. Lineage (NCBI taxonomy): Eukaryota > Viridiplantae > Streptophyta > Magnoliopsida > Malpighiales > Erythroxylaceae > Erythroxylum > Erythroxylum cataractarum. The sequence continues at coordinate 4,233,716 of JANJEY010000005.1, read as the reverse complement.
ATTTGTTATATATTTATAAACTATTTAAACATTATTTATTTGCTCAATGTGAAATTTTTGACATATTCTTTTCAACCTAAAGTAAAGCTAAACATCTGAAGAATATATTAAACAAAGAGCTACAACGGGTCGAGTATATTTTCAAATTACTGAGACAAGTTTTTAAGACTATAATATCATGATAAGTTTTTTTGATACAATTTTAACTTCTTTTTTTTATCTTCATGAATTCTTAAGAATTTGAAATCTTTTTCTTTTAACAAATTTGATGGAGCCAAAGAGTTTTATTCCAAACCCTTAAAGGGCATTAAAAGAACAAGGGAAAGAAAGATAAATAAATTAATGGGAACCTCACAACAATTGGGAGAAGAAGATGCCATGTGAACAAAGGAATGAGAAGAAAGCTTAAAAGCTGAGAAATGTAGGTGAGTGGTAGTACACATATCATTGAAGTATAAAGGAAGTGGCCCTCCGTTATGCAGGACTTGATCATCTGTCTCATTTTTTGTGCATTAATTTTGTTCTCTTTAATATCAACCTTTCAATTATGTAGGTCTACATAATTAGAAGGTTGAGATTAAAAAAAACAGGGTTAATATACCAAAAAAATTGACATAATTAAAAGGTTGAGATTAAAAAGAACAAAATTGGTACACAAGAAATAAGAGAGAGGATATTAAATGCCGCTCCGCACAATTCGATTGTAACGACAGCAGTAGCTGTCAAAGTTACTATTTCACACAGTTGGCTGCAACTTGCGTAGGTTTTGGTTGCAGGCCAGTGGCCAAGTAGAGGTCAGATGATGATGACCACCAGACCATGGCTTCTCTCTACCCAACTATTTTATTTGTTCACACATGACCTCCCCCAGATTCGTATGTTAAATATGGTAAATGATGATTCCAATTAGCAGGTATCAAAGGTGATAATGTAAGAAGATTAGAAGATGTATACATTCATCCATGAAAGTAACAGCTTGGTTCTTTAGGATTTGTCATTTTGGTGTTGATACAGATAAAGCCGTATCCAAACCCTGCAACTTGCTCTTTAGTTGGTGATGGAAATATTCTGGGAGGAGTCCCCAAAAACATATTTCTTTTCTTGTCATTCTCAGATTCAACGTTGGAAAGTGTCTTATTCCATGGATTCTCAAAATTCTTTATTCTCATGGATTATCTTATGTTGGCATGTAAGAAAATGACAAGGTTTCCTAAGCAAATATCGAAGATTGTCTTTAGACAATTATTTTAATAATTTAAAAAGAATACATTAAAAAGTCAAAATATTACTTAATAACTTGCTTAACATAACTAAAAATATAGGTATTAATTCAAAGTGATGTTTAAAAAATTAAATTGAAAATTTAACCGGTAAGATAAGAGATTTAAGATACTGTTTAATATTACATTGTTATAAAACCGATTAAAGATTGAATAAAATTGAAAATTTTAAAATTTGATAGAAATAGATTTTTTTAATAAATTAATTAATAAATTTATTAGTTATTTGCAAGAAAAGTTATTAAAGTAAATACAATTAGAAATTTAACTATCGAATCAAAAAATTGGTTGAATTAAGAATTTTATAATAAAATTAGTAAAATCGATTAAATTTTTTAATCATTAATTAAAAGATAAAAATGGGATTTATTATAATTTTTAATATAACAACAATTACCATATAATAGTCTTTAGCTTACATTTATTACATTGCGAATGGTATGTACACTTGAAATTAAAGATAAATATATCATAAATTCAAGGGATGTAATTGAGTGGAAATGACTCATTCATCTTTAACTAAAGACTAGGGATTCAATCATTGATTTTGAGTATAGAACAGTCTTAAATTCTTGAGTCAGCTGTCTCATCTTGTGACGTGTCTACAAATCAACAAGAGAATTAGTCACTAAATTCGTCGACAAATACCTTGATCAAAGATATTAAAAAGAAGAAATCTACGTCATAAACATGTGAAACATTGTTAGACGAGACTTGGCACCTAACTTGTTTAACTCTGTTTTCACTTCAACATGAGGTCGTTTTGGATTTGTTTACATATAAAACGACATGTTTGGATAGGTGACATGGTACGGAGCCGAGGCACATGACATTTCACGTTTCACCACCTAACCTATGGCAGTATATCGCTATGCACAAGCAATCTCAAGATCACAACCACAAATCCAAGCGGGCGATGGAAGGCCACGAACACAATCATGGTCCCACGAGGGTCTCAATGGCACAGAGGTAATATTAGGACAAATATCAGTTGATACTCGTCATTTTCTGTAGAGAGAGTGTGACAATGAAAGAGCGTTCAGACACGTTATTAGGCTGCTTCCTTGCTGTTTCTCCGAACGCCATATTCATTCAGCCCTCCTCTCTCTCTCTCGCTGCCTGGATTGTTGGGTTTGTTTGCTTTAGAGAGAGAGAAGAGGAGAGACTAAAAAGGCAAACAAGAAGGAAGCTCTCCTTGTGCGCGTGTGTCATTCCTGAAGACTCTCTCTACTGTCTATTATATCGTCTGGTTTTGCTATCTGAAACGCAGTAAGATCGGTCCACTGCTTATAACAACCGAAAGACTCTGTCTTTCCTTACACGTCCTATCGCTATGATCTCGTTGAACAGAAGCAGTTTCTTGGTAAGTATAAACCAAACCTCATTCTTTTTCCAAATTCAGCTTCTCATTGTTGTTCAAAAGATCCGCTACATTGTTTTCCTATCTCTGCATTTCACATCTTAATCTACAAAGTTTGGATTTTTCACGTCCTTGTTCTCTTCAAGCTCATATCCGCTTCTGGGTATTCTTCTTTTTCACATCTTTTACAATTAAACATGTTTGTATGGTCAATGCATGGCCTCGTGTTTATAGATTAGCTTTCCGTCTTTCTAGCAAATTTTTGTCTTTTTGCAATGAAATTTGACCGCTTTGCGTTTCTGACGAGTTTCTGTTCTTTCAGTGTCTATTCATGATATCAAGATTATTAATTTTTAATTTCTGAAACCAACTTTGATCCTATGTATTAATGTCTCATGCTGGTCCTTTCAGCTTCTAATGAGTTCGCCTTATCTTTGTCTTATTTGCTTTTCTGGCTTTCGTTTTCTTCGCTTTTGTCCCCTTTGGATCTCTCAGTTGGAACTTGTCACGAATTCTAAGTTGCAAAAATTATGAAAAATTGAAACTTTTTCAATCCAACTGCATTGCGAAAGTTTAGATTCCATTTCCAATTTTCAGCTCTCCTCATAAGACCATTTCAGATGAGATTTTGCATCCAAAAAAAATCAAAATCAAAACTTCGATTTTTTCATGAAGAAGAGGAAGGGTAAAAATTTGTTGGATTCATGCCAATCTAGAAAGTTTCACTTGTTTTCTTCTCGATTCGTTTTATCAAATACTGTGCTTGATAAAACGATGTCTTTTATTCGTGTGTCGAACAGAATAACAAGAGCATCTCAGGCTCTTGTAGCCCGTTTTCAGGGAGGCATAGAGGGCTAGTCCCATCAGCTCCTTCTTCATTGAAGATCGTAGCAGCTGTAAGTTCCGATAGGGACTTAAACGGCAGTGTAGTTATGGAGAGCACATTGATGGCTTTAAGAGATGGAGCGTCTGTTGTTGAGATGGACGCCAAAACAGCTGTTGCCGGCGGTGTCCAGGATGTTTATGGCGAGGACACAGCCACCGAGGACCAGCTTGTGACACCCTGGGCTCTCTCTGTTGCCAGGTAAGTTTTAACTAGCCATATATTGTTGCTTAATGGATGTCGATATCACCAATGTCTCTTGTCGGTCGTTGGTTTAGGCAATATTTAGTTTTATTTTCTATGGACTCCTTGGCTTGTTGAATTTCACATTTTCTTTGTCATGATTCCAAGTGGAACTTCGACTATGAGTTTCATTTACTCAAAAGAGCAACATATGCAGCAAGATTAAGTACTTAATCTGGAATCTTTTCTGGCAATAATTAACCCCTGAAACAAATTCCTTTCTTCCTCCCTGACTTACATTCTTCAATTTCCCTGATAAGTTCTTATATCTGTTTCAATTTAGGCTCCTTTTACTTATTCTTCTTTGTTGTGCTTCTTTGAGAACCTATGTTGCTACAGCTGGTAATGGGTTAGCCTTTTTTCGTTTTTCTGACTGCAGTGGATACACTTTGTTACGAGATCCCCACCATAATAAAGGGCTTGCTTTCACTGATAAGGAGAGGGATGCTCACTACCTGCGAGGCCTTCTCCCCCCAACAATTGTTTCTCAGGAGCTCCAGGTTCGATGCCATATTTATCCATGTTCTAGTGGTTCGTAAGTTCGTATTCCAATCTTTTGATGAAACAGATTTAATCTTTCTGCTACTTATCTTTAACAGGTCAAGAAAATGATGCATATTATACGCCAGTATCAAGTTCCACTTCAGAGATACATGGCTATGATGGACCTTCAGGTAATGGCACATTTCTTCACATCCCCTTGACATGAGACGTGTATTAAGTGATTAAGTTAATTTAGACTTGCAAGTCAGAAGCATAAACCTGAACATGCAAATACTCGTGAGAAAAAAATGCATTCCGTGCCTCATTTTGTTCTTTGGTTGAAACAATATTCTTGGACCTTAACTAGATGTTGCCTAATTGGAAAATAAATTTACTACTGTAATTGCAGGAAAGAAATGAAAAGCTGTTCTACAAGCTTCTTATTGATCATGTTGAGGAGATGCTTCCGATTGTCTACACTCCAACCGTTGGTGAAGCTTGCCAGAAATATGGTAGTATATTCAGCCGTCCTCAGGGGCTCTACATCAGTTTGAAAGAGAAGTACAACTGCTAATCCTAGCTTATACTATGGCCAAGTAATTCCTGTTACATGCTATCTTTCTTTCTGGTTAGAAGCTTACAGAGTGGCTTTATGCAGAGGAAGAATTCTTGAGGTACTGAGGAACTGGCCTGAGAAGAATATTCAAGTAATTGTTGTCACTGATGGTGAGCGCATTTTAGGGTTAGGCGACCTTGGATGCCATGTGAGCTCTCGACTAAAAAGTTTCAAATAATTTACTTTTGCCAGTTTTCTATACTTTTGCATCTCTCCCTCATTCTCACTTGCACAAGCAATACACTTGCATGTTCATTCATATGTAACTGACTTAGTCCTGTTATTTATAGGGTATGGGAATCCCTGTGGGGAAACTTTCCTTGTATACAGCACTTGGTGGAGTTCGTCCCTCAGCTGTAAGTAGTTAAATATATATATATGTATATATATATATATATACGTACTCCGTCTCTCTTGGTCTCAATCTTGATACTTTAGTCTATCAGGACATGTAACCTAGATAAGCTGCCTTGTTTGTGATACCAAAATTTTAAAAGAATCAATAAGGTTTAGAATATGGGTCTGACTGCTCTATTATTGCCTTTAAGGCGTGAGCCTCCATATTGCAGAATTTAGACGACGTGATATTGCTGTCTATTAACTCTAGAAAGTTTTCATGTTGTTTTAGTACTTCATTATGCTCCCATAATTTTTATTGTTGATGTCTGTATAAGGTACTAATTTGGAATGAACATACAGGAATAGAATGTGATCAGCATTCCATTTTGCTTAATCTTCCTTATAATCATCTTAAAAGTAATTACTCATGGCTGTTTGACAGTGCTTACCTGTGACAATTGATGTGGGCACAAACAATGAGAACCTGTTAAATGATGAGTTCTACATAGGGCTCAGGCAGAGAAGGGCTACTGGACAGGTTATCATCCATCTTATTTGGATCTTTTCGTCGCATGTAAACTTTTACAATTTTTTTGAAGCGGTTTCTCTTTCTTTTGTATTCTTTTTTGTAGGAATATGCTGAACTACTGCATGAATTCATGACTGCAGTCAAGCAGAATTATGGTGAAAAGGTCCTAATTCAGGTATTTTTCTGGTTACTATCTTTCAACGACCTCGTGTTTTTATTTGTTGTTTTGTTTGATATGGATTGCTTATTTGCATGCATTGATGTAATCGTAAAATTTTCAGTTTGAAGACTTTGCAAATCACAATGCTTTCGATCTACTTGCAAAATACGGTACAACTCACCTTGTTTTCAACGATGATATTCAGGTAAATACCTTTACATTTACCGTTATAAAATTTTAAGTATGTTTCATACTCAGTCTTGTAACTTTCCTTATATTTCCTTTAAAATTTCAGGGTACTGCATCTGTGGTTCTAGCAGGACTTATTGCTGCTCTAAAATTAGTTGGAGGGACCTTAGCTGACCAAAGGTTCTTATTTCTTGGTGCTGGAGAGGTGAGCTGATGCTACGTTGTATTGATAATGTTGAATCACCTAAAAATTGAAAATTTCATTATAAATAAGGAAAACATTTTAGGATTTTGTGAATCTTCAAGAGTTGGAATCTTCCCAAGCTGAGATAGGGGAAAGCAAATTCAGTGTCTTCAGATATTCTGATAGTTGCTTATGTAGTTTTTTCAGATATCACGTCTATATACATAGCCCTCAAAACAACACTGACAACATCGAACCACCATCTGCATTATTTTTGCTAGTCTTAATCTCTGCAACTATCTGCTTACAGGCTGGCACTGGAATTGCCGAACTCATAGCCCTTGAGATGTCTAAACAGGTCCGGTTGCATAATCCTTGACAATTTTTTTCCTAGAGAAAGTGAATATAGATATCAAATAAATTGAAACAGTTGTAATTGAAAGATGACTTTTAAATGCAGACGAACATGCCGCTGGAAGAGACTCGTAAGAATATATGGCTTGTGGACTCAAAGGTAGTGGCCGGCTATTGCTTCTAGCTTTTTCTAGCACGCTTATTTGCTTGGTTATGTTTGTGTTATCTAATCGTGTAACTTGCAATTTACTTTGCAGGGATTGATTGTTAGCTGCCGAAGAGAATCACTCCAACATTTCAAGAAACCCTGGGCCCATGAGCATGAACCTATCAAAACTCTTTTGGAAGCTGTTAATGTGCGAACTCTGTCCTTCTTTCGCCTCATCCTTCATTTTCTTAGTAAAGGAAAAAAATGATGTCTTAAGTCTCTTTGTTGTCTTCTCTTATGTCATCAGGACATTAAGCCTACAGTGTTAATTGGAACTTCAGGAGTAGGAAGGACATTTACACAAGAAGTGGTTGAGGCTATGGCCTCCTTCAATGAGGTAAAGTTCTGTATATTCATTCACTTCTGTGTTGGATAATGTTTGGAAGGATAACTTAACTTTCATATATATGCAGAAACCCGTTATTCTCTCCCTTTCCAACCCAACCTCACAGTCTGAATGTACAGCAGAAGAAGCTTACACTTGGAGCAAGGTAATGCAAGTAGTATATGCTAATCTATCTCCTTACAAGTCTGTTTCATCGGCTACCTTCGGGGCAGAAAGTTAGCTAGCTTTCCTTCATTACGTAATTTGATACTTATGTACTATCTTCCTCTCATTGTCACGACCAGGGTCGCGCCATTTTTGCAAGTGGGAGCCCATTTCCTCCTGTAGAATATGAGGGCAAAGTTTATGTCCCTGGCCAGGTAGGATTTAAAGTCCAAGTGACTTCTTGAGTTTGGTGGATATGACGTATAGATTAATGATCATTGTTTCAACTTCCCCTTCTTGCAGGCAAATAACGCCTACATTTTCCCTGGACTTGGTCTGGGATTGCTTATGTCTGGTGCCATCCGTGTTCATGATGATATGCTTCTGGCAGCCTGTAAGTGCCCGATTGTAGCATTTCCAAGATTAATGTTTTTCAAGACTAACTTGGTACTTTAAGGCAATGAATATGGAAAGATTGTAACTAACTTGCGTCTTCGTGCATGTTCACTTGATACAGCACAAGCTCTGGCTTCACAGGTAACGCAGGACGACTTTGACAATGGACGCATATACCCACCATTTACTAACATCAGAAAGATTTCAGCACATATTGCTGCAAAAGTGGCTGCTAAAGCTTATGAACTTGGTAAAACCCCTTTTAGCTATGCTTCTGATACATCTGCCATTATAATGTGGTAGTGTACAACTATAGGTGCATGTTGCTTATCTATCAACCTTGAACAGGTTTGGCTTCTCGCCTCCCTCAACCAAGGGACTTGTTGCACTGTGCTGAGAGCTCCATGTATAGCCCTTCGTATCGTAGCTACCGGTGAAAGGGGCGGGACAGCCTGCCGGCCGGCCGAAGTTGTCGTAATGTGTTGCTTTAAGTTTCAATACAGTCCTAGGAAGATTAAAAAAGCCAGGAAAAACAAAAGATGATGATGAAAAAAGAACTATGATTCAGTTTCAGTGATAACAGTCAGTTTTATTTATTTTTTCCCCATGCCCTATCCTGTAAGTCACATGGTGGGTAAAGAAGGAAGCTTTGGTAGGTGCTGTTAGTTGCATCAATGGAGTATCAGGAAAAAGGTTGTTGTAGACTTGCAAAAATATTAAATGAAAAGTGATTCAAATTCTTGAAAGTGACAACACTCTGGTGACCTAACATCAATCACAAAGGCCTCTTGGTGGTTGGTAATATCAGATCAACATGTGTATGTAGTTACTCTTACCAGTGCACAATAAGAAAAAGAATGACAGCTCAAGGGCCTTGAGGCCGAATCCCAAAACTCTTCCTGGTTTGATGTCAATTGGGCTTTAAATTATTTGAGTTTAATTAAATTTAACTATTTTTAACAAAAGTTATGTAACTTGTTTAAAGACAAAACAAAGAAATGCTTTGGTATCAATGTTTTTGATACGGTACGATACAATCAAAATATTATTCTAGATAATTTTTAAAATTATAAAATAACTGCTAAATGCTCCCTTAATATATTATTTTATACAATTTTTTACTTTATTTTAATGTATATATTAAAAAGTATATTATCAATATAAAGTATGTAAATTTAAAAAATATTAAATATGATTGTATTAAACTAATATATTTAGTTTTATAATCTATAACTAGATATAAAAAATTTAATTTAATAGTAATTTTATTATTTATGAAATAAATTATAGATAATTTTATCATAATTTTTTATGTATAAGTAATTATTATTTTATACAAGAAAAAACTTTGATTTTTTGATTTATTCCTAATTTTTTAAAAATTTTATAATTCTGATCAATATTTTATTGACACAATAATTATCGATCGATATTGACCGAGAGAGGTATTGAGACGAAATTTTGTCATTCAATACCAAATTTTTGTCCAAAAAATGTTTGGTAATAGGCTCTATATCTTAGTTTTTGTAATCTAGATTCCTTCTTTGACTTTTGCTTGTGGAGAAAACAAGTTAAAAGAAAAACTGGTCAAAGAGCAATATATTTGTGATGCAACTTATAACTAAAAATTGAATTTAGTCAATCTTTTATTATAATATTTTTTTTTGTGGTTACTCTCCAGATGTCTTAAGAGGATTCTAACTATTGAATGATACTTTTAAGTTATCCATATCTAGAATAAGTCCCGCTAAAGCTGGATAGGTTCTCTGCGGGAGGAAAAACTCTAGTCTCAAGTTTTAAAAGATTGTATATATGAAAGAGGAAGATAAAGATATGTTTTGACACTGAAGACAAAACAAAAAAGAAAATGTCTATTATTCTTAAATTCTCCAATACTCTTGGAAAAAAGAAATTAAACGAAGCATCATATTCTTAGGATTGTTAAGGTTGGACTAAGACTATCCTACCCCTTGAGAGTCAAAACTCTTTTCTTTTTCTTTTCTTCCGCAATCTTCTATATTTCTAGTAGTATAAGATTTTTAGGTTTTAATTGTAATTAATTATTAAATTTTTATTAAATATGATTTTTAAGTTTTTACAAATTGACTGTCTATTATCCACACATTTTAAACTAATGTTTTAAAAATTGGACCAGAAGTTAAATCGACAAGATAAGAAATTTAAGGTTTAACTTGTATTAGACGTAAAAAAATTTAGCTAAAGAATAAATAAAATTAAAGAATTTGAATATGAATAAAAGAGATTCTTCTTATCCATCGAAAAATTTAAACTTTAGTTAAAAAAGATATTGTTAAATAAAAATTAATTCATTTATTTTAATTTATAATAACTAATAATTAATAAAATTGATCGATTAATTAATAAATTGTTCAGTTTTTAACAATAAAAGTTACAAAAAAAAATGGTTGAACCGACTGAACCGGTTGAGTTTCTTTATCGTTCTAATAAACAAAAGAACTAAAATGTCTTCTAATTGAAGCTTAAATTTGGTAAATCATTATTTAAGTCAAGCACTCGTCATGATTAGCTAATTTAAACGATGTTTAAGAAGAGTTTAATTGATGGTCAAAAGCTTCTTAATCTTCAAATGAACAATGGAGGACTGATTAGAAAAAAGAGCTCAGTTCTCCTACGGCAATCCATCGATCCTTTCATACAAATTAAGACACGGCAGAATCACGTAAATTCCCAAGGACTAGGGTTGACAGATTCATTTTGGACCACATAAAAATTCTAGGCAGACATGCATGCATATTACATGATTTCATACAATTATAAGCATGTCTTTGTCCAAGTTAGGCATTTCAATATTGTCCTTTCTGAGCAGCCATGTTTTCTTTCTTTCTTAATCCCAGCCACCTGTTCCCAACTTTCTGGGGTCAAAATAAGCAGCTTATCATGAGCAGGTCTTTTACCTGGAAATCCTGGAAGCAAAATGGGGAATTACCTGAATTTTCTTAAGCTAGTCGTTGATCAGTTATCCACTTGTTGTCAAGTGCCTAAAGTTCATTTTGAGTGTTAACATTTACAATAAAATACAAATTAAACTATAATATTTTGATGTATTCAAATTAAACTTGGCATTTTGAAAAAGTTGAAAATATATCTTAAATTGGTGAAAAAATTAACGAAATTAATTCTTTATCAGTTAAAATGTCAAGTTAATGTTAACAAGAAGGTATTTTTATATTTTTTTAAATAAAAAGTGAATCTTATTGTCACATAATTGTTTTTTAAATTAATTAGAAAATAATATCACAGTCACATGGTTAGCATTAACGTAGTGTTTAACTAACCGAAAGTTGATCCCGTTAAATTTTTCATTCATTTAGGGTTTATTTTGAACATTTTAAAAATATTAAGTTTTAATTTAAACGCTTCAAAACATTATGGTATGTTCTATAAGATTTATAATATACTTTTAGTCATTTTCAATCTAATTGACCTTTGTTTGGTTTAATTTCTCAAATATAATAAAAGATGTAAGTTTGACAAAATCATGATGTAGGTGGCTATAAATATTTTGGGACATGAATGAAAATAATCAGAAATTGGTTATTTTAAATCATTATTATCCTTGTCTAAGCTACTTTTTAATTTAAGTGAAACTATATTAAATATTATCTTTTTACTGTTCTTAATATTAATAATTATTTGAATAAAAGTGAATTTTAAACCTTAATATTTACAATAAAATATATTTTCATCTATAATGTTTTTAAGCATTCAAATAAAACTTCATAATATACTTTAATTATACAAAATTGTTAAGAGGATTAATTCTTCATTAGTTAAATATCCTTATAATACTTACATGATATTATTATTATTTTTAACTAAAAAGTGGGTTCTATTATCACGTAATTACTTTTTTTTTAAATTTGATCTATTGTCAGATAAACACTCACTTTATAGTAGATCTCACACGTCATATAATAATAAGACTCGTTTTAGATATTCAATAAATAAAAATAATACTACTTAATGGAGAATTAACTATGTTAAGATATATGTTATATATATTACTAATTTTGACATTATTTGATAATTGGACTTTTAAGATAATGTTGATTAACTTCAAATTCTAATCAAAATGGGATAGAATATTCCTTGGATTTGATTGGTTAATTATAGTTGGACTATGGTTTAAGAATTGTCGTTTTTGGGTATGGATTAACGACAATTCTCGTATGACTTGGATGTTGAAATTAAAAAGCTATCTTTGTAACATACCACTCCCATAGAGCTTATTCTAGACATACCGAAAGATATTCGATAACATACTCTACGAGAATGGTACATTAAGATGATCAAATCAACTCACTTAAGGCATCACACATATCACAAGCATTTTCAAAGTCATTTTGTTCCGTTTTTATTCACAAACATATATAGTCACAAATGGCATTACATTTCAATTTCACATGTACATTGTACAATAGTTGAGAGATACAATTCTTGATACACAATAACTAAAGACATTTGCAGGTATATTGATCCCGACACTGACCAAAGTCCAAATGCAGAAACTACTTCAACTAGACTAGCTAGATCTCCTCTGAACCTGAAAATCAATGTTGCAATTTTGATAAATTTGCAAATTCAGTGAGTGATCCATCTTCGATGTGCTCACTTAAGTTAGAACACAAGACAAGTATAAATCCCAATTCAAAAGATGTATCACATCATTCAGTATTAAATCCCAATCAAAATATACATCATATTTCAATAAGCACATGATGAATATAAACATTTTATATCATCATTTTAGAATAAATCAATCATTCATCTCAATCATTCATATAATACATGTCAATTTTTATATACAAATGCACATGTGACTCCACTTTCATTCTTATTTTGTTATGCCCGAGTGCTTATTTACTATTTCATATCTCTTGTGAATATCGGACTCATTTCATATACTATCTCATACCTATTGTGGATATCAGGCTCATTAATAATTGAGCCTGTGGCTCTTTATGCACATTCTTGAGCTTAAAGCTCTTTTTTACACTGGTCACTTCAGTCATAACTCTTTTATTTAATCATCCATATCAATGTGATGGAATGCATCAATTCACATATGTCATGTTCCATTATCTTTCATTCTTGTGTGCTTCTGTCACATGTATCATCTTCATCATATCTAAGTCCGGCAATTTACATTCATTTATTTACTTATTTCATATTCAATCCGGCATTTCACATTCAATTATTCACACATTTCATATTCAACATGCAGAAGCACATATAATTAAGTTTACACATTTAGGTTACGCTTTAGGTATGTTATTGCCTTAACGATCTAGCAATGTCTGGATGTTGGCAATCATTTTGTGCATTTATCTTCTTACAATACACACCATCATCATCATTATCACACCCAGTCTGAAGTTCCGCAATAAAACAAGATATGAGGAGGTCTGATAGTACGCAGCCTTACCCCTACATTGTAGAGAGGTTGTTTCCTTTAGTCCCACATACAGGAAGTACAAAGAGGTTGATGCTGAAGAAAGGAGTAAATAAAATAATACACTAGGCACTCTACCATAATTAGTAAATAAAATATTCAAACAATAAATAAGGAAAAATATCAGAAGGAGACCAAATCTGCTAGTACCTTACACATTGTAAAAGACTGGCTCCTCTTATCGTTTGTTACACTAGGGGTCTGCAATGAGAGACCCTACGGGTATGACCCTCATATGGTTTTAGAGTGAGAAATTTTTGCAACTACGAGTTGTAAATTTTGGCTAAAGCTATCGACCAACAACTTGGATTTTTGGGGTTAGGCGTGAGCACTTTAAAGGGTGTCGTTTACTCTGATTCTCTCATGCCAGACCTTCCTATTCCTAGCCACGGCCTCCATAAGGGCTAGTTCGGACATATCATTTCTGACCATTTCCCTCCAGTTCTTGTAAGGTCTCCCTCATCTTCTCTTGTAGCCAGTAAGGGTTATTTTCTCACGCCGTCATACCGGAGCATCGAAGGGCTTCCGACATACATGCCCAAACCACTTAATTCATAATTCATTAAGTTGTCAATCATATGATTATTCAATCATTCACATATACGTATATCATGTTTCAATGCATGCTCAATTGACTTTCTTGAGTGTGTATTCTTATTCACAAGTCTTGATTATTTATACATCTTGATCACTCACAATTACTTCATGTTCTCTATTGTTCATTCATTTATACCTAATATATGTTACTCATATCCTTTGAATCATATTTGCATTCATAAGAACATCTTAATTCTTTTAACAACTCATATTTTTCATATTGCAATATATTGATATCAAGTCAATCCATTCCTTAAGTTATAACATCAATTAATAACTTAAACTTATTAAACCCTTAACCAATTAATCCTGCATCAAATTAGGTTCATTTCAAGTCTCATGCACTAAAACAAAGTGACCTATCCTTATATGGTTCAACAATTGCACAAAACCGAACCTTTTTCATGTCAAAGCATTTCCCACGATTGTGGGAAGGAGCTAATGCAGCTTCCACGATCATGGGATGAGGGGATCGAAGGTTCACCCTCCATTTCCTTAAAAAAAAATTCCAGATTTTAAACCTTCATGACCATCCATTCATTATTCCTCAATTATACCTTAGTTATATGTCAATTCCTTATCAATTTTATCTCTAATTCTAACTCGAAATCATTCAATTGGTAGCTCATTAACTAGGGTCTTTCATGCATCAAAATCAAAACATAAACTTTCATTCACTATCATACATATAGTCTTATTTCCTTCTCTTTTTAAGAACACTTCACTATTACCTTTCTTTAGCATCAATTCAACTTCATTATACTTCAAATCCCAATCTGATTCGTCCATAAAATAACCTATAACCTACAGTTTTTATACATCAAGAAGAAGACATAAAAATATCCAAGTATCATTTTCCAGCACAATTCATCATCAACATCATATACAATCCAACTCAATTCATTCATCATAAACTTTCGATTATAAAATGCCATGAAAAGCAACACTTTACTTGTCTAGCTCAAATTTCTACCTCAATGATCAAGCTAATTTAGCTTTCCATGCATGCAAAATCATCACCAATTCAGGGTAGAAATAAATTGGTTTTTGGCTAGGATAAAAGATCTTAACAAGGACTACAATATTTTGGTTATATAGCTATCTTGTGAAGGATAAAGCATATATTTGTTATGGCAATTTAGCAAAGCTCAAGCAAAACACAAGGATGGGAGATAGAAGCAAGTTCCAGTGGTGAGAGAAGAAGAAAATGGTGAATGTTCCAACAAAAACATATGTTGCTTTAGCCTAATTCAATTAGGTGCAAGATGTCACCATTTCTTATTAACACTTGTCTCGATGCTTGCATCCCATTTGTCCCATATATAAGCTACCAATTGTCACCAATATGTTAGGTCATTTGTCACTCAATTATTGCTGCTATTTGTCACTTAATTTCCTATGCCAAATGTCACTCATTTATTTATGTCAAACGTCACTTATTTATAGACTTAATTATCCTAACTTTCCATGTATCAACTTGTTTTGTCACTTAACATTTTTCCTAAACTAAATGTACACTTTTAATTCATCAATTGTGCAATTATAACAATTTATTCTAAGTTACCAATTATAATCCATTAATTCTTGTCACTGGTAAACCAAAGTACATGACATTAGAAATTTACATTCATGTCACATTCATTTTAGTTTCATATCCCTGAATATGTCAATTGAGTGCAATTTGTCTAATTCACAATTGATGTGTATATGCTAATTTTATGCATATGAAGACAATCATAAAATCATGTCTCAAATGTACTAAATTCATTCTATACGATGTCACTTATGTGACTCAGTAGTCTAACACTTTAAATCTTTCAACAATCTAAAAGACGGGATATTACAATCTTAGATAATATTTGATAAGAGATTGTATGAAGATAGAACTCAATCTTATAAAGACTTCTTTGACAATCACGTAACTATTGAGCTGGACGGTATTCTGTTGTGATTTCCTTTTTGTTGTGTGTCGTTGATGTGCTTCACTACTGTGTGTCTTCTGCCATGACTGTTTTTTTGGCTAGTGTGCGTGATGAGTTTTCTGGTGCAGTTGTGATTTTCTTTTGGCAATTGCTTGAATTAGTTGTGCATTTTATTCTACTCTTCAATGCCATTTGAGGGTGGATTTTTGGGGCTGTGTTTCATGTGAAGTATGGGTTGAATGGTTATTGTTTATGGGTGTGGAAAAACGAAAATTAATTGGTGATTTGGCAGTTGAGATTATCGGGGCTATCTTGGATGATTTTTGTAGCTGATTTTACATGATTAGAATCCACTTTGTAGCTGCATTTTTCTCCAACCTTTGAACGAAAATGGTGGGTTGTCTTTGTGGTTGATTTGGGGTCTTGGTAGCTGTGATTTTTTGTTGGTGTTTTGCACGTTTCTTGTGCTGATAATTATGGTTGATAGTGTAGTTTTTGTTGGACTAATTGGGTATTAATTGTGTACGTTTTGGTGGTTGTTGTTAATGATGGTAATGTGCAAAAAATTTCAACAATTGGTGTAGATTCTACAGTTCAAAATTCTGCAACGTTTCATGTTATTTATGTGAAAAACTCCAGCAGTTGTTGTGGATATTGCAATTCTATTAGATTAACGTTTCGATAATGAGATATTTGTTGTTTTACTGAGTTTTTATTGCTACAATGCGTAGGATATCTCAGTAACATTATCGAAAGTTCACAACCGCGTTCTTGGTAGACAACTTCCCATTCTTTCGTTGAAGAAGCGATATATTTAAGAATGTTGTTTTTTATCTCAAGTATTGTCTTTTTTAATGTCTTTATTATTTTAATCACTTAAGTTGTTTTATTATCATCTTTATTATCAATCATTGTTGAGAAAATTCCTTTGTTGAGGTTAACACCAGATAGTCGTATTATTGGGTGTGAAATATTTTCACGAGTAATGAGGACGAAGAATGGTGTGAAGCAATGTTTTGGATTTCGTACCGGTCCGGCCGGTACGTACCGTTTCGGCTCAAATTTGGTACCGAAATTCAAGTTCTGGTACCAGATTTAAATACCGGTCGGTATCGGCCGGTATTCAAAATACCGGTCAAATATCGGTCAGTACAGGAAATTTTAAAAAATTTGGGAGTTTTTTTGCAAAATTTTAAAAATTTTCAAAATCTCTTCCCTC
>JANJEY010000005.1:4196074-4215217 GCA_024703695.1 Erythroxylum cataractarum | reverse complement strand
TTCAAAACTCCATCTCCATATCATTTGCATTATTATCATCCTATAAGAAAAATAAAATATGATGAAAAATGTGAGTAATGGGGAGTAACGTGAATATTTTAAAGTTGTTTCTTCGTATAAAATTTTAATATTTTATTATATTTAACCATAAATATTCAAGAAAAAATAGACAATAAAAAACAGATAAGATATGGGTATTCATGGTTCGGGTTTTACTCTACTCATATTCATATCCATTTTTTATGACTCAACTCATATTTATATTTATATTCATCAATTTTTACGATTTATTGTTCATATCTAAATTTATTGGATTAAATAGTGCGGATATTAATCGAGTTGAAAACCCAACATCATCCTTACCCCTGACTCCAAGATATTAGGTTCAGTACACCAGCAAAGTCTACAACAGTTAAAGCGACTTAGTACATGACTTCTCTGATGAGACAGAAGCTCTGGAAGAAAGGAAGGAACAAGCAAACACATTAACACGACTCCTCCTGTGCTGTTTTTGCCTTGACGTGGCTATGCCTCATCCTCACAAATCTGAAAACCTTTTGTGCTAAAATTGAATAAAGTGTCTGAAACTACTGAGAATCTTGCACATGGAATCGTGGAAGATCTCATCGGAGATATTATAGTTTTATGGATCATATGTTTTTTTGAGGAAAGTGGGTTGGTTCTAGGTCATCTTTGAACATTTATTTCTACCAAAAAGAAAAGTGAGAAACAAAGGCCTGCCATGCCAAAGCTTTGACTTTGTTCCCATCTTCTTTTATCCACAAAGGTACGTGGCCATTTTATACAATATACATGCAAGCTGCACCCTTCTTTTTTATCCACTTGCCCATTCACACGGCCGTACATATCAATCTTTTAATCTTCTCTTTTCTTGTCACAAAAAGGTGGAATCTTTAATTCAAAGAGCTCTACATTTCAGTCCGACCAAACAATTGGGAAGATATAAATCAAATATTCAGTGACCCGTTAAGAAGGAGGTGAATAACTCACAGACCTACAAGAAGCCCACTCTTAAAATTTACAAGGAACTCAAGAATGTTGCTTCCACACTGCAGGTCGTGAAATTCAAACCTTACACTTTATCACAAATCTGTTCCTTCAGAACCAACTGAGCTACGCCTTCCGGGCTTAATCTTCTCTTTTTCTTTTCTTCTTTCTGTACATGTTAAGATAAGGTTCTTCTTTGATTAGCTTTATCTTGGGGCTGCGTATTCTATTGGTGAACCACATAAATATCTCTTCCACAGGCATGCTTCGAGGCAATCTCATTGTATATGTCCTTTTTACCCTATTAAATTTACATAGAGCTGTCTATGCCTGTAATCTAACATTGACAATGATGGGTATCGAGAAGCGTGCAATACATTTTTTTTAATGAAAATGAAAGAAAAAAAAAACAATAATACGAAAAAATGGGAAAGGCAAAGGATCATGCTGAAGAGGATAAGCATATCTCTTAAAGAGTGTTTGGTTCACTCGATCAAATAAATAAGAAATTTAATAATTATTTTTAAGAATAGAATAGACAAAGAATATAATAAAATATGTATTATTTAGTTTGTTTATTTATAAATTTTTTTAATGATAATGTGTGTCAATATTGTTTGAAAATATAAATATGAGATGACAACAAAAATTAACAAAAAGATCAAAATATTCATTATAACCTCTACTATTATTATTATTATTATTAATTTTCTTATTATTAATATTAATTTTTATTTTATTTTGTTAACATTAATTGTTATTATTATAATATTATTAGTATTATAATTATTAATTTTCTTATTATTATTATTAATTTTCTTGTTATTACTATTAATTTTAATGATAAAAAAGAAGAAAATTAATAAATAATAACAATAAGAATAAAATTAATAATAATAAGAAGAAGAAAATTAATAATAACAACAACAACAATAATAATAATAATAAACAAAAAATTAATAATAATAATAATTAGCTATACCTATTTTGCATTTCATGGAATAGGTAAAGACAGAAAAAAGATATCTTTAACTATTCTTAAAAGTATAGAAATAATTAAACTTGAGATTAATTATTGTTTATATTTTTTTAACAAAACAAAAAATAACTATTTATTAAAAATATATCAGTAACATGATAAGTATTCCTCTTAACCAAACATGTCTTTAGAGCCACTAAGTAAGAAGTCATGCATTGGTTGTCCTCCCCAGATTTTTTATAATAGACATATGGGAAACAAGCTTGTCCTTTTAAAATCAGTATTAAATGCTAAGAGTTATCTTGGAGAAGCACGAAAGATAATTAAAGAAAGATTAAGACACATGATAAATGGACGGTCGATGTTTTAATACATCACTTTATAATTATTTTTTTACAACAGATATTAATTATTAAGTTGGCGTTAGGTAACATCATCTAGAAAATTAATTAATTAAAGATATTGGACGATTAAGAAGGGACAAAATTTTATGCACTCATAAGCCTATGTCAACTCTGTCCAGATGATCCTACACTCATAATCTTGTGTCAATTCTATCCGGATGATCCTATCTATATATTTTTTTGAATCTCATACATTTATGTGGATGAGATTGTATAAAATAATGTTGATATAGAGTTATAAGCACATAATTATCAAAATCTCCTCAAATCTTCAGTATGCTTTATTCTCTTTCAACCCTACTTTACTTTATCCCAATTATATATTTATGTGGGTTGCTATCATAATATGCTTCTATTTTATCTCCCATGTACCAAGAAGCTATCATAAATAATCTAGACAAATTATATTCATAAAATACAAATTAATCATATCTAATTGAGATATATTAAATAATGATGAGTCTAATCCTATCTAATTAATGTATATTAACTTAATCCTACCTAGGGTAGGTCCATGCTCTACACCTACTACAGCCGGAATTTTAGTTCCTGGACAGAGAGTTGTGATTGATTTGACACCTAATCTGTATTTAAGCAAGATTAAGCAAAAATATCTTTTGACTAACACAATAATTAGTGTCCAGCATCCACTCATGATCATCAAAAGCAAAACACTAATTACTGCTGTTCGGTAGACATTTATGGCTTTTTTTTTTTGTAATCGTCCATGTTCATCCCCTTGCAATTGGAACACATTCACCTGTACTGTTGTGTTTTATTCTTTAATATCCAATTTATTTATTAATTGGAGATAAAAAAAAAATAAATGGATTGAATGTAAAAAAAAAAAGAGGAACTGCAGTTTTTTTTTCTTTAACCAAGATATCCACCGGTAGATGCAGTGACTAATCCCCTCGCTAATAAAAAAACACCTCACAAGGTGAGACAACTGATCCAAAGATTTAAGGCTACTCCATACGTAAGGTCAATGATCAAATCCTTGACCTTTAATTAAGGGTGGATAAGCCCTTTGCCACTCAACTACACCCCTTGAATTCTACATTTTTTGATAAAGGTGTTTGCAAGTACTACTTTGATTCATATTCTGTAATTATGTTGGATAAAATTAATAATTTAAAATATGAACATAAGAGATTATTTTTATTTATTTAAAAATTTAAAATTTAATTTAAAAATAGATTGTTAAATAAAAATTAATTAATTTATTTTGATTATAATAATTAATTAATTAATTAATTAATTGATTATTATAATAATAAGATTTATTAAATAAATCAGACCTAAAAGTCAAAAACTAAACTAAAAAAATAAACGGCTCAAAATTTTAACAGTTAACACAACATAATCAATATTTTTATTTTTTAGGATTTTGATTTAGCTTAATCTTTGTGTTTTTTTAATTTATTGAAAATTTAATTTAATTAAAAATATTATTAAATAAATAGATATTTATTTATTTTAATTATAAAATTTATTAATTAATTGACTTTTATAATAAGATTTATTAGAGTAAATGGAATCTATCCTTTATGTTTCCTTTAAGTTTATGTCCTAACCATCCATTTCCATCAATAAGAAAATAAATAAATTATCCAAATAGAATCAATAATGTTTCTTAGTTGCAATGACATCAATGTCCTTATACCTCTCATATGAAGCAAGGAATGGTCCTCTTTCCGATATTTGATCCAATGCCTCTCTCTTTTTCACATTGAAAATGTGATTTTTCCTTGTTTCTTCACAACTCAACACTTGTAGTTAGATGCTCTTTAAGAGGAAAGGTTATTGACTAAACTCTTCAATAAACATTAAATAAGTTGTTAAGCAATTGCATTTTTAAAAGTTCTAGATCCTCTTGCTAATAAGTCAATTTTAAGAAGGAATTCTCTAATCAACTGAAATATCGAGTTGGAATTCTATTGAAGTGTAGAGTTTGAACAAATTTGATAATACGCAGCCTTATTTTTAATTAATAGAGAGATTATAATTTAAATAGTACAAATTATATATATAAGATTAATTAATTTAGCTCTTAATTTGAACGTGAACAATATGTTTAGATTTTCATATTATTTAATTCGAAATAATTTTATAAAATTTTAAATATCAAATTAGAAAATATAATTGACAAAAATGATAATTTTAGACAAAAAAAAAGCAAGCATTTAACATTTCCTTTTTGCTTGTCAATGAATTAATATCTCTTGGAAATTACTCTAATTGCATTTAGTATGACTCTAATGAAGTGTGGCTGATCAACACTACGTCGTATCGAGATTTTCATAAGATGAATTTCCAATAACAGTTAAAAACTGACAAAAACTGAAGAACACAACTAACCTTATCTTGTAAGAAAGGGGCAAAATAGTCAAACCAAACCTTCACAACGTATGATCCCCCGCTTTCCTCTAATCCCATCGAAAGCTCCTCTTTTCCAAAACCCCCAAACCACCCCTCCTCCGATATATGTATGTCTCCTTGACTCTCCATTTCTATGCATGCCCCCCCTCTCTCTCTCTCTCTTAACTCTCTCTCTCTCTCTCTCTAACTTGGTGGTGGTGGTGGTGGTGATTCGGACAAGTGACTCATGACACGACGCTGCTCGCACTGCAGCAAAAATGGGCACAACACGCGGACGTGTCCGACGCGCTCGGGAGGGGCGTCGACGTCGTCCACGTCGTCGATCGCCGGAGTGAAGCTGTTCGGCGTGAGGCTCACCGACGGGTCCATTGTAAAGAAGAGTGCGAGCATGAGCAACTTGTCGGCGGCCTACTACCATTCGTCCTCATCCGCCGCCGCTTCTCCCAATCCGGACTCCCCCTTGTCGGATCATGCCCGAGACTCTTCTCACGGCGATTACTTGTCGGACGACCCGGCCCATGGCTCCGGGTCCGGGTCCGTTAACCGACGCGGCGAAAGAAAAAAAGGTAAAAATAAAAATAAAAACTACTTTACATATTTTTTGGGTAAAGATTGGTAATTTTTTTAGATGGGTAAGGTAAATATTCACATACACATATTCTTTATCTTAATTTATTGATTAGATAAATAAATAAGAGTTACTTTAGTTTAAGTAGAATGGTTAATGATCTTTAGTACGTGACTTGAAGTAAATCAAGAGTGTAATTCATAATCAATTAAGATTAATCTGTCAGTTGTACTTAATTTTTAAGTGAGATTAGAAGTAGTATTTAGTATTAATTGCACTAAGTTTCAGTTTTATCAAAAAATAGGTCATTTAAGTTTGATAACTACATAATAAGTATTTTAAGAACAACAACAACCAAGTTAAAATATAGTTGACACACCAGTAATATGCAGTCTTACCTCTAAATATCAGACAGGGTGACACAAGTATTTTAATTATATGTTATTTGTAAAATTTTGCATAATATTTTTATCCAATGTAAATAATAAGCACTGATTTTGATAAAATTAGTTAGATTTACAATTTATTTAGGGACAAAATATTGAGAAAATGCCTTCTTTCATTAACTCCTCATCACCGTCATCGTCACACTCAGTCCGAAATTCTGTAGTAAAACGGGATTTAGGGAGATATGAGAATGCAACCTTACTCTTACATAGCAAAGAGGCTGTTTCCGACCTTCTTTCATTAACTATCAAACAAAATTTTTTAAAAAAGAAATTAAAATTAAGGTAAAAACGTACAGACTTCCTAGTTTAAATAACTTCTAAAAATTCCTGATTTTTAATATTCTTGAATTTTTTAATTTTCAATTTAAAAAAAAATATTTTTCTTAACATATGTTAGAAAATAATAATAATGAATGTTGTTGACATGACGATTTAAATCAGCTCTCAAATTCAAGTTCGAGTTTAAGAACTAATTTTGTATATTATATTAACGATATTTGATTTATTTACTTCTTTGTTATTTTTTAAAACAGAAGTCTAAAGGGTTCTTTTGACAATTTGGAAGTCATAAATTACAAAAAGCCCCTAATCTTTTACCCTTGAAATTATAAGGATCTTCTTTATATTATTAACCCCAAAATTTGCTGGTATTATAGTTTTGGAATGGCAGGTGATGCTTTGCATTTGAGGCAGTGAAGGAAGTTTAATACTGTCATTTCTGGAAAATAGTGTAGAAGTTCTGTTATACATGATTTTAGTGCTTAACTAGCATTTTCAATATGATTTATACAAGTGGAGGAAACCGTTGTGTCTGTGATTGTTGTCATGTTATATGAGCTTTGATTAATGGATGAGCAAATCAAGTTCTGTCCTGTATATGGATTTCAGGTGTCCCATGGACAGAAGAGGAGCACCGCATGTTTCTAATTGGTCTCCAGAAATTAGGGAAAGGGGATTGGCGCGGAATTGCTCGGAGTTACGTGGTATCTCGGACTCCTACTCAGGTGGCAAGTCATGCGCAAAAGTACTTCATCCGACAAACCAATGCCACCCGAAGAAAGAGGCGCTCCAGCCTTTTCGACATGGTTCCCGACATGGTTTGTCCTACTCATCTGCATTTCTTTTCCAAATCTGCTGTTAAACATCTATTTCTGTATGCGTGAAGTGGTAATAACTAGTGGAACCTGGCTTCAAATCCATTGTTGACTGAAACTAATATGACTGTCATCACTGCTATGGACCGACATGATGCAAATCTTTGATTTGCTGGCACTTCTAAAGAACGAACGGATTCTGTGTAACATTGAACAACGTACCTACTGCTTTGTGATTCCATGTTATGACTAGATAAGTTGTTTTTATACACTTTTCTGTTAGGCAAGTGATAGTAGTACGAGTGCTTTAGTTCCTTATCCAATATATGATACTATGAGTCCTTAACAAGTGATAATATTGTGAGTTCTTTAGTCCTTTACCTTGGTGCTTATTTCAGTCCACAGAAGTGCAAACAGTGCCTGAAGAAACAAAGTTACCATCCACTCAGCCAAGAGAAACTGATACTGCAGATTCTCTACCGTCCCTGAACCTCACGCTGAACCCAGAATATGAACCCATGGAAACTGCATCAGTTGAAGAATCTGAAGAAACCGTTGGAGGGTTAACCGAATTAAAGCCAAGTGAATTTCCAATCGTTTCTACGTCGAATGAATTCATGCCGCTAGTTCCTGGATTCGTTCCAGCCTATATGCCAGTCACTTATCCATATTGGTCTCAACATGTTTCTATTCCAGAAGAAGGGAATGGTGTAGATCTGCACCATCATCAAGTCCTAAAACCAGTCCCTGTTGTACCCAAGGAACCTGTCAATGTTGATGAACTAGTCGGCATGTCGCATCTCAGTCTAGGCGAGATAGAGCCTTCGAGTTTGTCGCTGAAACTAACGGGAGAGCCGTCGAGGCAGTCGGCATTTCGTGCGAATGCTCCGGTCAGCAAGTCAGGTATAAGAAAGGGGAAGGAGTGTCCTGTTCAAGCAGTTTGAATTTAAGTGAATAAGATGCATCGTTTAGTAATTTAACCAGCTACTCCTTCTTCCCCCACCTTGTACAATTAGCTTTTCTCTATGTCATCTCATCTTTGCTTTTACCTAGTACCAGTTTCATACAAATTTTGACATAGGGTTATGATCATCAAGTACCATTATTCTTTCCAACTGTAAACACCTAGACTTGTAATAATTCATTGGGAAGGGCTTTAACTTTGTTGTTTGTTCTCTCTGCTCATGTTAGCTTTACTTTTAGCACACTCATTATGTTACCCCTACAAGGATGCCTTTTCATGATTACTGTAGCCATCCTATGAAACATATGGTCAACTTTGTTTTCTCTTGATAGATTAATATTTTTAATGGATATTGTCATACATTTTTATTTATTCCAACCTCTTAGTCCTAATTGCTTTGGTTAATGAGACACAAATTTTAATCAAAATCAAGTAAAAGGTGATTGCATTGAATGCATAAACGTAAGACAAGTTGTAGAACGAGTGACAAAAGATTAGGATAAGGTGGCATCATCGTAAGATGGAATGCATACTTCATTACTTGGAAGTACTAAATTTCAGAAACATGTTTGGATAAGAGTAAGATAAGTCTGAAAAGATATCAAAACATTGCTGTTTCCTTCCCGTCGTCATCATCTTCTTCTTCTATGGCTGCAATAAGGCCCAAGACTTAAAATTAAATTTAATTAACTTATTAATTTCATTTCAGAGTGATTCAGACTTAAATTTTTTGTTGTTGTAATTGATCGAATTTAAAAAATATAACAAATCAAAATTTGAATTCAAGTTTAATTATACTTAAATACTCGAATTTAAATCTAATTAAATCATGTTAACCATAACCATTCCTTGTGAACTCAAAAACCAAATTCAATTTAGATTGATATGGATTATATGAATTAATAACGAGTGAAGTCAAAGTCACAATCCTAAAAGTTCAATTTTCAAGTTTGTTTAAAAATAATTCAACTTGTTGATCCTAATTAAAATTAATTCGAACTTCAATGAATTTTTTTATAATTGTTCAAATTCAAAAAATTATCAAAATTAAATTTGAGTTTAAATCTAATTGTACCTGAATATTCAAATCTAAACTTAATTAAACCACATTAATTTATTAATTTTGAATGAACTCATTTGCTATCCATAACTATTGTTTCTGGACTCAAGACCAAATACAGCAAAAAGGGTCTTGAACTCCAGTTCTTAATCCCAATGTTTGGGCCTTGAGCCTCTAAAATTACACTACAAAAAATTGTTCTTTTAGTTAAAGCAAAAGTTATTACTAAAAATAGTAATATTAGTTACTAATATTAATAATGTCTAATTTTTGAAGTCGTTACCTCCCGTCACAAATATATTTATCACTAATAAAATAGTAACTAATTTAAAAAAATGGTTACAATTGTGAAACAATTTTGTGACAAAAGCATCAACGCTAAAAACTATGGAATGTGTAATAAAACTATATGGTCACAATAACTTTACATATTTACGATAAATTTATCGACACAAATAATATAAAGTAGTAACGAATAAAGTCGTAATAGTACTTCATTTTATTGTGACAAAAGTACCGACACTAAAAACCATGGAATGTGTGACAATATTATATGGTCACAGTAACTGCACATATTTATGACAAATTTGTCAACACAAATAATATAAAATAATGACGAATAAGGTCGTAACAAATTTTCAATTTATTGTGACAACGTTATTGTCACTAAAATAATTAAAAATAGTGACAAAATATTAATGACCAACACATAATTACAATTCATTCCCTACAAAATTACTTTGGCACCAAATTGCATATGCTTTTAGTAATAAAACTTAGTGATAAAAGAAAATTTGACATTATTAATGTATTCATAGTGATAATTTAATAGTGAAAGATATTATCATTGTATTAGTGACAAAAAATCATTACAGTTAATCCAAACAATAATATCAATCAATTGTTTTGTCAAAAAAACCTCATATCTGTAATGAAATGATAGTCACAAAAAATTTGTCACTAAATTACGAATAGTAGTGACCATAGTGATAGTTCTATTTTTGTGACAATATAAGTTGACACTAATTAATTGAATTTTTATTAACAAAATTTTTTGTTACAAAAACTAAAATATCGTGTGACGGTAAATCGTTTCGTCACAGAAAGAGAAAAATATTGGTGACCAACGTATGTTTTATCACAATTGCAATTCATTTATGTCAAAAATACTTTGATACCAAAATGCATATGCATTTAGTGACATAACTTAGGGCCTGTTTTGTTAGATATTAATTAATGGAATAGAATAAAATGCAATAGAACGGAACGGGGTAGTTATAATGGAATAGAATGTAATATAGTGAAAAATTGTTTGGAAAAGATAGAAGGATTTATAATGTAATGTAGTGAAAAGTTGTTTAGAAAATGTATGAAATAAAATGTAATATATAATAAATGACTATTATACCCCTTATACTATGGTTGTTGAAGGAAGTTCAATGCTATGATTTTAAAACAGAAATAATCCAATTAAAAAGTCACGGTTGTGATTTGAATGTTTTTATATTTTCTATTTTAAATGATAAAAATATTTATAAAATATTATTAATTATATACAATTTATTATTAATTATATAAAAAGATTATTATTAATTATTTAATAAATTTTAGTGTATTAAATTTTATTTAATTATATTCTATGTGATTTATATTTTAAAAATTTATTTATATTTTATTTATATGCAAATAATTGGTATTATGGTGAGGAGAAATAATTGTTATTATGAAAAATAATTGATATTACGAAAAAAAAAACTAATAAATATATAGAAATTTGTTGGTTGTTATTAATGTAAAGAGAAATAATTGGAATTACGGAAAATTATTGAGAATATATTAGTTAGTATATATTTTTTATTATTCTCTTATTTTGTATACACATTTGATTGCTTTACTTTACACACACATATATATATTATCATAATTTGTTGGGCAAAAGAAGCATTTCATCCGCTTGTCGGAGAAAGAAAATAAAGATAGGGCGCAAACACAAGAATGAATGGAAAAGGAGAAACATTATTATTTTTTAATTAAAAAATCCCAACAACACTATTAGTTCCATGATGTTTTTTTATATAATGAGTCATATAAAGATGATTGTGATAATTATTGAGGGTTTAAATATTAATAAATTTTACTAATAATCTTTTTTTTGTGTGTATATTTTTATATTAAAAGCATTTCAAAGTATGACCGACTAACCTACATATAAATTCTTTCCTTCCGTAATGAAGTAGATTATTTTTTTTGGATAAACCTTTTCTATCATCTCAATCTCTTTCTTAACTAAGCAAAATTATAATATTGCTTATCTCTGCTCTAAATTGACCAGTCATTTTCATATAACTTAAAACTCAAATAAAATTATAATTCTAATACTTTTTTGATGTACATGATTCTTATACAAGACATACTTGTATCTCAAGTAAGGTTATTAAAGACTCAAGAGAGTTTTTATAGAGAAGCCATATGAAAATACACCACTTAGATTCGATTATCCTCCAAATTATTAATATGAGAATTATATTTTCAAGTATGACCGGAACCTAAGAATTTGGATTAATAGGCATATAAAGGGTAAACTTTACTGATTAAATAAGGCTAAAAAATAAAAATTGGTCGCTTGATTAATATCATCACCTTGTATGATGTGTAAATCATATAGACTGGATGTGACTCCAATCTCTGTGATCTTCTGTTAGGTTTAGGGAAGATTTACATGTTCTGATCTGGACTGAGTGAGACCACAAGTTCTCTGAGCTTAATCTAACCAATCAATGGAGTTTCTTATTGGTGTTCAATTGTGTCTATTAAGCACGACGTTGAAGGCTTCCATGCGTGCTTCCTTTTTAGCTTTATACAAGTAAACAATTGCTCGATCTTAGTGGCTCAAAAAGCATCAACTTTAGTAGCTTGCACCTTTAATGGGTTCTTTCTATAAACAATGTTTGAAGCAAATACTCAAAGAGAAAGGCAATAAAGAGTTTGTGAGTTGTTATTGAATTTGGTTCAAAAGCTGGCAAAAGCAAAGAACGTGAGTACTCCTGTCAAAGCACCTATGGTGCTGCACTAAAATCGAATTGGAAACTACTAAGCTACTCTGTCAAATATGTGAGAAGATTTACCACTCAACTTTTGTTGTTTGCTTTGATCGATCAGATTCAAATGGGATTGCTTAATCTAAAAGTAAGTTTCATGAATTGACCTAATGCCTTTTGTTATATAAACGTGTTAAGAGATTGACACATGGTGGAATTAGGTTTATTGAATGGAGTTTTTCGTTTTATTTTAAGTTACTTATTTATTAAGTAATTCATCAGACATAAACCATAAATAAATTATTATGTGTGAGGTTTAACCGGTATTAAACCGTCATAAAATTAGCTAAAAATTGAATAAAATTAAAAAATTTAAAATATGATTGATAACAATTGTCCTTATTCATCAAAGTATTTAAAATTTAATTAAAAAAGATTATTAAAGAGAAACTAATTGATTTATTTTAGTTTATAAAAAATTATTAATTCACAAAATTTAACAGAATAATTAATAAACTGATCAGATTTTAACAACATAAATTATTAAAGCAAATCGAACAAAAAATTTAAAAATTTAATCGTTTAAAGTTTTTAAAATTGAACCAATCAAAACAATTGAATTCTTTAATCACTTGTTAAAATAATGATTGAAAGTATGTTCTTGGAGATACTTTCAAAGAAGAGAGATACTCATTATTCCCTCAATTGAACAATTCAATTATTGAATACCACTATGGTAGCTTTTTAGCCCACCGCTCTTCGCTTGAGGTCGCTTTCCATATAATGCTTTTTCCAAAAACCTATTCTTAAGATTAGATTGATTGTTTAATCTGGTCTAAACCTAATTCAAAGACAAAAGTTGAATCCATCCTAATCCATTTCAATAAGATGCATGGATGTTACTTACATGCAAGTAAGTCCATCCATATGATGCCATTTTAAGAGTACATTCTTTAAAACAAGAGGAAGAAGAAGAAACTTATAATTGCATTCAGATTCAGAATTATCACTATCACAAGAATTGTAATACAAGACCATGTGCAAGAAAATCTACTCTTTTCACATAATTTGATTTGATTCATTAGTTAATTAGCCACAACTACTAAATAAAGCAACTTATATACCATATATATATAAACTATTGTCATAAAGCCAGAGTTGAAAATGAAAAGCAAAGGCTTAGGTGATGTTACTAAGATGTTTCCTTTCCTTAATGGAGGAGACTTGGGAGAAAGCTTGGCATGAGAGAAACTCAACTTTTCCTAAAGCTTACTTTTTTGACATCTTTACTTGCACCTGCTTCATGCAAAGCTTCCAAGCTCGTGGATTTTTGGATGGCTGAAATAGGCACCTTGTTTTTCCTTGTGGTACAACTATTCAGGACATGGAATATGACACACGTCTTTCTACTTGTCTATCTACATAAATGAATGAACGATCCTTTTCAGAAACATGTGAAGTTCCTCACCCATATGTTGTCTTAGCTGTAGGGTCTGTGGATATAAGAAAAGAGATATTGAACTTTTGTGTGGCTTATATGCTTGTGGGCTCGTAGATTGCTCAATGATTTGTGTTGTTCTTACTTGTTTTCTTCGTCGCATCATTTTCAAACCATGAAAATAATTCGCAATCAATTGGAGTGCTTGTTTACAAAATGTCAATTCTTTAAAGAAATTAATCTTGCAATCAATAATTGTATGAACACATGTCAAAGACCCAACAGTGAACTTAATTCTTAAGTGAAATAACATTATCGAGTAGCAGTAAATAATTTTTATTGATATTAGGAAAAAAGAAAGAACAATGTAAAAGTTTAGAAAGTGTTAGAATTTACAATGAACCTGCAGATCCATACGAGAAGGAAAGTTAGATTATATACAATTCTAAATGAGGTTCTATCCTAAAATCAATTGGTGATAGGTGGAGTAGTCCACTAGACTTATATATTATTCTTATTTCCTATATATCTTTCTTTAATGTGAGAGAAACTTCCACTCTTTATATTTCAACATCCCCCTCACGCGTGGGTCTAACATATGGCATAATCTATAATTTTGAGGTGTTCACAACTAACATAAGAGCAACTTAACTCTGATATTATGTTAGAATTTACAATGGGCCCACGAGCTCACACGATAAGGAAAGTTAAACCACATATAATTCTAAATGAGATTTCATTCTAAAATCAATTGGTGATAGGTGGAGTAGCCACTAGATTTATATATTATTCTTATTTCCTCTCTTTTTTCATTGTGGGATAAACTCTCACTCTTTATATTTCAACACACCTCTCTCACATGTGGGTCTAACACATGACATAATCTATCATTTCGAGATGTTAACGACTAACATAAGAGCAATTTAGCTCTGAAATTATGTTAAAATTTACAATGAACCTACGGGTTCACACCAGAAGAAAAGTTAGACCATATACAATTTTAAATGAGGTTATATTCTAAAACTAATTGGTGATACGTGGAGTCTACTAGACTTATATATTAGTCTTCTTTCTTTTCTTTCTCCAGTATGGAACAAACTCCCACTCTTTATATTTCAACATTTTGTACCTTAAGAAGATAAACATAAAATAGATACATCGTAGTAAGACTTTAAAACCTTAAGGTTGTAGAGTTGAATTGAGAATAAGATAATGTGGTGAGTACTATTCCAACAAAGTCCTATGCTTTAACCTTCAAACTCTTTTAGAAAATGTTCTTTTCTGTTTCTTTTGACTCGCATTCGTTGGGATGATTTTGACTAGTCAACAACTCCCAAAATGCAATCAAATGTCTAGGAAATGTGAGCTAGACTCCTAAAGAACTAAAGAGCATGCATCTTTGTTACAAAAATATCTTACTTCAAATAATCGAGAATGAACCAATTGATAAAAAGGAGCCCCTAAGCTAAGAACTTGTGTTGCTGGTGACTATATTAAACTATCAATCATTGCATCATTTAATTTCTTAGATTATATTATTGTCTCCTCATATAAAAATAAATAAAAATTTAATCATAGACAATAATATTATGTCATGATCAATTCTTTGAATTTAAAGTTTGTTATTTATGATTTAAAATTTAGGGTTTAAAGTTTAGAGTTTAAGAAATTTTTTAATTATCCATCCATGACAAATATATACTACAATGTAAATCTTGTTGACACATAGAATTCAGGAGGTTCTGTACTATATAGTTTGATCCTTAAATAGTTGAGAGGCTGTTTTTTTTTCAATGACAAATATATAATCTCTTATTTTAGTATATATTCTTTTCTAATTTAACTCAAAAATTTACATGTCTAATGTATACTTTAAAGGGTACTAATATACTTTACCAATTACAACTTTAGTTAAAAAAAAGATTAATAACATTAATTACGTGTAAAATTAACATCTCAAACACAAGCCAAAGGTAACTTGAAAAGGTGACATCTGTCCAGCAATAGTCCTTAATGCCACACTTTGCACCTAACATTACACCTAAACTTTCGAGCCATTACTGAAAAGAAAACGACTAAAAGGAATTAAAAACAACTAGTGGTGATTTGTTCTTGTAAGATCTTGCCCTCCATGTTCAAGAAGACACAATGACGACCTTTTCTTGCAAGAAACAACAATCACACCTCTTCTTTCTTTCTTTCTTTTTTTTTTTAATTTGATGATTCTTAGATTGTTTTTGCATTAAACTTGTCTTGATATTTTTTAAAGCAATTGGTAGGTGTACTTTGTACTGAAAGAAATACTAAGTTTTAAACTAGAGTTTTTGGACATTCTGTCACCTAATAATAACTAAAGTATTCCTTCAAGTAAGCTACATAAATTGCGAGACAAGAAAGTCAATAACTCGATTGTCATTATTAATCATATTCAAAGCAATTATTGACTGAGATGTTCTTTGTCTACCCAACGTTGGTCCTTATTAACGAGGTACACAGACATCTAGGAACAAGTTCGATTGTACAAGTGAATAACCATAATTGTGTTTTTGTCTATGTATTTACCACCATTAATTCCATAATTGAAGTTTTTACTATACAAATTAATTAGATTTTTAATATACATTATACTTGTTTATCTTATTTTTGTCGTTTTAGGTTAAAATTTTTAAAATTAATAAGAATGAATCAGAATGAACCAAGATATTTTCAACAACTAGGAATGTTTTCAATTGTGACATACAACTTTGCTTGTGAGTCTGAAATCAACCATATACGAACAACAGTTAAGAACCTGAGCATGAAAAGCTTTAAAAACACAAAAGTAAGCAAACCCCATTAAAGAGGAAAAGGGAAAAAGTTGCAAAAGTTGATTGTATTTTGTAGAAGAGCCAGCTAATAGTGTTTTACTTTAGCTTAATGGAATCACATCAGCACAAAGTAAGTGGAGTTGCTGTGAATACAGTAATTAGAATAACAGAAAAGGTCATTAAAAAGCTGCTCCTAAGTCCTAATCCTTCTTAATTATAAATTGTAATCACATCTCCTCTCCAATCCTTCTTAAGCAACTTGTTTGATTAATCACAATTTAGAGATTCAAGAGGTACCTTGAATCATCCCATCGACATTGGTAACGATTCTGAGCACATCAAAGCTTAAATTGGAAAACTAATTATATAATCTCAAGCACTTAAACATGATTACGATATTGCTCAAAGACTTTATTTTCTTTTCATAATTTTCTATTTCCGCACAAAAACACATTAACAAAAGATAGGAAACCCTATAAGGATTGGACTAAGACTTACAATTCCATGGAAATTTATGAAGTGGTTTTTTTTATTTATAGGTATAAAATATAATTATCAACAATAACAACAACATAAGTAAGATCTTAATTAGTACTAATTAGATAATTAACCACTCATCTTCCTTTGTAGACTCAATTGCCTGTAAAACCTCTCAATGAACTCTTCAGCTTTTTTGTCCACAACGCCGTTATCATCGTCAGCATCTCTTATCGGAAATGGCGAGTCCGTTATCCTCAGCTGCCTCACCATAGGGCTCTTTCCGAACCCGGGCAACACCGGGGAGGCCGCCACCTCCCCCCCATCGTGGTTGTTTAACATCTCCAAGGCCAGCTTCACGGCAGTCATGGTAGTCGCATCGTCGTCCTCAGTAGGGGGAGGGTGGAATGCGCAAGCAAAGAAGCCGCTTTGGTTGTGATGGTTGCTTCGGCGTTTGTTGTTGAAGTTAAACGGGAGGGTGTAAGTGGGGGTGTTGCTGCAGCTGAACTCATACTCGTGGGGAGCGGCGGGGAATGAAACGTGGCGGAGGTGATCATGGTGATGGTGGTGGTGGAACATTAGGTTTCCGATGGCTTTGGTGGCGATTTTGTTGCCACGTTTAAGCATCACGTTGAGGTCTACAAAGAGCTTGCTCTTGGAGATGCCCTTTCGTACCATGAAGAGTATAACACGTACCATTCTCCATACCCTTTTAGCTATAATTGGCAGATTTCTCTCCATTTTCTCTGTACTATCACCTTTTGACATGTATATATATACTCTTCGCTTGTTTTGAGGTTGATTTGAGAGAGTGAGAGAGACGGGAGATAAGGGTTTTGCTTAATGTGTTGAGATATTAAGCAACTTGAGGAATGAACGAGAAGAAGAGAGGGAGGAGAGGTGTATATAAAGAGCAAGGGTGTGTGCGTGCAAGGCGGCAATGGAAAGTAGGTTTTGAGTACTTTTTTGATGTGACTGCAACATCCTATGGGTGCATGGATCTTTTAGTCTTTCTCTCTTTTTATATTGAGAGTCATCATCTTCTTTAATGACTTTGTTTGTACTTTGTAGTGATAATTTAGGGAACATTAATCTTTTTTATATAGATAAATTCATATTAGTTGGATTGTCCCCATATGTTAAACCTGAAATATAAAAAGATTAAGGTTTTAAAAGTTCAATCCATATTAGACATTATAAAATTAGTTAAAGATTGAATAAATTAAAAAAAATAAAAATTATTATTTTTCGTCAAAAAAATTTAAAGTTTAATTAAAACAGATATTATTAAATAAAAATTAATTCGTTTATTTTAGTTTTTAAAAACTTATTAATTTATAAAAATTGGATGATTAATTAATAAACAGATCAGTTTTTAACAACAACAATTATTAACCTAGATCAAATCAAAAAGTTAAAAACTGAAATAAAAAGTCAATTGATTTAAAGTTTTTAAGATAAATTAGTCTAATCAATTTAATTTTTAAAATATTATTCTCTAGGGTTCAATACTATAATGGACTAAGTTCAAGTTTGGTTACTTCATTTTGGGCCTCTTTGCAATGGAAACGTGTCAAAAAGACGATCCTTGATAAGCCCAATGAGTAAGTGGAGAAATATATCGTATTGGGGACAAAGAAACATTCCAAAGAGCACATATGGCTATGGATGTTAAAGAGTTGTATTGAGCTTATGGATCTAAAGATGAAAGTAATCCGAAGAACTAATTGGGCTACACAACCTTCACTCAACATAAGTGTGTTTTGATCTTAATTACTAAATAAGAAAGAAATTAGGGTTCTATTAATATTATATTTAAGGTTTCAAATTGGAGTGAATTTAATGCAATAATTGTAGTAATTATAGATAATGTAAATACTATTACGAATAATGCAAATATAATTAAGATGATAGTTTAAATCAGAATTATGATAAATAAAAAATATAATCATAATTTAAGATATTGTTTGTAATTATAAATTGAGCATTTAAATTTTAATAAAAGTTTAATTGACATATCTTTAACTCTATTATTAAACACCATATTTTAAACACAAATTAATTAATAAATAGTAATTATCAAGCATTTTAAGCTTCTACAATGGGATAGTTAAGTCTTTTTTGTTTGTACTTTAATTTAAATTTCTGTTTTTATCTTTATATATATTCAATAAATAAATTTATTTTTTTGAGCTTCTAATTTTAGTTTTAGTTTTTTTCAATTATCATATTTTATGAAAATAATAATAAAAAACTTAATTCACTCTTTTATGTTCATTTTTGTCTGAATTTGATTTACTATATATTAATGTAATATGTATTATTTACTTATTTAATATTATTTATTACTAACAAATTAATTACTTAACTTAATTTTTATAATTGCTTGAAATTTTATTTTTTTAATAAATATATTTTAAATTTAAAAAATTATTAAAAAAAGATTTTACTGAAAAGTGACACTCCATTGAAACA
>JANJEY010000005.1:4162330-4173073 GCA_024703695.1 Erythroxylum cataractarum | reverse complement strand
TTATTTAATTTTTATAATTAAATTATATATAATTAAATTTAAAATACATAAATATTGAAATAAAATTTGATTTAATAATTAAAATATATTTCAAATAAATATTAATTTTTAAATAAAATTTTAAATTATTTATTTTATTAAAATAACATAATGTTATTAATAATTTGTTAATAAATATTATATAAGAGATTAAATAAATTTATTTAATTAAAAGTAATTTATTTTTTAGATTTATCTAAAATATAATTATTATCATAAAAATATAACTACATTAATATTAACAATAAAAAAGGTTTTTATTTTTATTTAAAAGAAAAACATAACAAAAAATTGAAAATAAAAACTAAAAATTGCAATAAAAATATAAATAGAATCAAACCACTCTTAAGTTTGAATCTGACTTAAAAGCCAATTAATTTAGAATTGTCATTTACTAAATGATGTTATTAAATCATTGAATTCAAAGATTTGTAAAATATTACGAAAACATAGGGCTATTGTAATATAATATAATATCAAAGCTAAAGCATAAAGTATGATTTTCAAAAATTTTATATTCCATAAGATTTTTTTTTTCTATAGACAATTTCATTAACTTTTTGTTATTTTCATATTTTGAAGAAAAGTGATTCATATGTAAAGAAAAGACAAATAATATACTAAATTCAACGTATCTAATTTATAAAACTCTTTATTTTACGAACATTTCTTATATTTGTTTCTGTTATTCGAAGTGATCTGCACGACATTATACTTAAATAAATAAAAACAGAGTTGGAGTCAAGTCAAGCCATGCATTGAGGTGGAAAGGCACGTGATATGCAGGTGACACGTGGCACGTGCTCCCCATGTTGTAGAGGTGTGGATGGTCAAGCCGCACGCACGTGTGGAGAGAAGAATCCCCGAAGCAAGCCCAAGCACCGTTGGTTGGCTTTTGAAAAGAGCTCACATGATTGCTGACACCACCCACCTCCTTTGTCACGTGCTCTCTGGACCCCACTACTGTTCCTTCTTTCTTTTTTTTTTTTTCTTTCCTTTCATCTGACAAAATAATAAAGAAACTAAATTAAAAGAGTGTGGGCTAAGTCTAAGTATATTATATATCCTTTTAAAAATAAATATTTTTTTACTGGAGTCGAAAATAAATAAATATATAACAAACCTTATCCATTTACCAAGGTCAGTCGGTTAATATTAACCTTAACTCTCTAACCTAATCCTAGGGATTAGTGTCTATTGACTCGGAACTCTCCTCTCTATTTTTAGTAATATGATGTGTTTATATATATATATATAAGCTCTTTCAAAAAATTCATGATATATTTATTAATTATAATTTTAATTACGTCCTTGAAAAAAATTGAATTTGGAACATTTTATTCAAAAATTTTATTATTAAAAAGTTTAAATTCGTTATTAAATTGTTTTTATTACACTCAAAAGGTAAAATCACCCACTCCAAGTACCCTTACACTCCGACCCGACAAAGTAATAAGAGGATAAATCATTGTTTAATTTCACTTAACTTATCAGAATGATGACTCAGTGTCCGATGCACACAAATAGTCACCACATTAGATAAACTCTCACGCTATCGTTGTCAAGACTCGAACTTAAGACTTTGCACTCAACTTCTTTTCTGATAACCAACTTTTTTTCTTTTTTGATTCTTATGTTCGTGGTTCTTTCATAAATAATCTCTTTATTAATTAGTACACAATATTGCATACTAGTGAACTTCTTCCAAATTTTTCATGTCAGTAAAATTTATACAAAGTATTATTGTCTTAATTCCTATTTCAAGAAGAAAAAAAAGTAATAACACAAAATTATGTTCTTCGTTATTTGATTATGTGTGAACTCCTCCGCGGTTAAAGTCAAACATATATGGCAAGAGAGGCAACGTGGATGAGATCATTACCGTTGGTTGAGCTGTAAGCATCGTGCTTAAACGTGGGTAGGGAATATGATAGGCCAAATTGTAGTAGAAAGTACAATTATTATAGTTTAAAATAATTAATAATTAACATAAATTGCACAGTTTTCAAGAAAAAATTAATAATAATAATATTTGGAGCAGAGGAATCCGGCTGCAAACTTGGACACTAATGAAGGAATCGCAAGGACAAAGCCTGCCATGGATCGATTCTTTAGGGTTTTTATTTCTTGAAATAAGGAGCTCCAATTGTCTTATATATATATATATATATATATATTTAAAATTACTATGGGATTATTTTATTCATTTTTTTTAATTTATAAATTGACTTTTTATTTTATACTATAAATTTACAAAAAAACTCATAACAATTGAATCTGCCCATAAGAATTTTAGTAAATAAAAGAGGACATTTAGGTATGCAAAACTTCATATTTTTCATACAATTCATTTGTATTCACTTTGATTAATTAATCAAATCCCTTAATTATTACCTATTATAGATCAATTGGTTAGGTTTGAGTATCTTAAAACATATTGTTATAATTAAATCTTCAAATTTTTAATTAAGAAGACAAACAATAATGTTTGTAATATAAATTGAATTATTAAATTTTTAATTCTTAATATTTAATTTAAAATTTTTGATATAGAAATAAAAATTATTTTATTAATTGATAATCCCACTTAATTATTGTATTAAAATTATTAATTGTGCAAATGTGAATAGAAAAGCATCCATTACATGGCAATGTGGGCAAGATGTTGGCCTTTTAACTGACATCTCTGCTGTTAATTGTGCAAATTATACACTTTGTTCCTTGGGAGGCAGTGATGGTCATAAAGACTAAAGCTTTAAGCTCATACCTGGAATTCAGCTTACTTAAGATTAAAGTTTCTATTTATACAAATACTCTCATTTATATGTAGGGTTTTCCCTTACAATTCCCCCAATTAACACCATTAATCCTACATATGCTATTCTTTTTAAGGTTCATTTCATTATTTCCTTCATATTATATATGATATTGTTTAATGACAATTTCACAAGACCTAATCAGGGCAAGCACAGACTTTTCGCTCTGAGAGAAAGAGTTAGGAGAGGGTCATCAATTATAAACGAAAATATTTTCGAGTCTTATAATTTTATTTTGAATTATTACTGTTGAGCTACACACTTTAATTAATATCATAATTACTAATTCTTACTCTTATTAGGCACTTTAATGGTATGGTAATCTAACTTTGTTCTTTTTAAGACTTTGTTCAAAGCTACATTATTATAATGATTATCATTGCCAACCCAACAACTTCACAAACACAAAATGAGCCTTGAGAAAAATCCAAAACCCTAAAAGAGGGGAAAAAGAAGAAGAAGAAGAGAGAGAGAGACTATTGCTTTAGTGCAATTTATTTTTATCTTAATTTTTTAAAACTTTTTTAAAAGCTTGCTAAAAACAGAAAAATGCACTATTTTAATATACTTTACAGAACTTGCAATTCACTCCCCCAATTATTTTTTTATCTTGTCACCCATGAGAAAAGATGCTCTCTTCACTTTCTTTTTATTTTCACTATAGCCCCTCACTCACTCCTCATAACCCCAACACCACCCATCACCACCACTACCAGACCTCAAACTCTCTCTCTAACCTTACAACATTCATTTTCTCTCTCAAAGAGAACCCTTTTGTTTTCTATCTCTTTGCATTATTCAATTCAAACCCTTCATTTCACCATCTCTCTCTTCTTCTACTTTCTTTGATATATATATGTATGTGAGCATTCACTCTCTCAAGTCTTAACACGGACCAATCTCTCTATCTCTCTCTCTTGAAAGACTCCAACTTTTCTACCAAACAACAAGTGCTCATCTCCCTTCTTAATTCAAGACTCCATCTTTCTCTGACCATCCTCATCGTTCTTACGATCCTAACACTTTCTCGTAGAAACACCAACATGGAGGCACCGGAATACTTCATTGGCGGCTACTATGGCGCCAGGGCAGGCGAGTGCTTGCCTGAAAAGAGAGGTTCTGATCAGAAAAACACTGACCACTTCAGGGTTGATGACCTTTTGGACTTTCCTAACGAAGAGGATGTTATTATGAGCGATGGGTTCTTTGATAATGTTTCTAAGAACTCCATTAACGGCAATGACTCCTCCACCTTCACGTCCAACGACAGCTGCAACTCCTCCGGCTCCGCCGCCGGTAATGTCGGATATCAGAGCTTTGCCGATTCTCAGTTTACCAGCGAGCTTTGCGTTCCGGTAATTATTACACGTGACTTATTATTATCATACACGAGTCTTACGTAAGACAGAGACAAGTCATTAATTACTCAATAGTACGACTAAACCTTAAATTTTTTTCACAAATTTTATTTTTTTATGAGAAAAAAGCATTTCATCTGATTAGTCTTTCATGTTCATAATTATAAAATTAATACTTTTTTAATGGGATTATTATTATTTTTTTTCTTATTTATGTAACCAAAATTAAGAAGTTTGTTTTGTTTTTGTATGTAGTATGATGAGATGGCTGAGCTAGAATGGCTATCGAATTTTGTGGAGGACTCGTTCTCGACTGATCAAAATCTCCAATCCACCCTCCACATGTTAACCGGATCCAAACCGGCCACACCCGATGAGTCCTCATCCGAAGCCCACCAAGATCCGGTGGCTCGTAACTTGAATAACCCGATTTTCCACTCCGAGACTCCGTTACCTGCTAAGGCCCGATCTAAACGATCTCGGGTTGCCCCTGGTCATTGGTCCACTAGACTCCTCCACCTCTCACCCACGGCCCAATCAAGTTCAAAGAAGCAAGAGAATCCAAATTCTAAAATGGGTTTGGGTTTAGATGCTCCCATTCGTAAATGTCTACATTGTGCGGCCGAGAAGACCCCACAATGGCGAACCGGCCCAATGGGCCCAAAAACTTTATGCAATGCCTGTGGGGTTCGATTTAAGTCGGGTCGGTTAGTACCTGAATACCGGCCTGCAGCTAGCCCAACTTTTACATCCACAAAACATTCAAACTCGCATAGGAAGGTTTTGGAGCTTAGAAGGCAGAAGGAAATGCACAGAGCACAGCAGGAACACTTTCTCAATCAAAATTCACTTTTTGGTGTATCAAACGGTGGAGATGATTTCCTGATCCATCATCACAATTTTAGGCATATGATCTAGGGTTCCATTGTAGGACATTAGTTTCCTAATTAAATCTATGCCCTAAAAATTTCAATTTGTAACTCTTTTTAATTGGAAGCATTAGAATTAAGTTGGGGCAGAAAGAAAAGATTTTGATGTAGACTCTCTAATGTACTCCTAATTTTTAGTTTTTGCCAAAAAAATGGCTAAACTTTAGAATTGAATTGAAATTTTCAAGGGAAATTTTAACAAAATTTAATAATTTTGTTCGCAAGAAATTCAACTAACACGTGAGATTTGAAGAAGTCCAATAATACACAACCTTACTTCCAACTAATAGAAATATTATTGTTATATGATATGCACACACTAGATTGCCTAAATCATTTTAAAAAAAGTGAAAATATGTACAGAACCATCAAAATGATGTTACACTTTTTTAAAACCTATGGCCAAAAGAAGTATGGTATGCCCATACCTAATATATACATTTGCACATGAGGGGTTGGTTGGCAAATTAATGGTGTTTTTTTAGTAATTAATTTATCATAAATTGGAAATTCTTATTCTCACTATATCCTACATTATTTATTTTGTTTTCTTGTATCAATACAAATAAATTTCAGAAAATGAGGTTTTATTATTTCTTGGGTTAATTATAAAAAAATTCAAACCTTAATCAATTTTATAATATCAGCTTAAAATTTAAAACTTGACGTTAAAATATACTTTTTTATTTTAAACAAAAATAATTTAATGCTATTTTCTCTTTTAATGTGAATGATGTGGAGAATCACATTAGATTATTATTTTTATCACGTGACTGCTACATGTTATATTTATGTCGTGTATTAACTTTTTTATTTAATAAAATAAAAATATTAAAGAATCTAAAATAAAATATGTGGCACGAAATAAGATGTGACTTACCACGTTATCTATATTGAACAAAAATTTAATTTTAAATTATTTTTACTAAAAATTGAAAGTTTAAGTATTTTAATATTAGATTTTAAAGTTTGAAATAGTATTATAAAATTTGAGTTTTTTATAATTAACTCTTATTTCTTTAATTAATTTCTTATTTCATAAAAATTATTGAGCTTGGATTTCAGTGAAGAATAATAATCAAATGGAGACACATTTTCACAAGCTAAACATCGTCTTCTATACGTACCATCCACCAAGGAGCAAGGTCCGAAAATGAATATTACGAAATCAAGGCAATGATAGGATCGAGAAAGAAGAAAGTGAAAGAAGGCCAAATAAAACCAAAGATCTTGAGCTATTGCTTAGCTTGCAAAATGGTGCACACGATCATGTGAGTAGTGTAAGTGATGATCATTATAAAAACATTAGAAATTTGGTGTTAACTTGGAGTTGATATGTTATTGTCCACTTGATCTTAGACATTTGCTCTTCCATGGGGTCCCATTACATCCTTACTTGCTGTTATATGACTTTGAAAAGAAATATATATTATCCCTAGGTTTCAATTTATTAATTATATTTTTGAGTGATCATTGTCATGTGGGATAATGGTTAGGTCTAGGGTTTTGATTTTCTTTTTCTATGTCAAAGATTTTAATTGAAGTCATAATGGTTTTAAAAAAAGTTGTAAATTATGAATTTTGGGTTATATGAAGATTACAAATTATCATAACAATTGAGAGCAAACATAATTATAATAGAGTAAAAAAAAATACAAAAAAAATTATAGTTTAAATAATTTTTAAAAATCACTAAT
This sequence comes from Erythroxylum cataractarum, assembly GCA_024703695.1. Taxonomy (NCBI): domain Eukaryota; kingdom Viridiplantae; phylum Streptophyta; class Magnoliopsida; order Malpighiales; family Erythroxylaceae; genus Erythroxylum; species Erythroxylum cataractarum. The sequence continues at coordinate 4,166,234 of JANJEY010000005.1, read as the reverse complement.
GACAAAATTCTTTATGATTTTTAATTTTTTAGAAAAATCCTTTTCTTAAATTTTTATAAAAATAATGACAAAACATACGTAACATAGATAATACACATGAACTAATTAAATGTTACTGATATAAAAACTTAAAACAATTTTTACACTTTTATATAAACTAATTAAACTCGACTTAAATTAATAATTATAATAAATTATTAATTTAAATTGAATTCAAAAACTATATTAAGTCGTCACGATAGTAACACTTAATTAGATTATATATGTTGTAAGTATCATACGTATTTCACTCTTAATTTTTAAGGGAATTTTTAAGAGAATGATTTATTTTAAAAATTGAAAAATATTAATTTCTTGATAATTTTAAAGATTAAAGAATTTACTTAAAATTGCTTAAATAAAGTGAAAGATTTGTATTTTTATCTATTATAAGATAAGCACAATTATATTTTAAATTAGGATAACACTATGGAGAAACAATTGTGAGTTAAATTAAAATACTAATTTCAACTCTAAGTACCTCATTTCTCATAAAAATTCAATTGCAGTGTTGGTTGCATACTTAAAGAAAGTGTCATCAACATCATTCTTTCTTCAATACTTTAAACTTGAGTTCTCAAACAATTAAAAAAAAAAAGGCCAAGGGAAGAACATGGCCACTTTGATTTGATGACTCTGATTTTGATTTAGTATATAAATTACAATCTTAGATTCTCTGTAATCTTTTGTTAGGCTTGCTATCCTTGAACACATTATTTTTTGTAATGATATAATAGTTTTACCTATACCGTTCAACATACACCAAAACCAAAACACCAACGTAAGAGGGTCCATGATGGCTTACTGGCTATACGTATGTATGTATATACAAAAAAACAAAAGGATTTGGCAACCCAAAAATGAAAACCCTAACACAGAGACACAGTGCTCTAAAAGTACATTGTATATATGTGCGTACATGAGTTTTTTGTCAGTATCGTCTCTCTTACGTATATTGTCAGTACAAAAAAGAAAAAAAAAACATGTATATACATGTGATATTATGCAAGAAACAGACAGGCATGTGGGACGAAAAGGCAGGCACATGCAATTTCATGACGTGCATGACTGCTTCCTCTGCACCTGTTTTGGATAATATATACATCTACAAAGAAATTATCTCTCCTTTGTCTTGGGATCTTACCATGTTCTTGGCTAGCTAGGATTTTGATAACCTTGCTGTCCCCTTATGTTCACCTCCTCCACTACACTATGTTGGTTTCCAAAATGATCAGGATTCGTTTGGAAATATAAAAAAATATCAGTAAAGAATATATCTTGTAACATAAGTAAAAGATATAAACTTTCCCTATAATTTAACAAATTATCATTATTACCGAGTTGAAGTCCCGTTAAAACGTGAAGTTTATGTCTAACGAATATTAATTCTATTTGGTGATTTTTGGATTCGTTTTAATTACTAGATAAAAAGGCACTTCACATTTGAGGAATTATTTAGGGTTGCTAAATTCAGATCGAGAGATTTATATCTAACACATGGTTTTCTGAGTTATTGATGGGTCATTGTCAGTTGGTAATGCTAGTTAGTGGTTGCTTGGCTGCAGAGAAAATGGTGGGTGGTATTCTTCTGTCATCACTTTGGTGATTTGGTTCCAACTTGTGACAATGATTGAAACCAAAGATTATGAGTCCTAAAATGTTAGAAATGAACAAAGGCTTTGTGTAATGAATAAGATTTTTTTTAGTCCTTATGCTTCTCCTTTTGGGTCTGTCCTCCATAATCATATATCTCACCTCTAACCAGTTGTTAGGTAAGGTTGTGAGTAAACTTGCGTTCACGAGTTAATATGCTAACTATAATTAATAAAAGTATAATTTTGCAATAATTAAAAAACTCAATCGGTTCATTTAATTCAACTGTAAAAACTTGAAACTATCCCATTTTCGAGTTAGATTTATTTTAATAACGGTTGTTGTTATAAATTGTATTAAAAATTGATCAATTAATTAATCAATCAATCAATCAATCAATCAATTTTTATTAATTAATAAGTTATTATAAACTAAAATAAATTAATTAATTTTCATTTAACAAAATTAAACCTCAAATTTTTAGATGGACAATCTGTTTTAAATCATATTTTATATTTTTTAATTTTATTCAATATTTAGCGAATTTTATGATGGTCTAATACCAATTGAATCTTTTAAATATTAAAACGCTTGTTTTACTGGTTTAACTTCCATTCTAGTTTTTTAAACTTTAAAATTTTGACAATTTCAAATGCATCATTTTAACATTTTTCAATACTATACTAGGATGCTACTAATCACTTTAGGAAGTAATCCTAGGTTTTTTTAATAAGCTAAACAAGCTCTTGTCCTAATGTGCTTTATGGTATAAAGGTTTGATACACCCAACACTTCAAGCGGCTTCAAAACTTGTTTATTTGTTTTTCTTTCAGGATTTTATAAACTTTTTTTAAAACTTAGTTATAACGTTTTGTTACAAGATAGTCAAAAGGGTAAATTTAAATATTTATTTGCACTAAAATTTAATTATATATAAAATAATTAAGTCTTATCCCTAACTAATAGATGGATTGTTTCTAAATGACCCACAACTACATTGATCTAACAATAATTTAAATTTGAATTTAAGAAAGTTACATTCTAAAAAAATTAATTAATAATCTTTGATATGTTTTATATATATAGGCTATGTTTGGCAATAAGTGGATTGCATCATCTGTTAGTTGATAATAAATTATATTAATTGATTTGACTAGCGCATAATATTAGTTGTTTATTAAAAATGTTTGATAAAACTAGTTAGTTAGTATTAATTATTTATGTATAAAATGACTTATTAGGATATAACATTTTTAAAAAAATTATAATGACGTGGGTTCAAAAAAATGACAGCAATCTTTCCTTGGTGTAGATTAAATCAGGTAATAATTGAGTTAAATTAGCTAACTCAATCAGTTGTCCTTCAAAGGTCGACAACCAGCTGAAACATTTCAACCAATCAAAATTTAGCTGAAACATTATTCACCAAACGGGACCATAAATTTTCATTTCTCTTTCTTTTTCAGTACAATATTTGACACCCATTTTTATATGAGATGTCACGAATAATGCTACATAAAACACAAGTAGCTTAATTATGTTTTTGAAAATTTAATTAAACAAACTGCATGTTTTAGCTGCTAATTGATTCGTGACTCTAATGGTTTATAGCTTGTGGGTTTCTCAGGATTTCTTGGTCTTACTACGAACATGATGGCTTAATTGAAAGCTATCTATCATGGGCTCGCTCTAGCTTGAGATTGTGGTCATCAGAAGGTGTTGCTTGAATCAGATTCTTTTCAAGCTGTTACCCTTGTTACAAATCCTTGTTAACAGTTCCATCCTTATCATACTCTGATTGGTGACATTCAAAAATTTATGTGAAGGGATTGGTCTTGTTATTTTCAGCGTATCTTTCGAGAAGCTAATCAGTGTGTCAATTTTCTAACAAGACAGGGTTCTTCCAATACATTATTTTGGTCTATCTGAGACTCTCCAATCCCGAACATGCACACTCTGCTTCTTAATAATCAGAGATTTGTTGCTTTTTTTAGGTTTTAGTCGTCCTTATTTTGTTTCTCTATTACACCAAAAAAAAAAGTCGTACATGGTTTAGTACCACGTGTAAGACTAGACTTTAGGCACATCACATGATGCCCTAGGTCTAGTTGGTCTCCTAATAGGTTCTTCAATTGCCCAAACATCTTTGACTGCCATAGGCAATGTTTTAAAAATCGGACCGGTCATCGAATCGGTGGCCTTACTAATTACCGGTTTGACCGGTTCGACCGGTTCAATCACCGGTCGAACCGGTGTGACGTAATAATTATGC
>JANJEY010000005.1:4132854-4154152 GCA_024703695.1 Erythroxylum cataractarum | reverse complement strand
TGTTATTATTGTTATTTTTAGTTATTTTATTATTAATGATATTTATACAATATTATTAACTGATGTTATGATCATTTAATATTTGGTTGAGTATATACATTTATAAATTGAGTCATTTATGTTTAATAAAACTTAAGTATACTGTCGATTTATTAGGACATTTTTTTTATTTCGTCTGATTTATTAAGACTATTTTTTAATTTTATCCCAGACCTATAAAACGATAGGAACGATCCTGATCACAATAAAGGCCACTCATGCTCCTCCTCTGGATTAACTTATTTGTATATGACCAATATCTCATGTCTATCAATTGATACCCCACAAAATCACTAGATGAAGTAGAACTATAACTTTTCTCTTTTAATTTGTATCAATTACATATAATAAAATTAAGTATTTGGCATTTACCTATATATATAGCCTGCCCCTATTGTCTTTTTTTCACTTCTCAAATTCCTTGAACTCCATTAAAGTTCACACCGTTAAGGTTAATTTCACAGGGAAAAAAAAAAGAAAGGTTAGAGAAAGAACGAAAAAACTATGACTATGAATGGTCTTGAGAAAATGCCACCACCGGCAGAGGTGGCAGTACGGCTGCCGGAGTACGATGTGGCGGCGACGTTAGAGAAAGATGGCATGTCAAACAGGCCGTCGATAAGGCCGCCTTTAGGCCGGAAAGCTGACGTCTTGCATGTGACACTCAGACTATTTTGCATGGTCACCTCTGTCATAGCTTTGTCTTTCATGGTCACTGCTCATCAATCTAGTACCGTCTCCATCTATGGCTTTATGCTTCCTGTTCACTCCAAGTGGTCTTTTTCTCACGCTTTTGAGTAAGTAACCAAGTTTCCCAGTTCTTCTTTTTCGTGCCGATTTTACCGGGAAAGTGACAAAATATAAAAAGAAATGGAGGTTTTGGAGATGCCTTGATTGCTTTGTTGATTAAGATTTTGTTTCTGTGAATATCAATGATATGTTTAAGGGCCACATTATTTTGTTTATTTTGCTCATTTGGATGCATCTCCTTTTCCAATACCTTGATTACAAGAGAAACTCTGGAATTCCATGTTCAAAAATCTGATCTTCTTCCCTGATTTTTCCGCCATTTTCAGTAACAAACTGTTCATGTTGAAAGAGTCCCCTTCCTCTTATTGGGTACTTACCGATACTGCTTTAGTGTTTTTGCTAGTTTTGAATGAAACAACCAACTTTTGGTACTACCAACTTCCAGGTTCATGGCATTTGAATGAACAGAATCAAACCCGTGAGTGTTCGTGTTTTCACCTTTTTCCTCTCCCTCTTGTCATGCTTTTATTCGTTTGTCTGTTTGTTTCTGAGAGCCCTCTTGTAGACTTGTACTTCTCATATTGTCCTGAGATCAAGCAACTGTTCATTGACTAATGAACAAAATGAATTTCTTTGCAAGATCAAAGTGGTAAAAGAAAGATATATATGGAAGATCACTGTTTGTTGATGATAATCCTGTCATTTTATGTCGATGAGCAGGTATCTTATTGGAGTTTCAGGTGTAGTTGCAGGACATTCCTTGTTGCTACTGCTAATCAGCATGTCAAGGATTCTGAGGAAAATTCCTGTGATTCCATCAAGAAATCATGCATGGATTATTTTTGCAGGGGATCAGGTACATATGAAATTTCTTCATCTCATTTAAACTAGCTAGCATCCAAGCTTAGTTTCTGGTTAATGATGATTCTGTAAGTCTCAAAATCTGCAGATGTTTGCATATGCAATGATGAGTGCTGGATCTGCAGCATCAAGCATCACCGACCTGAATCAGACAGGGATCAAACATTCAGCTCTACCAAACTTTTGCAAGCCCTTGAGCAAGTTCTGTGACCATGTTGCTGCCTCTATAGCTTTCACTTTCTTCAGCTGCTGTTTACTTGGTGCATCTGCTCTTCAGGAGGTTCTGTGGCTTTCCAAGTCCAATAACTGAAATCTCCTGGACTCCAGAACATGCTTCAAGATCATGTTTTTTTTTTTTTATGTTTCTTAGACTGAATGTTTGTGAATTCTTGGAAATATGTGTGTGGTTTTTTATTGCCTGGAATGCTGGAGTTCACCTCTAGCTGGAATGGTAGAGATCGGGTGCAATTTGTAAAAACTAAAAGGCAACCTGATCTGTTTCAGGCTTTGTCAGGATTACATTTGACAGAATTTAGAGTTGCGTGGTCTTAAGGAAGGGAAAGAATATTGTTCCGTACAATGTACTAGTCGGTACCGGCCAGTATCGAACGAAATAGTAGGGACTTATTCGCAATTGCCTGTTGCATCACTCACTCTCACCCTCGACCCTCCCGAAGCTTACTTCTTCTCTTTTTTTTCTCTCTCTCTCTCACTCATTGACACTCACCTTCACTCACCACCATCGTTCCCTTTCTCATTCTCCTCTTCATCTTTGACAGTACTGCTCTCCCTCTCCGGTGATGCTGCTCCTTTCCTCATCTTCCCCGATCCACGCCAGCATCAAAGATCCTCGACTCCTCCACGCGAAGTCCTGAAGACGCCAACGTCTTCAACCCTCCTCCGTAAGGACCACCTCACCAGGAGGAGAGAAGGCTGCTGCTCGCCTAGATGTACACCTGAAGCTGTGACTTGTCACCTGACCTGACAACTCAACCCAAAACCCGAAGCTTGTGAATTAGTTTTTGGGTGTGTTTTTTGAGTTTTCAATTTTTTTCTACTTAATTGCATTTTTGATTGTGATCGGTTGGAACTTGGATGTTGAAAGTTGGAATTTAGTGTTGTGATTCAGTTGAATCTTGGTGTGACTGGTTGGAACTTGCTTTTGTGATTTGCGATTTGCCTGTATCTAGGTTGAATATGGGAGTTGAATAATTCACGATTTTGTGATTTGAATATTGGAGTTGAATGAGTCATGACGTTGTTTTGGTTTTGTGATTTGCGTGGGTTGAATCAGATTGGATATTGGAGTCGAATGATTGTTTGGTTGATTTATGGTTTGGTTTTGAACATTGGTTTAAGTTTAACCAATTAAGAGAAATTTATGATAAGTTTTTTTATGAATGAAATGCACGGCCTGATGTGAATTTGTGATGATGTTGATGAATTGAATTGATTCAATTGAAAATTTGTATGTTAAAAGTTGAAAGTTGAAATAACTTAAATTAAAATTTTAAACCGAGAATATTAAAGTTGCAAATTTGCAAAGACTTAAATAATTAATTGATCTATTCTTAAAATTTGTAAAATGGTATTTCATTTTTAGTATTTGTATATTGGCTTTAGGTAAATAATTAATTGAGTATAAAATTATGTAATTGTAAATTAATAATAATTCGGTTGTAGCTAATAATAGTATGTAGGTATTAACTTTGGGTAAATATTTAATTAAGTATAAAATATGTTGAATTATTTAGTAATATATATGTGTGGGCTATCATAAACATTTATAATAGATAATGTGCGAAAGTAATTGTTGGGATGTCTAAGTGTGAGTAGGAATCTCACATTAGAAAGGGATGGAACTAATAAAGGACATATAAATAGAAATGACTCATAAACATGATGCCTTAAGGTTTTGGATTGATGTGTAGTATCAAAGTCTACAAATAAGTTTTATCACTAGGCCCATAATGTGGATCTCCTATCAAAATGGGCTCCCCAAATTCAACAAGTGGTATCAAAATCAATGGTTCGGCAAGAGACGAGTGTGGAGATGGTAGTCAGATCTTGTGATTGCTTCCCTACGAAGAAGAGCAAGGAAACTCCTAACGGGTCTAAACCAACAGAGTAGAAAGGCTCTTGGTGACGCCATATACTTGAACCACTAATTAAAAAGGATTTCGCTCAAGGAGGAGTCCAAGCTCAATGTGGAAATTCATACTTAAAGGGTAGATTGTTGGGATGTCAAGTGTGAGTAGGAATCTCACATTGGAAACATATGAAACTAATGAAGGATATATAAGTGAAAAGCATCCATAAACTTAATGCCTTAAAATTTTGTGTTGAAATATAGTGTCAAAGCTCATTATATGTCCCCTCACTAGACTCATAATGTAGATCTCTCATGTAATTGGGCTCCTCGGATCCAACAGTAGTAATGTAATAAATGTGTCTAAAAAGAACTTTTTTTCAAATTGTGAACATGTTGTAGGCTCTAATTATTTACACTTAGACTTATTAATGTCAATTAAAATTGTAAAAACAACTTATATATTTAAGAACTAAATATAGAATGGTGTATATAATATTATGATTTGTTATAAATGAAAAGAAGATTCAAAGCTTTAAACAAGGAAAATTTTTTCCAAAAAAGTTATATCCTTCAACTCGATCCTCATGTTATGAATATATCCTTCAATTTAATCATCAAGTTATGAATAGATGTGAAAAAACATATCCAAAAAAGTTTTATCCTTCAACTTGATCCTTATGTTATGAATATATCCTTCAACTTAATCATCATGTTATGAATAGATTTGTATGAACAATTGTATAAGATATGTCATTTATTACTTGGTGATTGTGTAAATCATATCATACCCTTTAACTTGATCCTCATGTTTGAAACTTTGAATTGAAGTTGTTAAAAATAAAAATTGTTTATGTATGTTTTGTGGTTGTTGGAAATATAAATTGTTTTATGAATGTTTCGTGATTATTGAAATTGAAAATTGTTTATGTATGTTTTGTGATTGTTGGAAATGGAAATTGTTTTATGAATATTTTGTGATTATTAGAAATAAAAATTGTTGAAAATAGAAATTGTTTTATGAATGCTTTGTGATCATTGGAAATGAAAATTGTTGAAAATTGTTAGAAATGAAAATTGTTTTATGAAGGTTTTGTGATTATTGGAAATGAAAATTGTTTTTATAAATGTTTACTGATTATTGAAAATGGAAATTATTTTATAAATGTTTCGTGCTTATTAAAAATGAAAATTATTTTATAAATGTTTTGTGATTATTGAAAATGGAAATTGCTGAAAATTGTTGGAAATTGAAATTGTTTTATGAACGTTTTATGATTATTAGAAATAGAAATTGTTGAAAATTGTTTGAAACGAAAATTATTTTATGAATGTTTTGTGATTATTGGAAATAAAAATTGTTAAAATTTGTTATAAATGAAAATTGTTTATGTATGTTTTGTGATTGTTGGGAATGTAAATTGTTTTATGAAGTTATATCATTTAACTTGATCCTCACGTTATGAATAGACGTGTATGAATAATTTTATAAGATATGTTATTCATTATTTGGCAATTATGTAAATTATATCGTACCCTTCAACTTGATCTTCATGTTTGAATTTTTAAATTGAAATTGTTCGAAATGGAAATTGTTTATATACGTTTTGTGGTTGTTGGAAATGGAAATTGTTTATGTATGTTTTGTACTTGTTAGAAATGAAAATTGCTTATGTATGTTTTGTGTAATTATACATATTTGTGTAATTATATATGTTGAATAATTGAATTGTTAGTTTTTGACTTATAGTGAATTGTGTTCCATGAAATTGAATTGTGTATAATGCAATCATACAAAATGAGTTATATTATATAAGATGGATATGCATATTGTGTAGTGAAATTATGTGTTATTTATTTTAATATATGCATCATTTATTTTTACACATAAATGGACGGAAGTTCAAGTATTCCCAATTAGCCCACTTTAGGAAAATACAATGATTCAGTTTGGGCTCATGCCATATTAGTTTCTGATATGAGGAACCATACTATTTGCTTGTTTTGTAACAAGCATTTGAAAGGTGGACGAATCACCCAATTAAAGAAACATTTAATTAAGGTTAAAGGAGATGTGAAATCCTGTAAACAAAAGTAAGTCATGATGTGAAGTAGTAAATGAAAACATTGCTTAATGAATATCAACATGAGAGAGATAGAAAGGAAAGGTTGAATTTTAAAATTAGTACTGGAAGTTCGTTTTTTAGTTTCCGTGGTGATTGTAGAAATGTTGAAGGTGGTAGTAATAGTGGTGTGGTAGTGATACTTGTAGTGTTCAATCTCAAGCCCAAAAAGAAGTACCTAAACCTGATGTGAGGAAGAGAAGAAGGCAAGTAACTAGTTTTTTTGCACAACGAACAACTCATGGAGTCCAACCTTCAATTCGTAATGCAATGTAATAAAGAGATGTGACTCATAATGTCGATATGGTGGTAGCTAGATGATACAGGTTCATCATTCAATACTTCTCAGTCTTATTATTATCAACCTATTATGGATGCAATAACCTCTTATGGTTCTAGATACAAAGGTCCTTCGATTGATAACTTAAGAAGTAAACTTTGAGTTGTTCTGTTTTTGAATTTAGAAGTTATTTAGCAAAAAGAATAGTGAATTGAGCTACTTATGGATGTTCAGTAACGTGTGATGGTTGGACAAATAGGAGATAAGAGCCTATTGTTAATTTTTGGTTTATTTTACAAATGACTTTATGTTTTTGAAATCTATTGATACATATGGCCTTATTAGGAATACTGAGACTTTAATTGAGATATTTGATGAAGTTATGAATGAAGTAGGGCTAGAAAATATTGTTCAGTTTATTACTGACAATGATTCCACTTATAAAGCAGTATGAAAAATGTTGAAGAATAATTATAATTCTTTTTTGGACTCCTTGTGTTATATATTGCATTGACCTAATGCTGGAGAATATATGAGATCCTTGGTATTTTCCTGTTATTGATGAGATTATGCAGAAAGCTAAAAATGTGACAAAGCTCATCTATAATCGTGCATGGATATTAAATTTGATGAGAAAGGAATTTACCAATGGTAGAAATTTGTGTCATTCTGTTGTGACAAGATTTGCAACCAATTTCTTATCATTTAAATGTTTTGATAAGATGAAGAAAGAGCTAAGACAAATATTTACAAGTGATAAGTAGATTGCATATCAACATGCAAGGTCTAATGTTGGGGTGGATGTTTGTAAAATTATACTGGAAGATAGACAATTTTGGTCTCAATGCTAATTTATTATTTGAGTTTGTGAGTCTTTAGTGAGGGTGCTTCGCTTGGCTAGTAATGAAGAAAAGCCAACAATAGGTTACTTTTTTTATGTCGTGTATAGAGTAATGAAAGCAATCAAAGTCAATTTTAAATATAGGTCTTCTTTATACACATCATATCTTTCAATCATTAATGAAAGAAGGGAAAGACAACTTTTTTCTCCATTGTTTACAGTTGTGACATTTTTTAATGCTAATGTCTATTTTAGATTAGATATTACTAAGCAAGTTGAAGTTAATGGATGAATACTTTTAACTATTACAACAATTGTTAGCATTGACACGATACAATAACTCTTAAGCTCACAAATGGAGTTTTACAAGTTGGCTTATAGAAATTTTAGAATGTCAATTGCTACTCGACAAAGAGGAAAACTTTCTCCAGGTATTAGTTGTTTCCTTTTTGTATTTGTTGAAATTAATTAACAATTTATTTTGTTTATAACGCTACTTTTGTTATAGTTTCTTAGTGAGATCAATCCGGAAATAGTATTCCATAATTAAAAGGTTTGCAATTCAGATTTTAAGTCAATATATGAGCACAACAGACGATGAACGAAACTAGAGCATATTTGAATTTATCCACTTCAAGAAAATGAATAGATTAAAGCATAGGAGGTTGAATGACTTGATTTTTGTTCGTTACAATTTAAAGCTTTGGGAAAGGTATGTTATTATCATTATTAATTTCGATATAATTTCTTATAATTTTATAACAATTAATTTTTATTGTCTACTAAGAGTCTTAATAACACAAGTTGTTCAACTGATCCAATTTTCATTGATATTATTGATTTTTTGGCGGATTGAGTTTCTGAAGAACCGAATTTGGTAGATGTTAATGATTTGAAAGATAATATTGGATGAGAAAACATTAATATGCTATTTGGTGCATTAAATTTGAATGATAATGATAATGAATTTCCTCTCAATTATGAGAATTTTGTAGTAAATAATAATTAGGATTAGTGCAATATAGCATATATCCTCCCGTAGACGATTGAATTTCGTTCCAGGTTTTTCTTTTAATTTTTCTTATATTTGATGGTTATGTTAAATTCTATATATGTAATGTAATCATAAATGTTTTTATTTCAGGTCTAACTTCGAATTGATTGTTTCCTTATTACAAAATCTTGTTATAAATTATAAAAGTTTGGGAGTTAAGGATATTTATTGTTATTTTTATTAAATGATTTGATGTAATTATTATTTATTAAAATAATAAAATTGTATTATTGTACTATTTTAAATACTTTGTATTATTCTTAATTTTATATTTGTATGATGATGATTGTCTTTTTTAATATTTATTGTGATTATTATTTATGAAATATTTAAAAATTATTGCTATTTCATATTAATTGTGATTATTATTTATTATTATGATTTTTGAAGACATGGTTGATGTAAACTTGTAAAGGATATTGTACAACTGTACAATATACCAATGGACCATTTTGCAAATTTTAAAAAATTTCAAGAACTATTTCATAAATTTAAAAAATTATCTAAAACAGTATCCGGTATTGACCTGTACCAAAACCTAATCCAATACTAAGTCTAGTTCGGTATTCGAAACTTTAGTCTTAATCTTAAGGGAACATGATAGAAAATCTTGCGTGATATTTAAAGGATGAGCGATAAATTTAAAAACATGAGTATTAAAATAGAAAATTTTAAATTATAAAATAATTTCAATAGATTTAAATTTATAAAAAATTCCCAACCTTTCTATCACTTACAATTGAATGTAGTTTAAAAAATTATAAAAAAAATCATTCAACAAAATCTAATAATAAAAAGTAAAAATTATATCCTTTTTATAAACTTTATAATAAAATTTTAATATCCTAAAAAAATTAAGTAAACATAACATAATATTAACATGTAAAAGCACCATTTACATGTTAATATTATTTAAAGGTATAACAAAATGTTATTGTTAAATACTATTTTTACGGATGTTTTAAAATCAGACTGAAAATTAAACTGATAAGATAAGAGGTTTAAGGTTTAAAAGGTTTATTAATCTAAATTAGATTGAGATTAAATAAAATTAAAGAATTTGAAATGTAATTAAAAAAAATTATCCTTAACTGTTAAAAAATTTGAATTTAAATAAAAAAGAAAATTGTTAAATAAAAATTAATTAATTAATTTTAGTTTATAAGAATTTATTAATTTACAAAATAATCATTAATTAATAAATTTATCAATTTTTACAACAAAGTAAATTATATCTAAAAGATGAAAATTGAAAAATAAAAGTACTGTTAAACTGATCAATGCAATTAGGGCTTTTAATAATTGTCTTTGACATCCAAACTGGTAAAACGGTGTCGTTTTAATGTTGAATTGTTTAGTCAAGATCCTTGAACTTGTTTCAAGCCTCTGTTGTGTTCAAAGCAAAAAACGCAGGAAATGAGCTGAGTTCTCTTCATGCTCACTTCAATTTCGATGCCAACAAAGCGAGTTCACTCACTTCAAGTTCAACACACACGTACCATGTAAGTCTTTATCTTGGTTTTTCCATAAAGATTGTTGCTTTTTTCATTTTTGCTTTATCCAATTGCAATGGCCACTCATTTCTCATTTAGCTCTTCACTGTGCCCGAAAATCCATAAACCCCTCAAGTTCACTCCAAATGCCCCAATTTTCCTCTCCGTTTCATGCCAAAACCAAGACCCAGATGTTGAACGTAGTTATAAAACCAGGGAAGCCCGTGAAAATAAGGATTCAAAGTTGAATTATCTTGCTGCGATACCTGTAACTCTCACCATAATCTCCACCTCTCTAAGGGCACAGCCTGTTTTTGCAGCACCAGCAAAAACAGGTCAAAAGAAGAAAACCCTGAAAAAAGCACAACAACAGACGCTGACCCCAGAACAGCTGAAAGAATGGTGTAAGAATCTCCCGGTTGTGTCTAATAGGATACCTTACACTGATATATTAGATTTGAAAGAGAACAACAAGCTTAAGCATATAATTAAAGCTCCTGGAGCTGGATTAAGACAACATGCGGAAGCCGTTTTGGTAGTTGTGGATGACAATCAAGTGTTTAGGACTGTACTGCCTTCGTTAGAGAGTGATAGGAGGTTTTGGGATAAATGGGATAGCTTAGCAATTGATACTATGTGTGTTAATGCTTATACGCCTCCAGTTAAGAAACCAGAGCTTCCTAAACCATATTTGGGGTTTTTGTGGAAAGTTCCTGAGTTAATACTGGCAAGATTTAAGCCAAAGAAGGAGTCAAAGAGAGCTATGGAATTGAAGAGGGTCAGAGAGGAGCTTAAGAGGCAAAGGAAAGAGGAAATGGTGAGAATGAGGGAGGAACGTGAAATGATTGAGAAGATGATAAAATTGCAAAGGAAAGAGGAGGAGAGGAATAGAAAGAAGGAGATGAAGAGAAGGAAATATGAGGAGTCAATGCGTAATGCTCAAGAGAATTATGCACAGATGGCGAATCTCTGGGCAAATTTAGCTCAGGACTCCAATGTTGCAACATTGTTGGGGCTTGTTTTCTTTGTGATATTTTACCGGACGGTGGTGCTAAATTATAGGAAGCAGCAAAAGGACTATGAGGATAGATTGAAGATTGAGAAGGCAGAGGCAGAGGAGAGGAAGAAGATGAGGGACTTGGAGAGGGAGATGATGGGAATTGAGGAAGAAGAAGAGGAAGGAGAGCTAGGGAAAGGGGAACAGAATCCCTACTTGCAAATGGCCATGCAGTTCATGAAGTCAGGAGCACGTGTCAGGCGAGCACATAACAGGCGATTGCCTCAATATCTGGAAAGGGGTGTGGATGTGAAGTTTTCAGATGTTGCGGGCCTTGGGAAAATTCGCCTTGAACTCGAGGAGATTGTGAAGTTCTTCACGCATGGTGAGATGTATCGGAGAAGAGGAGTGAAAATACCAGGTATGTTCTTCAAAACTAAATACCTTTTCTTTGATTTCCAGTAGGAGGTACTATCCTAAGTTCACATCTGTATTATGTCATTTCATATAGTCCTTAGTCTTGTTTCTAGGGCTGATTACTAGAGCCTATTCATCATGTTTTCTTGATTGCCCGGTAGATTGTGCTTTGTCTCTATGCTTTAGAAACTGAAAACATTGACATATTAGATGAAGTGAAAACATCATCCAAATTTGATGAAGTGAAAACAAATTATTTGTTGGGAACATAACTTATGGGTTTCAGATTGAACGTTCTTATTATCAGATGATAGCATGTTCTTTTATATCTTCTTAAGGTAATCTTCACATGACTTACTTCACATAAATTGGTTTCTTACCAGGTGGGATACTCCTTTGTGGGCCTCCTGGAGTGGGAAAAACTTTACTAGCAAAAGCTGTGGCTGGTGAGGCAGGTGTTAACTTCTTCTCCATTTCTGCTTCTCAGTTTGTGGAAATATATGTTGGAGTTGGTGCTTCTCGTGTCCGAGCACTCTACCAAGAAGCAAAGGAAAATGTGAGTGTTACATAGGCTTTTTCTTTTTCTAGATTTTGTTGATGAGATATTTACCACCATGGGGTTGCATGGGTTAACGCTTCCTAGATCCATCGATGATGCTTCTTGTTCTCACAGCAGTGCGTGATAGATCAGTCTTTATATGTGCAGTCCTTGTTTTGCTTAGTTCTTACTGAGAGCTGAAGAAGTTCCCAAAATATGAAGTTGCTTATTTTGTACCTTTTCTTTATATTTGTTCCTTTCCTTAAACACTTCCTCAAAACATTTCTACCTAAAATCATGAAAATTTTACTGTAAACAGAGAAATATTGAAATTCATCAAAGTTGGTTTCATTTGTTTAGGCTCCCTCTGTCGTCTTCATTGATGAACTGGATGCTGTTGGAAGGGAGAGAGGTTTGATTAAAGGTTCTGGTGGACAAGAACGTGATGCCACTCTTAATCAGGTAGGTTTTTGGTGTAGCCCATGTCTACGATTGTTGTCTTTTAATGCCATTGTAATAGTCAAACCTTCATTTGGGGATTGATGTTGTTCACTCCAGCTCCTAGTCTGCTTAGATGGATTTGAAGGAAGAGGGGAAGTGATCACCATTGCTTCTACAAATAGACCAGATATTCTTGATCCAGCACTCGTTAGACCTGGACGCTTTGATCGTAAAATTTTTATCCCTAAACCTGGCCTTATAGGTCGTATGGAAATCCTGAAGGTGATGTTCACATCTCCAACATCAACAAGTGATCGATTTTTTTTTTCTTTTCCTGTTGAAATTACTAAAGCATTCTGTTTTTGTGTTTATTGTTTGGTAGTAGGTTCATGCTCGTAAGAAGTCTATGGCTGAGGATGTTGACTATTTGGCTGTTGCTAGTATGACCGATGGAATGGTTGGTGCTGAGCTGGCCAACATAATTGAGGTTGCTGCAATTAATATGATGCGTGATGGAAGGACAGAGGTAGTGCCAATCGGTTCAAAATAATATGGTCTTCATTTCCTGGCATCTTAGTAGTCTTATGCAAGGAGGATATGTGAGAAAAGTGATGGTTTGGTAGTTTTGTACAGCTATTTAATCTTCTTCCAATGCAATGAATAGACCCCAGGGTGAGGTTTGGAACAAGACTTTCTTGGGAATTTTCTCAGACTGGGAATAGTGCATGTTTCTTTTCCATGCTGCTGGTGGCGAGAATCAATGTTAATTGACATGAAATAACATTGCTGACGATTGTGATATATTGGCTGAATTCTTGATTCTGATTAGGTCATGCTGCAATTCTCGTTGCTAAATGGTTGCTCCATTAAGTTGATCCATAGATCTGATAGTTGCCCTTATACATATTAGGCTTTTGGTGAATGGTCATCTCGTTTATGCAGATTACAACAGATGACCTATTACAAGCTGCTCAAATTGAAGAGAGAGGAATGCTAGATAAGAAGGAACGGAGCCCTGATACTTGGAAACAAGTAGCTATCAATGAAGCAGCAATGGCTGTTGTCGCTGTGAACTTTCCTGATCTTAGAAACATTGAGTTTGTATGGTTCTTAAACTCTCTCTCCTTAATGTTAAGTTGGCCTTGCTTAACTAGCGCTTAATATATTATTGTGCCAAATGGAGATCTTTCTGGACGTACGTAGATATACATCTTTTGAGGGGTATGGTAGTGAAAGACCAAAAAGTGCTTGATAACCATCTCTAATCTCTTTTACACGCATCAGGAATCTTTAATGCATGTTACTTCTCTTAGTGATGATAGTGGTAGGCCTTTATGAATGTAAAATAGATATTGAATCTAATTGCTTCTTAAACTGGTAGGCTGTCTAGAGAGCTCTTGTTTTATCTTTGTAAAGTGAGAGTTTACAACATTATTGCACAGTGTTATTGCATTTGATATTTCCATTGAAGCATCTTTCGTAATTATGCAGTGATATTGCATTAATACCACACGGAAGCTTATTTTACAATTTCTGTATCATTGCTATATTTTGATTTGGAGTAGGTTACTATTTCTCCTAGAGCAGGCAGGGAACTTGGCTATGTTCGGATGAAAATGGATCATATCAGGTTTAAGGAAGGAATGCTTAGGTATCTCCTTACTCTCACTGCTTTATCTATATTTATCGTGGATCATGAAAAGAAAAGGACAACCTTAAAAACTCACATTGATTCAGTGTTCAATGTGCTAAAAAACAGGTTTCTAACTGTTAAAACAATTTAATGTCTTACTTTTTTTCCTTGCTAGAAGTTTCCTGTTGAAACTGTTTCTCAAATTATCTATATTTGTTGTTTCCTTATATAATGCAGTAGGCAATCCCTCCTAGATCACATCACTGTTCAACTAGCACCACGTGCAGCCGATGAACTCTGGTATGGTGAGGGTCAGGTAAAGGAATTGCTTGAATCTTCTGTTTATCTGTGGTTGCATATAATCATAGTGGTTCCTTTGTTCCATTGGCCTGCTTACCTGAAGATGATGGCAATAACCTGTAACATACTATTGGTACGGTTTTTGCTGATACAGTTTAAGGAGAATTTAAATTACGTATATACCAATAGAATGATTTCTATATCTAATACCATGGAACATCCTGGCATTCAGAATCACAATGTGGATATTTCTTTTTTGCCACATCAAGATGTCTTTAACTTGCTTAGCAGCTTCAAGTTTTATAAATAATTATAAATAGATTATGTAGTCCACATGATGACCTGAAAGCTTCCTTGATTCTTTGAATTTTTTCAGCTAAGTACAATATGGGCTGAAACAGCAGACAATGCTCGGTCAGCAGCACGAACCTATGTCCTCGGAGGCCTTTCTGAGAAACATTATGGCCTATCTGACTTCTGGGTTGCCGATCGTATCAATGTATGCATTCACACTTTTTATTCCATACTGATTTTTTGGGGCTTCCGTTGGTCGAGAGCTTGTTTCTATCCTAGAATTGTATAGTGTTCAATAAAATGATGACAAAAAGTGATGAATCAAAACTATGGTAGTTGTCAGATTCATGTTTATACGTATTCATCCACATGGTCACACATATGTATATGATTCTGTGTGTTCGAAGAACAATATCTTATTTATTCTCATGCAGGAAATCGATTTGGAGGCCCTGCGAATTTTAAACTTGTGTTATGAACGTGCAAAGGAGGTATTGCATATCATTTGGAAGAATCATTAATTTGCAGGTTTATGACATCTAGTATTTTACCAAATATCTTCATGTACATCAGGTTTTGCAGCAGAACAGGAAGCTGATGGATGCCATTGTTGATGAACTTGTAGAAAAGAAAAGTTTGACAAAGCAAGAATTTTTTCACTTAGTTGAGTTGCATGGTTCAATCAAACCTTTGCCCCCAAGTATATTTGATCTCAGGGCTGCTAAGCGAGCAGAGTTTCAAGAGATGATGATGAAGCAGAAGGAAACAACTATGGAGGTCAATACTTGAGCAAAAAAATGCAATACATCCATTTTTTGAGAAAGGCATTTATTTGTGTAGGATTAGGAAGATGAAACAAAAAAGGAGCAAAATTCTTACTTTGAACAATCCAAAATGTACAAAGTCAGGGATCTTTTGGCAACATCAAAACTTGTTTGAGTTTTGTTTTGAAACCATAGTGAAATATGAAAATGAGGTTGGATTATTACGGTAGAATTTGGAATTATTTTAAGAACTTCAAAGGGTCTATGTATTTTACTCTAGAAATTTTATTTGAAAAATAATTACGTCTTGATTCAGTAGAACATAATAATTTTATTATATATTACGATAGCTTTATATATCTAAATTATTAAAAAGAAGTATAATCTCTGGATTATGAATAATGAGAAAGAAACTCCACCATGTCCATGCAGCGTAAGTCATAGCCACGTTCCTTAACCACAATAGTGGCTTGAAAATGGATTCTGGGTCATCGTCTTCAACTCAGAAAATCTCTGAAAATGCGGTACTCAGCAAGATCACTAAGCAACAACCTCGTTTGACATCAAACTACAGAGTCAAAAACTGCACTTGTCTACAATGTTTCAACTGCCACTGATTAGCACACGTTGTTCCTCTTCAGATATGGGTTCCTATAACTGCTACTAACCTCCAACGTCCGAATCTGACCACGTTTCTTTAACAGAAACTGCCCACTACCCTTTTTACCTATATAACTCAACTCACTCTTTCGATATTCGTTACACAAACTTCACTAAGGTTTCGCAGTTACAGCATTAGCTGACCCACCTAAGACAGTTATACGATGAAGGTCTCCAACCTGGCTTCTCTTATGGGTGTTTCAATCTGTAGTTTTTTGTTTTTAGCTTCAATGCATGCTATGGTGGTTGATGCAACAAGAGTATTCAAAGTAGGCGACGAGTTGGGGTGGAAAGAGCCTCCGGATAGCGACTCAGCCATGTACAGTCTGTGGGCCGGAAGAAACAGATTCCTAGTTGGAGACTCTCTCTGTGAGTTTTTTGTCATTGTGTTGATTCCTTTAGTGATTTTATGTTACAGTGGTAGTGATAGATCATCGAGTAAAAACATATACATAGAGATGAGAAGGTATATTCAAGAGTACTCTCCCATGTTAACATGAATGAGGTTGCTCCTGGTCACCATAGCCATAACAGCGTCGAGCTTCTGCATTTAGTAAGCTCCAGTTGGTGAAAAATGGATAGAAAACAATTGCATGGATGTTATCTGCTTATCAGTGATAGATTTGGATGAAAACAGAAGAAAGTAACTACTGATAACTCTGATTGATATTCTTGAAATGCAGTACTGTTAATTGAACTTGTTTAACAAATAACTGATAACAAGTTCTGTTGCCTGTTAATGGAAGTTTCACTGTTGGTTGCAGCTTTTGAGTACAAAAATGACTCGGTACTTGAAGTGGAGAAATGGGGTTATTATCACTGCAATAGTACTCAACCTATTGCAGCATTCAATAATGGAAGAAGTCTCTTCAAGCTTGACAGGCCAGGACCGTTCTACTTCATCAGTGGAAACTCTGATCACTGCTTGAATGGCCAGCGCTTACTTGTTGAAGTCATGGGTCTACACCACCTACACACTCCACCTCCCTCAGGCGTGGTTGCTTCACCTGATCTGCCACCAACACCGCATCCCAGTTCTGCGCCAGTAGTCTCACCTGAACTGGCACCATCACCAATCCAAAGTTCAGGATCAATTGTCTCAACCAGTACTATTACTCTAGTCTCAATGTTCTTTGTCACAGCAGTAGCATATATCTTATTGCAGTGATCTAGAATCAGCGGTTGTTCCCTTTCTGTTAGGCTCATTCCGCTGGCACCTTTAGTACTTGATCATTAGTTTCTAGTCGTAGATATTGTCTTTGACATTGTTGGTTCGAGGATTATGAGAGTTTAGTTTGATTATTCTTGAAGCTTGTTAATGATGTTGCTTGTTATGATACTGATGATTTTAGTTGTTTCTAGTTACAAAGTAGTGGTCAGTTTTTGCAGAAACCATTAAGGATTGCAGTTCCTATTACATCAGATAAATTGCTCAAACATTTGACAATTGGTACTATGTTTTAATGTATTGTCACTCCTCTAGCTCTACTTACGCTACTTTATCAAGCATGACTTAAGAAACATATGCAGACTAAATTCATAAGCTTTAAGTAAAATAAATTCTGCAGCAAAGCAGGGAAAATCCAACCAACATTAAATTAAGTACTTTGAGACAAAACAAAGAAGTTCATATTCATTACAGAATTTAGTAAAGATGATATCCTACAGATGTGCAGCTATCAACGTCTGAGTTGGTAGATTCAGATTGGATTTCACCTTTGTTGTTAAATTTTCGCTCTGGTTGGATTCTGGCTTTCCTGAAACCAGCAGCTCCCCTTTTTCTATATTTTCTTTCCTTCCAAGCAGACTTCCTCACCCAATGTCTAGCCAATAGGACTCCTAAATATAGAAACAAAGTTCCCAACATCCCACAGCTGATAGCTAATAGCAACTCCAGCTGCCATTTGTTTTCTTTAGCATTTGGTATGATCACCCATTCAGCTGCAACAAAAGCTGTTGCCATGAATGCCACAGCTACCCACATAACTTTGTGAGTTATGGACAATAGCTTGGTTAGTTGTTTCCTCTGAAATGGAACAATGCTGACTAGAACAATGACAATGGACAAAGATGTGAAGAGTGCAACGTTGTTGCTTATTGTAAAGATCTTGAAAGCTGTTGTTCTGCTCACTGTTGATTTTCCCTTCAGATATCCATCCTGATACACACTACCAGGTGGATTAACTCCTGCTGAAAATGAAACTGTAGCAATTAAACCAGCAACCAGTGTTATTGTGTTCCTGGCATTTTGAAGTCCCTCACTGTGATTTTCATATTGCTTCTTGCGACAACTTTTGTCAAGTCTATGCAGTTTTTTGCCAAGTTTTCGGTTGATATCCATATTTATTAGAGAAGTCCTTACAACCTTCAAGGAATCAGACTCTGATTGGCTTTCATCTAAAACCTCCGATTTACTGTGAGATTGATGAAACCTTGGTGAGGTCTCAATCATATTTTGTGCAGGATAGTCAGAGGATTTGTAATGCTGTTGTTTATCCTGATTAGTGCAAAGATCCATCTTTTGCATGAGAAGATGCACTTCAGATGAGCTAGGATCGCCTTTTTCTTTGGGTTTGAAGGTTGTTTCTTGTCTAGACACTGACGGTATAGGCAAATCTTCGGTTTGACGGTTGCTGAGTTTAAATTCTGTAGGCCGTGTATGAGTATTGCCAGGCATCTCCTCAACTGCTTCGTTGTGATTGTCGACTCTCTTATTAAGAGCAAACGTTAGCATGTTCTTGAGTTTCTGGTTCACCCTATTATTTCCAGTTTGTTCAAGGATGTCAAGAGCTGTCTGTCCCTTAAAATTCCAACATTCTTTATCCACTGCTGTGTTTAAGATGCTCTCAACTAACTGAATCCAACATTCAACTATCTCTCACTGAACAATTTTGATTAAAAATGAAACGTACAAGAATATATGCAACTGTGTGTGCATGAGTAGAAGAAGGGAAGAGAGTGCTTACTTGGTAGTTCCCTGTAGACACTGCTAGGTGCAATATAGTGTCACCATATTGGTTTTGCTGGTGAAGAAGATCTGAGATGCCAGCACCCTGTGCTAAAAGTACGAACATTTCATAATCGTTGAACCTTACTGCAAGATGAAGAACTGTTTCTCCACATTTTGTCAGGCATCGACAAGCATTAGGATAGGTAGAGACGAATGCTTCCACCACTGACAAGTGGCGATTGATTACCGCCAAGTGCAGTGGAGTAAAACCATCACCGTTAATCTGGACACCAAGATCAGGAACTTTGCGCAAAAGAAGCTGCGTGATCCCAACGTTACCGACGCTACAAGCATAATGTAATGCAGAATTTCCGGTCTTGTTCACTTTTCTGGCGAATTTAGAGTGAGATTCCAATATGTACTCTACAACATCTGCAAGTTGGGATTGTTAGAACAAGCATAGAACACGGTATACGTAGAAAACACTTGTTACAAATTCTTACAGTACCATTGTGGCCTCTTAAAATGGCTTGATGTAAAGGAGCTGACCCAGCTTCGTCTTCTTCTAGTGACATATACTGGGGATGTGTCAACAGGAGTCTAACTATCTCGTTATGTCCTTCTCTACAAGCAAGTGAAAACACGCTCTGGTTTTCATGGTTGAGCTTAACAGATATCAAAGGATTGGCCTCCATCAACAATTGGAAGATTGTGGCATTCCCTTGAGCAGAAGCTATATGCAGTGCAGTGTCTAGTTTCTGATTCACTTCTGCCGCCATGTCGGGGCGCAACCTCAGAATTTCTTTGACAAGTTCGGCGTGCCCGCATAATGTAGCCAAATGTAATGGACTGTCGGATAAAGTAGCCGATCTTCTTCTAACAACTCCTGCTTCCTCTTGTAACAGTTTCCTGAACTTAACAATGTCATTGCTCCTAATAGCTTCAGAAAGCCTTGGATCCATAACTCAGAGCTCTAAAACTCAAGAACAAGAATGAGAGGTGAGAATTTTACTGTTGTTGATCATAAACCACCACAACTTGCATTGATATATATAAGGACTAACCAAATCCTGTGTCATTAATGATATCATCTCCCTTTCAGCTTCCAGGAATGAAGAGACCTCTTTCTTGGAATCATCATGGAAAAAGGACATGGGACTTTTTGAGTCGAGCTTAGCAAAGTGTGGGAGGAATTTCCATGTTCTAGCATGAATGATTTAAGGGAAAAAAGTGCACATGAATAAGAGGAAAAGAGAGACAATTTTCCCTCTGAGACAACTTCTGTACAGTTTTCCCGGACCCATGTATCAGCGGGACATGCGAGTCTTTCCCTGGGTTGGTTGTTGGTGGTGGTGCTACCGTTGGTATGTTTTTCCAAGGAAAAGGAGCTCGCATCCGGCCTAAGATAACGATCCTCTGTCTAATTTTACGGTGTCTTACTGTGTCCAGTGAATCTCAGTCATTTATTTCTACAAGATTTGCATTTATTTATGCAAAATTTACGTGGAATTCACATAAATAAATGACTGAAACTCACTAGACACAATAAGACACCATAAAACTGGACAGAATATGTGAACTCCTCACTTCACCGTTTTGTCTGTTTTTATTTTTTCTTATCATAGATGCAAAACAATCTTGTTCGAGCCTGAGGCCCTGTCAACCAGGGCTTAGCCCGGCCCAACCGCCATTCCTAGGTCCATCGCCCGTTTTTACCATTCATGACACGTAGATGTCTACCTAAAAAAACATTAGTCGTTATTAGATTAGAGTAGCGAGAACTTTTGTAGATGAACACCTACGAAATTTTTGTTAATCAAAACAACAAATTACTATTTTAAACTGAATTAATAAGATTTTAAAAGGTTGATCATTTAGAACAAATTTAAAATTTTGAATTCTAGATTAAAAAAATTTTAAACATTAAAGCACTCTAAAATTGATTATCCTAATTTATGGGTAAAGGAAACGAGTCTTTTATAACCAATTTGTTATAGAACTTTAAATGTGTTATCGAAATCTTTCTTCTTTTGAAACGAAAAAATTTGTAGCTGTTATCTTTTAGATATGTACTGAATAAACTTTTAGATTAACGTAATAGTCTGTAAATCATGTTAATCGGGTACTCCACATTAGGTAAGTATCTTATACGACGAGTTCGATCAAAAAAGGATAAGTAGGGTGAATCAAACACAAAACCTTTTAGCTCTATACCCCTTCACTCCACGGCTCAACCACCCCTAAGAAGCATGTTATCAAAACCCTCCAAATGAATATCTGGTTTACCAAACTATTGTAGCATTCAGCAAAACTAAGTCAAATTCTAAAAGAATTTTTTAATTTCATCGGCAAAATATAACTAGAATATGATTAATTAACGAGAAATTAAAATAAGTTAACTAACTATAATACTTGAAAATTCAACTTTACTTACCAATAATTCAAGAAATTAATCTCATCCAATTGTAACTCTGATCGTTAAATTAAAAATAATAAATGTTCACAATTTAAGCATTTAATATGAAACCTATTAGAATAGTTCATTAATGTAAGTTTAGATTTTAATACTAAATTTGAATATATTAATTTTCTTAATTGAGTATGAAAATATTTTATATTAATTAAATGATAGTAATAAGATTAATAAAAAAATAACGCTAAATTGAATAATTAAGATATCTATAACTATTCATTTTAGTTTTCTCATTTGTCATAAGTTGTACATATATAATTTAATTGTTACTTATATCGAAACAATTATGAATCACGGAACT
>JANJEY010000005.1:4029283-4040316 GCA_024703695.1 Erythroxylum cataractarum | reverse complement strand
AAATTCAAAAAAAAATTATCAGACCGGTCTGACCGGTCAATTGACAGATTTTGACAAGTTCAGACTGGGTCAATTTGTAGCCAATTTTGAAGGATAAACTGAATCGGACCATTGACTGGTCATCGATCGAACCGATTGGTCTGATCCAAATTTTAAAACACAGCTTGAAGGAGCCAATCTTCTTTCACCATCCAATTCGGGGAAGACGTGTGACAGAAAGTAATTAAGAAGGGCATGTGATTCGTGAATTGATTAAAACGACTTGCGTGAATTTAACAAGTTAATCTTTGTCAGTCTTTCTTAATTTTGCTTAACGACCCAAATTTCAAGACGTTAGGTAGAAATATTACCAAACAACTACAATTTGAAAATTTTAATTGTTTAACACATAAACGTGTGCAATTCTCAAATTGCAAGTGATTGACTTTGTAAACTTCATGGATTACTTATAAAGTAGTGAAGGGTGCAATAAGAATATCAATATACCTTAAGGGGTGGTTCAATTAGTGAGTTAATCTCTTTATAAGTTTCTAATTTAAGAAATTGAATTAGATGGCTAAGTTAATTTATAAGTTAATCTTTCCAAGTTAATCTTTCCAGGGTTGTGGCTAGATGGCTGAGAGTGGAGCTTGGTTTCGATCAAATCTCAACTTCGATTTCATGCCAGCTTCTCTTGTAAGAACTTGAGGTAGTCCAAGTTTTAAACGTGAATGGAGCGCCAGTTAGGCCTTCGATAGTGAGATGCGCTCGTTTGGTCCACCTGTGGAGTTATGTGTCAGTTGAGTCATCGAAGAGGTGTACCTACTTAATCTATCTACGAGATTTCCTCGAATCTTAAAAAAAATTGAATAACCCTTTTTGTCAAACATAAAATGTTTTTTTTTTCTCATTTCCTTATTGAGCTTTGAAACAACCGGTAAAAATTGCTTTTTTGTGACCAAAATGTCACATATTTAAATGTCTTTTTATAAAAATGCAAAGAGAAAGCTGCATATATCTATGACCCTCTCACAAATCTTCGCAAAGCAGAGAGTCTTATATTGACTTGTCATTACCGTATTATTGAGCTTAACTCGAATATGAAAATCAAAAAATTACCCAAATTTTTAAATTAAATTTTTTTGTTCATAAGCTGAAAAAAAGGGAAATAATCAACGAAATTTATAATTAAAAACACACATTATTATTATTATTATTATTAAATGTACATTAAATAATTCCTCAATAATATATAATATCATAATTTTCAAATCTCATATATTAAAATAAGTTATTTAATAAATTAAAATGATTGGTCGAATTGAAAATTTATTATAAAAAATTTAAAAATTTATAATTTAAACCAATTTGACTATACTATTTAAATATAAAATTCAAAGGAAAAAGGACTTTTGGCACGTAAATACCTCGTATTCGATTTCATAAAAGCAAGATGGCAAACGGTACATTTTGAAAATTGCTCCCTTCATGTCATGTATCACACTCAACTTTTTTATATTTAGATAAAGACATGATGTGCATTCGCGAGACCATTCGGAGCTCGCCAGCTCCACGAGCTTTGAAATTAGTGGGGAGCTAGGAAGCAAAGCAAAGAAAGTAACAGAACGTGGGGTCTTCTTCTTCCACGAACCATAACAACAAAAGAACAAGATCAAAAGGCCGTATCTTTTTTACTGTTTGCCCACTTTCTTAGTTCTTCGTCTTCTTCCTTTGAAATTGTGTATTTGGTGCATATGATCATGAGCGTCGTTTCGCCGGAAAATACGCCACCAGTTAACATTCTTGTAAGATAGTGATATTCATCGTATTCTCTCCAAAGTTTGTTTACACAATATAAATAATATTTATTACCATTTGTGGAATTTTGTACATAACCCTTCACTAATGATAATGACTTAAATGGAATGTCATTATCTTCTAACATCATATCATTAAACGGCTAGTTAAGACTCGTTCCTAAGCAAGAACGACTGCAAATACTTGATCTCTCTTTAATATTTGTTGGGTTCAAAGTTTGATTATTGAAAATAATATATGTGATTTCACCCAACTCATTTATAGGAAGAATGTTATAAAAAAATCCGTTTGGTTTCATTTCTATTTTTAATGTATTATTTATTAAATAAAATTTAAAAAAATTATTTGTAATTAAATAAATTTATTTTAATATCTTATATACTATTCTTTCTTATTCAAAATGAAAGTCATTTTAGAGGGATTTTAATTATTCAAACTAAAAATTTTTATGCATATTTATAATTTTACTTCCAAAATTACCCTTTAATGTCTCTCACATCTTAATTACACAGATTACATTTTCAAGATAATTTGACATGCAATTTTTCTCACATAAGTAGCATCATTAATAAGAGTATATCAAATATTTCATTAGCTTTTTTAATAAGTGTTCATCCCTCTAAAACGACTTTTATTTTAGATAGGAATGAGTATTTATTAACAAATTATCGTCAAGTTCGTCTATAAAATTTTGACTGAGTTTAATGGATTAGTTGATTGATTCAATTTTATCAGTCAAGCTTAATAAATAGATCACTGACTGATTCATGTTATTAGATTATTCCTTTATTTTTTAAATAACTACTCCTTGAATTTTATTAAACCTTTTGTTAAGTATATGCTTACATGTGTATTATTAAATCAAATTAGGTTAAGTATGACTATAATCATTCAAGAAAATTTCAAAAGTACTCAAAATACTACCGTTAATAACACAATTTTTCACATAAAAATCTATAATTATATATATATATATATATATATATGATTAATTTATAAATTATAAATAAATTATTTAATTATAAATTAGTGTGTGTTTAGAATTAACGGTTTAATAATAAGTAATCATTGCATTATGGAAGATTTGTAATGTTGAACCTTGGAATAAAAACAGCATATACTATGGTAGGAAATGATCGAATGACCCGTGACGAGGTGTTACTTTCTTTGAGTGTTAGCTCGTGAAATACCAGTAGCTAATTAAGTTAAATTCCTATGATATATATCTCTGGATAAAACAAAATCGCTGCGATTGTGAGTTTTCCACGATTGACTTAAGAACTAGCCTTTTAGACCATTACCCTAAAAAAAGAAAGAAAACCCTTATCTACATCATAGGATTCTTATCCACCTGTCCATTATTAATCAGAGAAGCAAAATGGCATTTTCCTTATCACTAGCTTATAAAATAGTGATTCAATTATAAAAATTTTAAATCTTACATGATTGGTTTTTAACCTTTCGATTTGATTTGTTTTAACAACTCTTGCTGTTAAAAATTCATCAATTTATTAATTAATCTGTCAATTTTTTAAAATTAATAAGTACTTATATAAAAAATTATTTAATTAATTTTTATTAAACAATCTATTTCAATAATTTTTCAATTTTTTTTTATTTTATTTAATTTTTAGACGATTTTATAACAATCTAATATTGATTGAATCTTTTAAATCTTAAATCTATTGTCTTATTTGTTTAACTTCCAATCCAATTTTTATGTCATTGGAAAAAAAGACTTTCCAAATATCACTTTTTATCTCTTAAAGAAGGAATATAAAATCAACATAAATTACTAATATCACCAAATCAAGTCTTTGTACCCAAAAAAAAATTGTTATTTAGATGTATTATTGCTTAATGTCGATTAACTTATAAGAACAATAACATCAACACTCAGTAGAAATTCTTCTAAAATACAGAGTTTGAACATGTTAATTAGTACACAATCTTATTTCTAACTAATAGATAGATTGTTAACAACAACATCAATACTCAGTAAAAATCCTTCTAAAATATAGAATTTAAAAAGATTAATTAGTACACAGTCTTATTCCTAAGTAATAGAGAGATTGTTAAGGAGAAGAGGGAATCTAGTTATTATACTCTTGTCCTTTGCAAAGGGACCAAAACATTGCAATCTATTACACTTTTATGTACCTGAAAAAGAAAAAAAGAACTTGTGATCATATTTAAATCCTAATATTTTACTATATATTTTTGTCTAATTTTAAGGAAAATAGAAGATAATTAGGAACTTAGATATTTTAAATATTAAAAATCTTTTTAATCTTTGGGATAAAAATCCAAATTTAGGGAATCAATCACAAACTGAAGGTCCGAATATTCCAGTTGACATCAAACTTTCCATTCCCAGAAACTGATCGGAGAACTCTCCGCTCAAGTCCAGCATTGGTGGGTATACCCATCCATCGACCGAGTCAACCAGCATGAATTCGACCCCTGTCTCCGACGAGTCAAAACTCCCTTCTATGTTTGGTAGCTCCACGATTTCAGTCAGCTCATCGGACTCTCCGACTTTGGACACGGATATGGACGATGTCTCTGAGGAGGACGAGGAGGAGGACGACGTCTCTGACGATGAGACAGAGCCGTCCAACTCCACCATGGCCGCGGCTTTGGTTGCGGCGGCTTGAACGTCACGCGGCAATGAAGACAAAGGCCGTGGCAACCGCTCCACGAGTTCGGGGAAGTTAAGGATTGCGGCGTCGCCTTTGATGCTCAGCGCAGCCACGTCATGCGCACGCGCTGCCATTTCGGGTGTGGGAAACGTCCCGAGCCATATGCGCGATTTCTTGCGAGGCTCGCGAATCTCGGACACCCATTTGCCCCAACTTCGCATCCTCACGCCTCTGAACACCGGGTGCCTGCTACCGTCTCGACGTCTCTTGCACGTACTTTTTTCTTCTTCTGGGTCTTGACAACTTTTGGAGTACTTCGATGAGGAGTTGCTGGTGCTTTCTTCAGGCATTCTTAAAAGAGATAGCTGTATAATACTCCTGAAAGTTGACAATATGCGGTGATGAACACTTAAAGTTGATTATAATGAAGAATGAGTGAGAGTGGGTGAGAGGGAAAGGATTATAGCTTATTATAGGAGGTGATGGGTATGGAAGAAGAAGAAGATAATGAGAGGGTTTTTGTAGGGAAAGTTTAAGTGATAGAATAGTCTCCTAAAAAGTGACCCTTAACCTACCATTATTTCACAATGACAAAAACTTGCTAACAAAGAGAAAGATTTGAGTAAGAGACTAAATTAAAAAAAAAAGGATAGTAATATATTTATATTATATGACAATTTTTGGTTATGATAATAATATTATAATTGCAATATAAATTATTATTATAATTTATTATAATTATGCGCGTATTTATTCAGATAATTTATAAACTTAATTTTATGAAATAATTTCATCTATTAATAAAAATAGAGAAAATATTTAATTATGAAAATCAAAGCATTTATAGATATTTAATGTTGTCTTCTCTATTATATAAATCTAATAAGATATGATAAGATTATATATACCATAGGGACACCAATTGAACAATTCCATCTTCTTCTTTTGAACGTTAGGACTTTGCTTATTAAATCTTTTTAAAGCTTTCTTTTGGTGATGATGTTAGATGACATAACACAAATTGCCCAATCATCGCCATTTTTAACCAATAGTACTCTTGTTCATTACACTTAACATTGTCGTTAAAGCACAAAAGGGTAAAGGAACCATGACATTATCTTCTTAGATTCTATTTAAAGCTGTAAAGCTAGGTCAAGTCTAGATTCTTTCACTCCCTTTGTTAGGATACAACTAACGCTACAAATCCAATTGCCTTTTCATCATATACTATATTTACTCAATAATGGGTACAATTTACTATAACTAATCATGTATTTTTTTAATTGTAATGTTGAAATCCAAATTGGGATTGCTCCAAAAAAGAGGTCAACTTTTTTCCTATTAGATGCAGCATCAATGAATTAGTTATTATGGATCTAATCTATGAACTAAGTTTGAAAAGTTCAATTATTAAAAGGGTATAATGATCAACATCACTTGTTAACAAAATTATTGCATCTTAAATTCAATTCAACATATTTTAACTCTTTCAAGTTAAAGTTATTGACTCGTTAAACATCATCACACTCAATCTGAAGTCCCCCAATAAACGAAATCTGGAAAGATCTGATAGTATGCAAGAGAAGTTGTTTTCAATAGACTTGCAGATAGATGTGACAATTAAAAAATGATGTAGGTTAAAGAGTAATTACGTAAAGCTAGCATATGATCGACAAAGTGCTAAGTAATCTTAAAAATTTACCTAATACACACTTTGAAATATTTACCTAAAATGTTGGTAGCATTAGTAATGAATCTATCAGCTCAAAGTTTGCAGACCACGTGATGTTCACACATAATAAATGAGGTTGGTGATTTGCTGGCGAACTAACAATAAAGATATAAAATTTTGATAAACATAGACAGACCAAAAATAAAGTTAATAACTTAAGAGGTTATAAGAGCATTATGGGCATCTAGCAACAGGACTACGGCATTCATTTTAGGCACCACCAATTGGTAGGTGAGTATGCAATAACTGATCACTCGAAAGGTCTCCCCGTCAACTTTGGACCATTATGACAATAATTAGAGTTCCCTATAAAAAAAACTAAATATTTTGATAATAAAACTGAAAGTTAAAAGATAAAAAAATAAGGTTTAAAAGTTCAACTAATATTATAATGTCATGAAATTGGTTAAAAATTGAATAAATTTAAAAAATTAAAAATAGACTATTTAATAAAAATAAATTAGTTTATAAGAATCAATTAATTTACAAAAATTGATAAATTAATTAATAATCAATTAGTATTTAAAAATAAGAATTATTAAGTAAATTGAATCAAAAAATTGACCAACTTAGAATTTATATGATTGAAGTCGTCAAACTGATTGAAAAAATATAATCTCTCTTATGTTACTTTTTTTAAGGTTAAAAATTTTATATTGTAAACGTAACTACAATGCTAATATTATAATTATAATTAATTCTTAATCTATAATTTAAAGCCTTGTTACTTGTAATATGATAACAGTTTTTGTTCGTGTACCTAGCACTTGTTTGGTTGAACTTTTGGAGGATGAATAAGTATTTTTTTCACCGCAAAAGCTTTTTTTAAGAAAAATAAGTGTTTGACTGTAAAATAAAAAAATATTTTTTAGTAGATATAGTTTTTTTGTAGCAAAAATATAGCTTTTTAAGAAGTTCAAATTTGAAACTTCTTAAAAAAGTACTTTTTAAGGTAAATTTTTCAGATCAATTAATGAGTGTATTTTTTATTCTTTTTTGTCTTATGTTTTACACATAATTTTCACAATATTAGTAAACTCATCTTCAAGTTTATTTTGGGATTTATATAATATTATTTGATTTTTATTTGTTTTAATATTTATTTTTTATATTAGTTTTACTTATGTTATAATCCATATAAAATATTTGATTAAATATATTTTAAGCACCACCAATTGGTAGGTAAGTATGCAATAACTGATCACTCAAAAGGTCTCCCCATCAACTTTGGACCATTATGACAATAATTAGAGTTCCCTATAAAAAAACTAAATATTTTGATAATAAAACTGAAAGTTAAAAGATAAAAAAGTAAGGTTTAAAAGTTCAACTAATATTATAATGTCATAAAATTAGTTAAAATTTTAAAGACAATAAAAATTTTAAAGACAATAAAAAATTTAAGAATAAGATAAATTTTAAATCGTAAGAAATCTCCGTTAATTTGTGAATTTGACAAAATTATTTATCTATAAATTAAGAACATATCACCTATTCTTATTATTTTATATGTCCTGTATTTTATAAGTTTCCGTCCATCTAATAAATGAGACCTTACAAAAATTAGACGAATAGATGCTCATAAAACATTACATGACAAACTAATGAAAACAAATGATCTGAAACCATGCAAATTACATAATTGTACATATGATTTTACTCATAATCGCAATGATGTTCCGTATATCTCTCGATCATGTGAGACATGTGTTAGTGTTACAGTAGAGGTCAAACCTTGTTTCATGTGCATAATAATACATTGTATTAATCCCACGAGGACATCGAACCGACATTATTTCTGTCCACTTTTCAAAAAGCTAAGGTGACGAAGAAGGTACTGCTTGCTTTGGATCTAAGAGGAAGCACTTCGATTCAATGTTTGAATGTGTAGGTTATATTGTTTAATTATCATATAAATTATTTAGTTATATTTAGTTATTTTTTTCCATTTAAAATTTTAATATTACATTACTTTGATTAAAATATATGGCAATTAATAATATATGACAAAAATATAATAATTAAAAATATTATAAATAATTAGTAATTTTTAAAATATGAATAGTAAAATAAAAAGAAAACTATGAGAAGTAATAGTAATTTTAACCCTATTATCGAATAAAAATGTTGTGTTGTATTCAAGATAAGTTTAAGGTTTAAAAAGTTTAAACTGTAAATAATTTGAAATAAAATTACATAAAATCGAAACATTTAAAATATATTTAAAGAATGAGACTATCCTTACCTATTGAAAAGTTGAAGTTTAATTAAAAAAACAAGTTGTTAAATGAAAACTAGCTACTTTATTATGATTTATAAAAATTAGTTTGCTTATAAAAATAGTAAATTAATTAATAAATTAACTAATTTTTAATAACAAAGATTATTATAATAAACATAATTGAAAAATTGAGTAATTCAAAATTTTTATAGTTAGAAGCAAATTCGAGTTTTTAATCATTGGTTGTATTATTCTTTTTCAAATATCATCAACAATATAGAAATAAAATTCAATCTTTTTTAGGGATGATAATAGGCCGAGTTAGGTCGGAGCAACCTACTAGTATGAGTTATTAATTTTAAAAAAAGTTCAAAAAATGTTGATTTGTTTTATAAAATGATATCATTTTGTCACTTTCAGTCGAGTTTTAGGCCAATAAATTAGGGTCAATCCTGTTCAGGTCATATTGCCATCCTTAAACTTTTTGGTATAATAGGATTTGCATATCAAAAGTGGTCGAGTTGGTGGAATAGGGGCATGGGATCAAAAAGTCCTATGTTCACTTCTATCTATCTACAGTTTCTCGATTAAACCTATCGTATAAGACTTATTTAGGACGAATTATTTGGTTGACATGATTTGCAGACTATTGTGTCAATCTGAAGATTTATTCAATGCGTATCCAAAAGATAGCGACTACGGATCCATCCATTTCTAAAAAAATAAAATGTCATCTATAATTATTGTTAAGAATATAACAACTTATTCACAAGTTTGAAGCTCTTTATTAATAAAAAATAAAAGGAATTACTGTTTACGAATATTCAAGCTTGTCTTTGAACATAGTACTAGAAACAAGCAAGCATGTCACGCATGATATAATTTAATATACACAAATTCGTAGTGAATCATCTAACTAATATTGCCACAACAATAACATTAAGTAGAAATATCGTTGAGAAAATAAAAATAAAAATGATAAATTGAATGACAAAATTATTAAAATAAATTGAAATGAAAAAGTGAAAATCGAATCAAAAAATTTAGTTAGCTCAGTGATGTTCATATATCGTATATTTTATTATTGTTATTTAACTAAAATATCTAATTTTTAAATA
This sequence comes from Erythroxylum cataractarum, assembly GCA_024703695.1. NCBI lineage: Eukaryota > Viridiplantae > Streptophyta > Magnoliopsida > Malpighiales > Erythroxylaceae > Erythroxylum > Erythroxylum cataractarum. The sequence continues at coordinate 4,030,806 of JANJEY010000005.1, read as the reverse complement.
TTAACCAACTTTTAAAATTATAAAAAATATTTGTATCTTTTTCAACATAAAATCCTCTATTCTCATAAGCATATTTTAAACTTATTTTAACCTTAAAATGATGCTACCTAAATAAAACATACCAATAAGAATTACATATCAAAATTTTTGTTTTAATTATGCTTTATTGAATGTCAGCTACACATTTATATAATACATCAAATGCATAAAATAAATCGTGTAAAGGATGGGGGCTGATCTTCTGACCCAGGTACTCTAACCCTACCTTGTGCCATGTGTAAATGACCCCGATCTCATAGCACAAGGTAGGGTCAGAGAATTTTAAGGTGTAAAAGATGAGTTTCGATTATTAAAGATTAAATCTTTCAATTATTACACATAAATAGATGAATTAGATCTCATAGCACAGAATAAGGCTAGTGTACCTGAGCCGGAGAATTTTAAGGCGTAAAAGATAGATTTCGATTCTTAAAGATCAGGTCTTTCAATTATTACGTTCCTATCATATTTCATTAAATCTAAGAAATCCGATCCTCGTGAATCGAAGCCCATCTTTTACACGATTTGTTTTGTGCATTCAACATAATCATTCATCTGTAGTCTACATAATCGTACAAAGAACTTTGGTCAGAATCGGAAGGATGATTCTGAAAATCCTTCAACCATGCTAGACAGGCGTTAGCGTTACAGTATAACTCAACTTTGTTTTATTGAATAAGCTTGATTTTCACGTGCACAATGATCAATTATATTCACAGCTATCTGACGACATCGTACTGACGTAGCTTTGTCAGATTTTCCAAAAGCAAAAGGAGCGTAAGTGTTTCACGTGACCAATAAGGTATTTCTTACGTGATTCAACACTTTAATCTTTTTTGTAAAGTATTAACCGATGTTTTAAAAACTCCTTCAGATCTCTGGTCTAACCGAAAAACCTCTAAATTTGTTATTAGTCCGGTTCGGTTTTACCTACTAACCTCTTTGTATAAAAACTGGTCGGTTTAACCTTTTTTGATCAGATCGGACGGTCCAGTTCGGTCCGGTTTTTATTTATACCTCCGTTGAGCGGCTACTGAGGCTTGGAAGCTGAGGTGAGCGTGTCTGTTGACTCGATGATGGAGTTGGATTGGCTGGGGGAGGAGAAGAAGAAGCATTGGGAGGCGAAGATGGTGGCGAGATTAGGAGGAGAATCAATGTCAAAGTCGGAATCAGTGTCGGTGTCGGAGGAGAAGGAGGAGTTGGTTGAGTGAGTGCTGAGGGACTTGGAGGTGGAGATAGAGAAGAGGTCATAGACAGTGTTGAAGTTCTTGGTCATGGTTGATGTTTCATCTTATTATTTGGTGGGCAATGGATGTAAGGATGAGATTGTTGTGGGAAGGCATTTGAGGAAGCTCTTCCAAAAGATGGTAGACATCTAAGCTCTTAGTAGTTGTGCCATCGGTGCTAGGCAGGCATTTGAGGAGCCAAGGAGAGTAATAACATTTTCTTTTTAGTTTTGATTTGTTTAGTGAGGAGCGGCGAAA
>JANJEY010000005.1:4004148-4027544 GCA_024703695.1 Erythroxylum cataractarum | reverse complement strand
TGTAGCCAAGTGAGGGCGTTGAGGGGTGTAAGTCTCCGATAACTGGAACAGCTACGTAGTGATACACACTTCCAATCCGACTTTGGTGAGTCGATGTCTTCAACCAGTGAGTGGTTTAGAGGAAGAAGCGTTAATCTTATGAGGGTTAATAGACCTTAGGTCATAATTTCCGTGTTGTATTCCCTGTGTCATCACCATAGGACATACGACGCCCTAAGGACCCAATAGGCAAGAATTTTCAGGATACCCAAAGACAAAATACAGCAGAAGAACACCAGCTAAAGAATCAAACCCAACAAAACACACCAACTAAAGAACCAAACATGAGCGCAGGTACAATCTCTTTCCTCTGTTCTTCATCGCTTCTACTTCTTACAATTACCCTTAAAGTTCCATGCTTTTTATACAGTTAAAAACTAAAATTTAACGAAGTTCCTTTCTTTTGGCTGTTCTTCACAAAATATTGATGGGTTTATGAGAAAAGGCAGAGCTTTCAAGTTTTTAAGTTTGTAGTGGTGATGGGTATTTGATCTAATTGTCGCCTACAAATGCTCAGATCAGATTCCCAAATTCGCAATTTATGAGGAGCTTCTATGTAGAATTAAAAAATAGCGATGGGGGTAAGAAAATAGAGGTTTGTGGCCTCTTTATCGGAAAGCTCATAGTTATTTCATTGATTAGCTTCGTGGGTTTTATTATTATGAGTTCAATCGAAGTAAAGCTATGTACTTTGATGTTTTGATTGAGCGATGCACTATGGACCATCTTTTCTTATGTTCTTGCTCTGTTATGATTAATCATTCAGGATAAACCTACACTGCTTATTGAATTTACATGGTGAAATTGCTGAATTAGAACCCCCCCTTTTTTTTTTCTCTCTCTTTCTCATCCTCTTGCAAGGCTTATTTCCATATTCTCAGAGGATGGCATGTGTGTGACAGGTGGTGCATTTGGAGGAAATAGAGGGCTGAGACCCGTGCCACCAGAAAAAGGGATCTTCCCTTTGGACCATTTGCACGAATGTGACTTGGTATTGTTTTTGTGAAGATCTTGCTGGTGATTCATTATTTGAGAAGTTTTGCTTGGACCAGGAAAGCACATTGACTTCTGTCTCAGGTTGTGTAACCTCAGTTATCTCTATGTTTCAGGAGAAGAAAGACTACCTTAATTGTCTCAAATCTTCTGGTCACAAATCTGACAAATGTAGAGTTTTCTCAAAGAAGTACCTGGAATGTCGTATGGAAAAGTAAGAATCTCGGTATTTTCTAACATGTCCGAACTTTTTCTTTCTTTCTGTTCTTACCAAGTTTCATTTGGATGTCTGCTGAATTCGGAAAATATGGAGTTCATTGTTATTCCACTGTTATCTGCTATCCTGTTGAAGTGCAACTTATTACTATTCACTTTTTAAGTTTGCTTCCCAGGATAAATTCACTGGAGCATTTGATAAGTTCAGTGGTGCAATGCAACAGTGCTTAGTTTTTTGCTCAACTTCTTTATGGATTTTGGTTTTATCAACTGCAACAGATCTTGCTCTCCCTTTTAGTGTCGGTGAATGGTTAGCAACAATTATGTCAAGGGATTGTTGAAAATTTAATTGGAAGTGCAATTATGATCCACGAAGTTAACAGTAGTTTCTGCAGCTTTTCGGCTAGATTATTTGTTAAACATGCCTGACTATATCAGTAGAAGCCTTAAAGTTTCAGGTGATACAGGGAAACTGATGTGCAGTGTGGTAACCATGTCTAGTTGATAACATTGATATCTTCATTTTCTGTTGTTATTTCATCATCCATTGTAATCAATAGACATAAAGTCTTTTTCCTTCTCCAGTTTTCCTACTCTTACCTACTTTTTACTCATTGATATATTACAGAAACTTGATGGCGAAACAAGACATGTCAGAACTTGGATTTGGAAAGGAATCTGATGGAGAAATTTCTGCAGAAAACAATGATGGAAGTATCAATAAGAGAAGTTGAACTAGCCAGAACTTAGAACACAGGATTTGGGGAGCTTTCAGAGAGTTCATAGGGTTGTCATTTCGTTTGACTGGTAAACTCTTATTTCTGATCGGAGATCCTTTGCAGTGGCAGATCTGAACCTGCTTTCAGATTTAGGGAGCAAACTGACAAAACCCTTGATTGTAATCGCCAGTGAAATTTACAGAAATTGTATAAATCTTGCCAATACCTTTATTGACAATTCCATAGCCAATTCCTGAATTGTTTCATAAGTTCCAGTCATTTTTCTTCAGCTATTTTTCTCTGCCGAAGTAGCAGTATCATCTGTAAGAGGTTACTGTTTCGACTCATTTTTATTCGGCCATTTTGTTCTGCTGAAGTAATCTGCAAGAGGTTACTAAGCTTCATTAGCGAGTTTAAAATCTCAATTCTCTGAGTACTGACCGACAAGAATCACATGGTTAATTTTATGCAAAGGAGTGAAGTCCCTATAAGCAGCAGGATTTCCAATCAAGTAAACTGGAAATTTGAAGTTTAACAAAAAACTGGTGAAATGGCTAAAGTTTACTCAATTCATGGCATGTTTCTTACTACTACTGCAGGCCTTATCTTCAATTACCTTTCATCCATTTTAATCCCCTTCTCCCATACTCCTTAAAGCGGATCAAGGTTGTGAAACAACTCAAGAAGACAAGGATGATACATACAAGAAATAAATTCGTCTTCAAGAGTCAACCTTGAAGACCAGACCTGTTGAATACCATGAGTAATTGTTAAATTCTAACTCTTCTGGTACAAGCAATGCCTGCCACTTATAGCAGAGTGGTTACTTCTAGTATTCGGCATTTAACTACTAATCCATGCAGCATCTCTCACATTTGATTCGTAGAAAAAAGTTTCCTGGGATTGCAAAGTCAGGACTCTGAAACGCAAACAAAGATACAAAATGAAACCGGTTCATCTTTCTTTTAACCTACCTTATGCTATGCAGGTCGTTAAAAGGATAGAAATCAAACAACTTGGAAAACAAACCTCTAGTGCGAACAGGTATATAGGAAAATGCATAATGTTAGCAACTTGGAAAACAAACCTCTAGTGCGAACAGGTAGAGAGGAAAACGCATACTGTTATCAACTTGGAAAACAAACCTCTAGTGCGAACAGGTATCTAGGAAAATGCATAAAGTTTCTGATAAACCACAGCTCTAAGCCTCAACCAGGTAGCAATGGAATAAACCACAGGCTTTCACCACAATAATATGACAGAGAGAAGAGAATGAAATATCAACATGCGTAAGGTACAGTATAAATTGTTTTTGTATTCCATTTTTGTTCACCTCAAACAAGCATTGAGGCAAGAAGGAGAAACATGAAAACACGAAATAAGAAGCACTTCTTAAATACATAACCAGAAACAAACTATCGAAGCTTGCATTACCATAAGAAGCTAAAAAGTAAAAGAAAATCTGTTTAGAAAGGGAAAAGGACAAAGAAAGAAACAAAAAAAGGATGTATAAAAAGCTAAGTACAACACATCTTTTTCTCTTCTCAAATACACAACCTACTTCCGAGCTCTAAGTACGCCTTCCAAACGACTCTATTCCCATCCAAAATGTTGTCAACGTGACTCCATTATCAACAAAAAAATGTATCACTATTGAGCTGACAAATTTCAGGCAAGCGGCGAAGCAAAATACCGAGAACCCCCTCTAAGAACATTCAATTCACCAAAGATTTAAGCCACTCTCCTGGGATCACGGGCTGCTGCAACATGATCCTGTATCAGTGAACACAGATTAATATTAGGCGTTTATCAAGGTATATGGTATATTTATATGCATAACCTTGCACACCTTCAAAACTCAAAACTCAACCTAGGGAATTAATGCAATAGTCTTGTCTCGCCACTAGAAACAACTTCTCCCAATAGAAGCCAACACATATTTTGAAATTAATGGACTTTTTACAACATCCAAACATAAATGCACATAATCTTAAGCTCACCGATATAAAATCAAATGCCTTCGTGTCCTCTTTCTTTGTGTTACTCATCATTGAGGTGGGACTTTGATTAGGAAAGTTTGACTGGAAAATATCTGGCAAGGTTGAAGAATATACACCTCCTTTAATGCCAGCAGCTTGACTAGCACTAACATTTTGTGCATTCAAGCTGTTTAGATGCTGGAAGTTGGACATTGTAGCAAGAAGTTGTTGTTGAGTTAGAAGACTTGCACCATAATTTAATTGCTGAGAAAGAAATGCTGGATTCAACACCATGTCCGGTGGCAAGTTGTACGGCATACTCCCGGACAGTAACATTGAACTTGCATTCATACCAGTCAGCTGAGGACCAAGCACACCACTCAAATGATCATTAGAGACCGGTTGTCTGGGTGGAGTACTGGAATCCGAGAACAAACTTTCTGATAGGTCGCCAGAGGATGCTTCTTGCTGCTTGTTCTTAGAAATATTCACATTTATGAACATACCATCCATTAAATCGTTAATTTTGGTTTTGTTGTTGTCCTGATTTTGTGAAGGTTCAGGATTTGACCCAAATATATCAGAAAGCTCAGGTCCCTTGCCATTTGCTGATATATGATTCTCATCACTAACTGCCTTGTCACCTACAGTCATACCAGAAAACAAATCATCTACTTGTCCTCTACCCTCACCGGCATGAAATGAGACATCTGCAAAGGGATCATCATCATTTTTCTGTTCAATGCTGCTCACATCAGCGCCAAAACTATCTCCAAGTAAATCATCGAGAAAAGGCATAGCCGGTCTCATCTGATCTGCTATCTTTTGATTGCTTGAATCTTGTGAGGATTCATCTGCTCCAAAGAAATCAGTAGAATCTCCTGTATCAATTAAGTCAGGCATCTGGACATTAACGGTATCAGCCTTTACTGGTTTTTCTGAATAACCTACCACACCAGCAGCCTGTTCTCCACCCAAGAGGCTTAATACCTGTTGATCAGAGGCCAAGTATCCATGTCAGTAAGAAGCAGACATTTGAATTCAAACAATATGGTACTTAACTCACAAACAATAAGACAACACAAATACCTTGTTAGCCTTTTCCCTGAGAGAGTTTTGGGGAGATTCAGAGCACCGAACCAGGTCATCTCTGTTTTCACTAAAATATGAAGCCATAACGTAAAAATGTTCATCATCCTTCTTCCTCAGAATTGCCTCCAGCACACAGACTGCTTTCATGCGTACCTGATTGACAATCACAAAGGAACTTCATCTTTTTCAATACTTTCTATCAGAACACAGAATACTACAGTTTTAAGTCTGTAATAATATGCAATCACATCCAAAAAAACAAAAGAAAACAGATAGCCCGTATACAAGAAGCAGACATAATGAATCACGTTGTTGCCTGGACGTTTATTGGGATATTAAATATCATCTGAAATTAGGTAGCAAAAGGATCATGCCTGCCACAGTGGAGATTGAAGCTTGGATTCCAGGGCATGACTTAAAGCCAATGGATCCAATTTTGCAGCCTCCACCAAAAGAAGTTGGATTGCATCTCGAGTGGGTTGTAGACGTACACCACCAGATGTTACAACGGTCTCCAACAACCTCTCTTCACGAGTCTTACTATCACCCAAACCTGAACTGGACTCCCCATTTTTTGCTTCCGTATCCAGCGTTCTGGAACTTTGGCCCCAAGGACCACCAGCTACACCTTTAGAAGCTCCAAAACTTCCTTGATTGTCATTAGGCAACCGAACCGGTTCATATCTATCTGAATAATCAGATTCTATTGTCAACGATCTGTGAAGATTTGGGCTTTTGTAGTTTCCGTTGTCATTCTTCCTCTGTGAATGACCCTGTGTAAGACTACTAAGTCCCTGTTTGAAAGATGCACTCCCAAGACCAACTACTTCACTAAGAAAAGATCTCTTATCTTCTGTGGGCATGTCAAAATTCGTATTCCCAAATCCTTGTATTCTTCTGTTAAGATCATCTGCAGGTGCTGGCTTGTTCTCCTCTGAAAAAATAGCAGAGATTGCCTCATGAGCTGTTTCCCGCACAGCCTTATTAAGAGCATCCCCCTTCAAAGGGTCCGGCTGCCCTTTGTAATGAAACAATTGACGTACGGCCACAGAATGTCTTTGCATTTCCCTCCTGAACTCCACTCCAGACTTCCCCACAGCATATTTTATCAACCTCAGAGCCTGCACATATTTCAATAGCAGTAAACATCATCACTCTGAATAATCATAACTCAAGAATTAAACTCACCATTATTGCAATTTTGTACCAGCCCCAAATTCTCAAACAAATAATAACCAACTTTTCACTCTTCATCAAACTCCATAGTTTACATATCAAACAACACTCGAAAGAAATAAACTTCAAGGGCTATCACTCCCAAATTACTAGATCGGCCCAATAGCCCCTTAGATTTATCAAAGCAAAAAAGCGACATGCAAATTGCAATTACAAATTCCACCAAAATGAAAACCAAACCTAACCTTCTGTTTAACAACGGGGCTCTTGTGATCGAGGCGTTTCAATATAAACTCAGACACCTCCTTCACAATACTAGCATGAGATGATCTCAAAAGCTCGGAAATTTCTTCCAGTTTGTAAACCGGAGTGACCTTATCTTCATCGGAGGTCGCAGTATCGATCATCCTCGATCTCCAGTACGACTCCACGGCTCTCCTGCTTGAATCCATCTTCGTCCCAGTTAACACAACACAATTGCCCTCAAAAGCCCTAAAGAATTTCTGAAATCAAATTCAATCGAGATTCCACAGAGATCTCTAAGATCGTAGATCGAGTATCAGACACCGAATTACCAGGGTTACCGGGACGATGGAGCTATTATTACGAAACTAAGATGCTTCTTATGTAAAAATTGATTTGACCGATTGATTGTCAAAATGATCAAATTAGGGCTTCTAGAGAGCTATAGAGAGAGAGAGAGATTCAGACGAAAAGGAACAAAGGAGGATGGTGCGTCACCGACGGGTGTGGCTCTGGTTTGTCTATATAAACCTGCGCCGCCTACGCTCACGTTAGCATCTGTCTCTTTTTCTATTTTCTTATTTCATTTCTAAGATAATTATTTGAGACCATGTCCGTAAATTAATTAATAACATGTCCTAACAAAAATGCACATTTACAAAATTATAAAATAAGATTATTCATGAATTAATCTTTAATTTCAAATTTCACTTAACATTTTAATTTTAATTTTTATTATATTTGATAAACTTTTAATTTAATAAAATACATGCCATATTGTGTTTATAAAAATTATAATTGAAGTCATAAATTTTAATAAAAATTAAAAGTAAGTTATTTTTAAATAAAAAATTTATTTTATTATAATTTAAATCCCTCCAAGTGGGATTTTAATCATTTTAAATAATGAGAAACAAATAGTTGGAACAACATAGAAAATGGAATCCAACAATCATGCACCAGAAATGGCACCAAGTACATCCTCCAATTCATCAACAGTCATCTCATTTCTAAAGAGGAGTTTGAGGTAAGGAAGAACTCTGGGAAGCATAGGCAAGTCAGCTATGTTAACACTCATCATGTCGAAAGCAATACATGTTTTGTGCATGTGATTGTCATCAAACACAGGTATTTTGGGGTATCTTTGGCTGAAGTGAGTGAGGATCATTCTGTATGCACCTGCAGCGTCTCCAACTTCTATGGCTTCTTTTGTGGTGCTGTGGTTTCTGGCTATGGCTTCCTCCACCAAGTCATCTTCAAAAGTTGCCTAAAAATACAATCAAGGACTCAAATCATAAGCCTGTTTTCCACTGGTAACTTAACATGAATGAATTTCTTTTTTTTTCCCCGCACCCTATAAGATTCCGAACTCAGAAAGAGTTGTGGTTGAGTTTGTTACTTGCCTCGTGTATAAGAACAGTTGCTCCACGAGAAGCTTCTACTAGTTCGGGACACGGCCTGGTGTCACCTGAGTATACGAGCTTCCACCCTGGTATCACTTTTCCAACACTGTTGGTTCTCTCTGCTGCTTTCAATACAATACCAAATGCCTGAGGGCAGTGAACGACCGGAAAGCTGATTAAGGCCTCCAAGCCTGCCTCGCCAAGCACTTTCTTCAAGTTCTTTAGAAGTGGAAAAGCCATGCTGTTGTCCGTCTGACTGCCTGGTCTCTTCCAATAGCTCTGCATAACGCTTCCTCTTGTAAACAAAGACGACGTAGTATGTCGACTTCCCGAAGGTGGGCAATTCTCATTCGACTCTGACTCGCCATCATTCTCGAAAGCATCCCATGAGGCTTCTGTAGTGCTCCTACAATCGATGAATTGTGAATCTAAATCCTCGAGTCTTTGATATGCATCTAGAAACCGCTTGAGCTGCCTTGGTCCTACAACAAGTAATGGCTCATGGACAGTGCCTTTCAACAAATCACGTCGAAGAGCAAGTACTCTTGCTAATCCTGTATGGTGATCAGCGTGAATATGAGAAATCCAAATGCATCTTAGGTTTCTCACAGCCTCATCAGCACCCTTCACTCCATACCTGTCGTCATCTAACATCAATGATACTACATTAAAGAACAAACAAGACCAGTAATCAATCAACCGTAAGTTTTTGAATAGTGTCACCTTCTTTTCAGCTGTCCCAGAGTTCCTTCACCACAGTCTAGGAGCAAGCCTCCTTCAGAGAAGAGGTTAATATAAACAGAACTAACATTCCTATATTTGGAAGGCTGTGACGAACCAGTCCCCAGGAACACAATTTCCAGGTCATCTCTACGTATGTTTTCTAAACAGCTCGGAAAATTATTCTGCTCTAGCCAAGGCTCTTCAATCATAATTTTACTATCTTCCACAGTAGAGTTTCCTTTTGTTCCTCCAGGACCATGCCAGAATTGGCGAATATGTTGGGCAGCATCTTGAATCCCTGGAATCTCTGCAAGTAACTCATTAATGACTTCTGAGGGAGTCATCAGACTTGGAACATTTGATTTGTCTAATCCAAGATGAACATGAGGTCGCAAAGTGAACTGAAGAACAAGAAGATAAGAAATATTGCTATTACTTGTTGAAAATGGAAACTTGATTCTAAAGTAAAATAAAAACATACAATTTTAAGTCTATAACATTTTGAAACTATTTAATGAAAAAGTCAATAACATCCTGGGTTTAACAAACAAAAAAGTTCATACCTTCAGGAGATTTTCAGCAGCTAAGCTTTCACCAAACTTTTGAACAGGACTCTGATTAATGAAAACAAGATCATGGTCGAGTTGCCTCAGACATTCTAAAAGACAACGAGTCAATAATGACCCAGAAAAACAATTTAAAGATATAAGACAAACCTCGCCAGATAAGATGGAGTTTGGTGTTGAGTTGAGAAGTTTCTCCATTGAACAAAAACCTGGGGCTGGAAAAAACTGAGGACACAGGTAATTAAGTCGTGCAGCAATCCGTGCGCTAGATTTCAAGATAGGAATTTCCGCGTTCTTCCTGCAAAGCACACGAGTAACAAAGAGAACCATCAAGGGGACATACGACCAACTTTCTCTAGAAGAGCAATAGCTAAAAGGTTACTCACATTTCATGCCCAGCCATTATATGTTGTACTGAACCAAATTTTTTAATCCAATTCTGGTAACCAGTACTGTTTATTACAGAAGTAGGACTTAAATGAATGATACAAGTTACATTCTTAGCATCCTCTTGTGATTTGTCTGTAAGGCGTGTATAATAATTGTTCAGAGAATGCGTGGATAACAATTCCTGTGCATGAAATTCTGTTGGGCAATCAACAAGAAGTACAATGGGACCAGGAATGGAAGGATCCATCACATCACTTGGTTGAACCTACACATCACAACAATCTTGTATATCAGAAAATAGAGTATCAATCTGAGTACAAAAGAAACTTTGGATAACCATAAACACATTTCTCTTTCAATGAATTACAAACGCACCATGATATCCTGGTGATCTGACTTGACCGATTTCCCACATTGCAATTCACTGTATTTCGGCCCAGGTTTAAGACCAAGAGCCTTAGCTTTCTCTGGGTCAAATCTTCCCATTATTTCAGGCAATTCACAAACATATACTACAGACATATCACCAGGTTTTACCACAGACCCTTGTGAACCGTTAGCTCCTAATAGTATGGCCGAGATTTTGACAACTTCATTATTTACAAGAACAACGGTGTCTGAAAGATTGCTTGAATCTGGCAGGATAGCAGCATCAGAATCAAAGCTCCTCGTGTGAACCATGGCAGCATGTGGGATGAAGGATTTCATAGCATCAACCAAATACTTCAGATCTGAAGGACCCCATATGTTTACCTTAAGAAAGCAGCAGCTAAACTAATCAATAAGTGACCGTCTTACTATGCATTTACAGAGCAAATTACCATACAGGGTGCTTGTATAGACATGAATTACTAGGATACTCACTGACATTCCTTCTTCCCCCATGCCAGCCAAAGTCAAAAGCAAGCCTATGAAAGAGAACAAGAACTTTGTGATTAAGACTGTCAACAACTTCTTGAAAACTAAAATCAGTTAATGTCATGCTAATAACTCATTTGATAAAATTTAAGCAAGAAAGTTGAGAAATAGACAATGTCTGATCTAGAGAAACTCAAACCTGGAATCCCACCAGCAGTTTCTGAACAAACCCGTGAGAGGAATATGTGATCTATCTGAAAATTTACAAAATCAGTATTGGCATCCAAAACCTTCTCCGATAAAATCCAAAAAAAATTTCAGTAGAATAGCATCCAACACTGAATCTCTAGAATATTTATCACCATAACCAATTTGTAGGTATTACATACTTTTGATAGCTTAATCTTATGTTCTGTGCAGAACCGTTGCAACCCCTGAAAGCAAAGTTCCAAATATAATCATCAACATAGAGTGGATACAATGTTATTGCAAAGAAAGATACATCAGCTAAGGGCAATTTGTCATTAGAATTTGAACCCAATTCTCTACAACTTAAATGCCAATGAAAGAGGAATATATCCTGAAATCAAATACATTTCTTCTTTATATGCTTCATTCTAAGCATATAACATCTAGCAGAAAACAAATTTCAGTTTATAATAACAGCTTAAGGGTACAACTTTTTTAAACTCTTCCACAATATCATTACCTCTCCAGCATTAAAAATAAACCTTTGCTTGTCAAAGAAGAGTAAGACTGAAGGTGACGTATCCTGCGTATCCATTCCAGTCCCTAAAATCTGAAATGTATCCAAAAAGCCCGCACAATCAGTAATTAGTCAGCCTCTAGAACCTATATAAACCTATGTCCGTTCACCAGGAAATAGAAAATGGCTAAAGAAAACAATTTTACACTACTCACGCAGCCAAAACTCAAACTCTATTCCAAATCAAGTTTCAGAATAAAGCCCTCGATAAACCAAAGCTCAAACAAGAAGCAAACACTTAAAAAAAAAAACCATTAACAAAACATTCATCATCTCCAACTCCATATTTAAATTTACCTTTCATACAAAAGACAGCTTTATCATTTCTAAAGGAAAAAAACAAAGATAGTCAAGTGAGAACATAAAAGAAAAAGATAGAAGAAAACAGAAAACTCTGTTCTTCACTTCAACCTTTTAAAACCAAAAAAACGAACAAAATCCAATTTAAAAACAGACTAAATCAGTGACCAAAAAAATGTACCTGTACATAGGAGATGGTATTAGTGGGATTAAGCTTTCGAACTTTGAGCTGGAGATTCTTTCTGGGTTTATCACTATTATCTCTACCTTCAGCTCTTCTCTTATTAAAACCCACCAAAGAATCCTTACCACCATCCTCCATTGGAGGCCCTTTGTCTGCTTCTCTGCTCTTTCCAGTATCTTTAGCAGCACTACTGCTTCTGTTTCGATAATTGAAAAACTGGCGCTTGGGCACCGAACGTAGGCGTTTAGGAGAAGAAGAAGAAGAAGAAGATATGGTGAAGAAAGAATGATACTTTGGTTTAGAGAAAGAGACGGCGAGAGAGGGTTTTAGGGGTGAGAAGAGGAAGCGAAGACATGGGACTTGGGGCATTTGTATAAGAGAGAAAGGCGGAGACTTTGTAGTTTGTAGGGGTTTTAGGAGCAAGGTGCCATCTCGCAAGAGACGGGAAAAAGTTGCTATCTTCTTTTTTTTAAAATAATTTTTTTAATTTAATTTCTAAATTTTTATAGTTTAATTTATTTAAAAAATAATTAATTAATCATGAGTAATTATTTTTTTCGTCGTTATTGTCGTCATCATCACACCCATTCTGAAATTTCGCAGTAAAGCAAAATTTGAAGAAGTCTGATTGTACATAACCTTATCCCTATAAAATAAAGAAGCTGTTTCTTATAAATTCACATATAAATGTAACATAAAAAATAGTTATGAAAAAAAACTCAAAATATATAAGTAAATAAATTACCATTCATACATAAGGAAAATAATAATAATAATAATAATACTAAAAAATAAATAGTAATAATAATTAATAATTAATAATAATAATAATTTATAAATCAAAATAAAATAATTAAATCTCTTTTATTAATATTAATATTTTTATTTTTATTTTTTATTTTTAACCAACTTTATAAAAGTTTAATATGTTATAATCTTTTAAATTTTAAATTTTAAATTTTATTAATTTCACTTTAGTTTCATTTTTAAATATTGGGATTGAGAATTAAATTTCACTATTATAAAAATTTGTAACTCAAAAACGACATTTATGCAAGGTATGGGAAGCTGTTATCTTTTTTGAACTTAAATTAATAAATTTATGATGATATAGAATGTCAATTAACTTAATTTAAAATCAATAAATAAAATTTAATCTGACGCAATTTCAATTAACCTTAAACCAAATTAAAAACATTTGAACTTTAATTTAAACTTTGGATTGTAAAAATTTTACCCAACTTAAATTTAATATTTTTAATCTAAAATTTGATTAGACTCAAGCTTTTTTTGTTAAGTTTTTATTTTGAGTCGGGTCTAAACTTTTTAATTTTTTTTAATATTAAAAAAAAAGATTGAAAATAAAACCGATAATATAAGAAATTTAAAATTTAAAAGGTTCAACTGGTATTAAATCATCAATTAAAAATTGAATATAATTAATATAATTGAAAGAGACTGTCTTTACTTATTAAAAAATTTAAAGTTTAATTAAAAAGGTAAATTTTAAATGAAATTTATTTTATTTTATTTTGTTTTATAAAAATTGATTAGTTTATAAAAATTAACTAATGAATTAATAAACTGACCAGTTTTAATAACAAGAGTTAAATATTAAAAATGAACCTAAAATTAGTCATATCAATATTTTTTGAAATTTAATTGAAAAAAAAGATTTTTAAATAAAAATGATTTATTTTGTTTTATAAAATTCGATTGTTTATAAAAATTGGCTGATTAATTAATAGATTGATCTTTTTTAGATAAGAAAAATTATTAAAATAAATCGAAATTAAAAATTAAAAATTGTTTATAAAAATAATTAGCCGTTTCAATAATCATATTAAAAACTTAATTCGAACTTTTAATTGTTAATTTTGACATGTTCGCTTGGAACTTTTCAAGCTCAGCCTATTTTAGCTAACGACCAACTCATTTTTATGACTCATTCATACGGAGATAAGATGACTAAGAACCACCACACACACAAACACAGACACAAAGCTAAACCCCTCACTCTCTTTATGTAAATATCCTACACAACTATCTATCATGTTATGACACCCATTTGAAGTATCCAAACTTATGGGTACTCTCCAACTTAACTCCTATGTTCTTCCTTCTTTCCAACATCCTCGGACCTTCACTCACTCTATATACACCAACAAGACGACCCTTAAATCCCGGACCCATGTCAGCTTCTCTCGACACATGACCAAAGCCATAAGCACTGTCCCTGAGAGTACATCCGACTTCACAGAGCCAGAAGAACCACCGGCAGTGCATATTGCGTTTGTTCATGTTAAGTTCGTTAGTCACTTAGTTAGTTACACAAGTTTAATGTAATGCTGTTTCCTGGAACTTACTTGGAATTGGTTCATGTTGGTGTTTGGTTTATAGTCTGTGTTACTACCAGATGGCACTCCTGATTTGCATTTTCGAAAGGCTTGTGGAGGCCAGAAACTTAGAGATATAATGTTGGATACAAATGTTGAGCTTTATGGACCTTATGTAAGTCAGTTTCATTATTTTAGAAGTGTTTTTTGTGGTTGAGGAAGCTTTATGTAGGGATGACATTGGGCTCGATTCCGGCCTTAGGCCTGATCGGGTCCGGCCCGTCCATTGTTATTCCTAAAAAGATGTGGTGATTTGGAGATTAATTTTCATTTTTGCAGGGTAGACCATTGTGCAACTGTGCTGGAGGAGGGACTTGTGGGACTTGCATGGTTGAGGTAACTTTCAATTCAAACTAATCTTGATTATGAAGTGGGTTTAAGTAGGGTAGTAATTTAGGTTGGAATCGAGTTAATCAAATATAAAGTTAGTAAGTAATCTCGATTAAGTATTATGATAAACTAATCGACTTCAGGCTCGAATTTCGGTTTAAGTTAAAATTTTTCTATATTAAATTTATCTATACGTAAAATAAGTGATTCTAGCTATCTCGAATGTATTAATTTTAATGGTTGACATTAAAATATCCAGTCGAATCATTTTATCTAAGCAAGTTTAAACTAATGAAAATTGATCCATTACTACTGACTAAGAATGTAATTATTTATAAATTGGCATGATTAAGTTGGTTTATCCAAAATTACATAATCAAACAGGTTCTTGAGGGGAAGCACCTACTTAATCCTCGTACGGAAAACGAGAAGGAGAAATTGAAGAAGGTATTTTTTTTAATTAATTAGTTAATTTATTTTTACTATTAGTGTAATAACTTTCAATAATAAATAAAAATTCACTTTCCTTTTTCATGGTTTCTTCTTTGAGTTAGGAAAAAATAGAACATAGTTGATATGATATTTTTATTTAGTAGCTTATCTATTAAGCAGAGGTAAGATTATGTATTACTGAACATTCTTAGATCTTGCGTGTTAACGAGACTCCTATTGAGCCTTGTTAACTGAACATTCTTAGATCTTGTGTGTTAACGAGACTCCTATTGAGCCTTGTTAACACATATGCGAGTGTTATATATTAAAAAGAAAAAGAAAAAAGAAGATTGATATATAAGTCTAGCACTATTCTACCTACTGTCAATTGATTTTAGAATGAAACTTTATTTGAGCTTGTGCGTGGTCTATCTTTTCTTCTCGTGTGAGCCCATAGGCCCATTGCAAAATTTTACATGGTATCATAGCAAGTTTGGTTTGGATTATGAATTTTTCGGTTGTCCATCTAGATGTCTAGTCCTAGCAGCCTAGTCCTGTTACCATTATGTTTATTCCAAGTGGCAACTGAATGTCCAGTTTCAGTTATAATCGAGGGAGATGTTGATAACACCCACATGTGAGTATCTTATATCGGAAAAAGAAGGGAAAAAAGAATAACATTTAGGAGATTGCTCCACCTATTGCCAGTTGATTTTATAATAGAATCTCACTTTAACTTATGTGTGGTATAACTTTCCTTTTTGTGTGAGTCTATATGTCCATAACAAAATTTCACAGTTGTTGTTGTTGTACTATAGTCTCAATTTGTTAATATTTTGTTGTTTTTTGCTACTATAGCATTTTAAATTAGGATAATAAAATAATTAACATGTGTTTGTAATTATTTTTTTAGAAACCAAAAAATTGGAGACTTGCTTGCCAAACCACAGTTGGAACTCCTGAATCCAAAGGACTGGTACCTATTATTAGTTAATTAATGTTCTTGTTATAATTAATTTTATATAATTATTTCATATATATATATATATTTTTGGGTTTCATATTTTGTCAATTTGATGCAACTTATCATACAGCAGCTTCCTGAGTGGAAAGTGCTATATATATATATATATTTGGGTTTCATATTTTGTCAATTTGATGCAGCTTGTCATACAGCAGCTTCCTGAGTGGAAAGTGCATGAATGGAAATACAAGAGAGTGCCACCTTCTGAATTTTTTAACTTTTAAGATATTTTTTTTTTTGTATTAGTCCTCATAATATCTATAATAAAAATTTAAATATTAATATATGAGCAATTCTTTTGTATTATAGTCATCATAATATTATTTAATAGATTGACGCTTTTTTTCAGTAATGAAACAAAACAGTTCTAGAAATTTTAATTTACTTATTGTTGTTTGTTTCGAATTTTTTTTTCCTTTTTTGCATGTGTTAACTTCGATGATTAAAAAACTTAATTGATTCAATAGATTTAACTATAAAAATCATGAATAATTTAAATTTTTGGTTCGGTTTTAATTTTTATGTTCGATTTACTTTAATAACTCTTATTGTTAAAAACTAATCAATTTATTGATTAATCAATCAATTTTTAAAAATTAATAAGTTATTGTAAATTAAAATAAATCATTAAGTTTCGTTTAACACTCTTCTTTAATTAAACTAATTCTTCGATAGATGAGAACAATCTCTTTCCTATTCAAATTCTTTAATTTTATTTAATCTTTATTCGATTTTATGACGATCTAATTACAATTGAATCTTTTAAACCTTAAATATCTTATTATACAAGTTTAGGTTCCAATCGCGTTTTTAAACATTGGATTTAATATTACTAAACACTTAAAGTTATCTAATTTTGATTAATTGTTTTAGAAGTCCGTGAATAACAAAAATTCTCTACCTGTGTTATTTTTTTCTGAGGCTAAAAGAGACACATCTAATTTATGATTTTATTGATACCAAAATTTATTTAATTATTTTGAATTATTAAAAATATTTTATAATATTAAATAAAGAATTTTAATATTAAATAATATTTTATATTGAGTCTTTTTTTTGTTGATACAAATGTTTTGATACTATTAGCACTCCAAATTATACTCAATACATTAAATTGTTATTTGAAATAATTAATCTTACAAAAACATTAATAAGTATCTTAAATTTTTTAATACTTAAATTTTTTTATAAGTTAAAGTTTAAAATTGATCGCTTTTATTAAATTCAAGTTTTGAATTAATTTTTAAATTTTAAATCAAATTTAGTCGGATTTTAATTGAATTTAACTTAAATTTGACTTGAATTATGGCAAAATCAAACTTTACATGTCTGATTATAAGCTATAGCCCTGAAAGAAACTTGGCGATGATACATTATTTTCTAAGAGCTGCATTATTAGATAAAACCAAACCCTATAAAATACATTAAATCTTCTATTTCAGTTATTCTGTTAAATCTCATCTATATATTTTTATAGAGCTAATATTTAATAGAATATAATAGAAACACGGATATGTGACGATAAATCAAACATTCCATTCCATCACATCATTGACTTTACAACATCAAAGGACAAGATCAAATTCAAGACCAAGAAATTCAGAAAGAAAAAAATGAAAAAAGAAAGAAAGAAGAGCATAATCTGATTACTCCTTTTATTTTTTTTTAAAAGGGGGACTACAAACGAAGACAAGAATGTTGGAACTTGGACCTCAAACAAGTGGATTTTAGTACTCATTAGACAATGGAGAATGGTCATGATGAATGTACAAGTTTGCATAGACAAGACCAGCTAGACCTCCACCAATAAGAGGACCAACCCAGTAGATCCAGTTCTCATGGAAGTCGCCACTTGCCACAGCAGGTCCAAATGATCGAGCAGGGTTCATGGATCCACCTGAGAATGGTCCTGCTGCTAATATATTGGCACCAACTATGAAACCAATGGCTATTGGAGCTATAGTTCCCAGAGAACCCTTCTTGGGGTCAGCTGCTGTTGCATAGACTGTGTAAACTAATGCAAAGGTGGTCACAATCTCCATAACCACTCCTTCAAATGCTCCAACACCAGATGCCAAACTGTGGGTTGGAGTTGTCTGCAACATTAAGAAATCAGTAAGTTCTTATGCAATACAAAGAAACTGAGGAATCTGTCTATGAACTGAGTCTGTTTTGGCTTACCAAGCCTCCGGTGACGAACTTGAGAAGGAAGCATGCAACAATGGAGCCAAGAAGCTGAGCTATCCAGTAGAAGATGCCTGTGAGGACTGTGATTTGGCCACCAAGAGCTAAGCCAAATGTAACAGCAGGGTTGACATGGCCACCAGAGATGTTGGCACCTACTGATACTGCAACAAAAAGAGCAAATCCATGGCAGATGGCTATAGCTACTAGACCAGCTGGATCAAGAGCTGCATTTGATGTCAACTTATCTGCACAATTAAACGAGGCAAACCAAAGTCAGAATCTAGAAAGAACATGTATGTGTTATGGAGATCGAAACCATTGGATCATTCTCTGCATGGCCATGCATGAATATCGCACGATCTAAGTGATAACTACATGATCATGCTAAGATCACAAAGGATCTACTTAGAGCTACAGTGTTTAAAGAGAAACATTAGATAAAAGGTGATTCATATGTTGGTATATAAGCATATTAACAAGAGCATCAAAACACAAGAAAAACTATATATGTTAAAGAGGGGGACTAACTGTAAGCAATGGCTGAACCAACACCAGCAAAAACAAAGAGCAAAGTTGAGATAAACTCAGCAAGATACGCTTTTAAAGATCCTAAACTAAAGGAATCATCAAAGCGACCAAAGGCGATTCTGGCCATTGTTTGAGAGCAGATAGGTAAGTCAAGTGATGGAAGTGTTGAAGATAAGAGTATAAAGAGATCATAAGGATACAGAAAAGTTCAGATAAGAAAAGCCTGTATTAGGGTCATATATATATATACTGCTACTGCTTGAAGTATGGAACAGGATAAACGTGAGAGAGGTGTGGTGGGTATAAATGAGATTAGTCTAATTAAATGAAGTCACGATGAGATGAATAGTATTATCATGTAGGTTAAGGATAAAGAGAATATTGTATCTTCCATGAATGTCCAAATACGTTATTTCCTGCTCATAGCTGTCATTATAAATCATTATTGAACATGTCTGCATGCCCATTACTTTACTAGAAATGTCTGGATCCTCATCAATGACTCTTCCATGTGACCAACCTCTGTGCATGTTTGAAAAAGAAGAAGGCGGTGTGGTGGAGGTGGGGCAATGGGGTTGAAGTAATGATAAAGAAAGGGTGGTGACTGAGGCGTGGCTGGCTTTATAGCCACAAAATGCACCGACCATTTCATAAAATGAGCTCAAAAGTTGGAGATTTACATCAGAATGGCTAGGATTGATGTGGTTTTTAGTCTCAGTGAGGCTTTGGATATCAACTATATGTTTATGTTAATGGACGGCTTAAATGCATTGGAAGGAATCTCTATGACGTCTCTTTGATCATAAAGAAAAGTTCCCACAGAAGAAGATAAAGTTTTTTTTTCCTTATGTTCCATCAACTTTCTCCAGTTGTTTTTATGCTAAAGTAGTCATACCTATTGTTATTTTGCCCCTTGGCCTATAGTGGAAGGGACTCTAGATATGGACTAGGGGATTCTTTTATCCTGTTCTTGAAAGGATTGGTGAATTCTCCAGTGTGTATCATGATCCATTGTTGAAATTGGGAATGCGCCTTACTGGAAGTGATGACTCTTTAATCATTGTGTTTTGAAATTGAAGAATCCATGAAATGTTAAAACCAAAGAGGGTTTTAGAAACAAGGGATGCATTTATCACATGCTCTGTCTCCATTTGCTTATTAAGGTCCAAGGAAAAATGCTGTCTCATTTGGTACAAGTCAATAAGCAAAGGATGGAAATAGTATTATGAGCAATAGAAAAAGAGTAATTATCCGTTAGTTCAATGGTACTTGAGGTCAGCACCCTGTGTTAAGTAGCTCTGCTTTGCAATAACTCATTTCTTCAATGAAACTGAAGAATATCCCAAGACCAAATCAATCATTAAAGTTATTATATGCCATAATCATCAGACAGAGGATGCTCAAGTTATATATTTAAGTTGGATCAAGTGTCAAGGACTTCTCATCTCTATTTCTTTTATGTTCAGCTGGAAGTGTCATAGTGTAGTCATAAACATGGAACAAAAAATTTTGGCAGGGAGACAAATGCATTATACTAGCTGTTGCTAAAAGTTTGAATCACCATCACTCTTCATTGCAATCCAGGTTGTCAGAGGAAAATATTAAAGTAAAAGGGTTATGAGTAATCAAAGAGCTAAACGGTCGTAAAAACTTTCGCACCACATACATACTTATGTTTCCAGTCAGGGGAATGTTTGTTCGGTAATGGCTCCCAGTTTAAATTAATCTACGTGCAAGCTTCCAGGGAAAGGTATTGAAGCACAACAATGGTAGTATCCAGTTTCATCAAAGACAAAAATCTGTGAAAGATGAGCTTCCCGGATAAGATATTCTCCCCAGTCCTCGGTTCCAAACTTCTTAAAAATGCCACGGGCATCAAATGAATCCTGTTTTCTTCTTTGATTCCTGAAAAGTTAGTTTCAGGTAATGTAGTTGGCCAGACAGAACAAAACCATGATCCAAGTAATGCAGACACAAAAAAAAAGAGCAAGAAACAACAGCATTAGTACCTTTTCCTGTACCTCACATTCATTACTGTGGCATGCAACTGCAGTTTAGAAGACAACAAACAACTTCCATTAGCAAATTTATGAGACAAAAAGCACCATAGCAATCGATTTAATTTCATGCATGAGGTAGATTTTTGATCCTGTGTCAAAATCCAGAGAACAAACATATGCTTGGCAAACATAAAGTAATGCAGTTGACAGAATGTAACAACTAATCAACGGAAGAGAGCAAGATATTTGTAGTTAACATGTAAAAAGCCACATGTCAACAGCATTTCAAGCACAACCGCACAAGATCACAGGTCAAGTAATTGGAAAGTTGATGACTGTACCTTCAACGTATGTTTTGCATCTTTCTCCAAAACAAGGCCAGCCTTAACAAATGCATCAATAATGACTTCTAAGAAAGATAAGGAAATTTAATCAACCCAACCAGAGACAGAACCACTGTGAATATAATGGAACAGGTCAGGAGAAGTTTCCTTGTCCCTGTCCTCTTCCAAGCAAACAGAGAAGTTACTGGTACTAGATCTGATGCTTTGGGAAAAGGATACGACATGCACGCATAAGTCGATCTTCACTACCAGTTTCTGTCACAGTAGCATAGAGAACTTTTGCTTTGGACAAAGAACCTTTCATGCAAGCCTGCACAAAGGCAAATGCAATGTTTAGATACAGGGAAAATGAATTGCATGTAAGTGTAAAAAAGTTCCTAAAACTATACTCCATCTTTCATCCAAGCATGTTAACTGTATAGCCTTTCCAGAAAGGACCTCTAAAACAACTGAGAAGTATCTGACTAAGAAGTTAGAGAAAGAAACAATTGATCTTACTCACCAACCCCTTAAGCTGGACGGAAACAGGTCGATTGTCCAAGGCGTCCACCACGTCTGATGCAATACTCTGGCACATACACAAGTATAGAACAGCTTACCATCAATTTGTTCTACTATCAAAATACTGATGGCACTAAAGACTATTACCTTCAGAACCTCGGCAGCTGCATTAACTCGCTCTTTATTCAACAACTTCAGCATTAGTACAGTTAAAAGGAAAGTTTTGGGTCTAATAAATATCGATTTGTCTATTCCTGTATCTGTAAAGATGAAATAGACTAATGAGACTCAATGCGGGAGAAGTAAGAATCATATGAGGAGAATGATCAATTCAAAACAGAGCGAATTCTCCTCAGTAAATTTGACTACTAGAAACGGGCAAGTGCTTCCATACTTCTATATCATATAGCATGTTTAAATATATGGCAGCATCATATATAGCATGGGAAAATAGTGTATAACAAATAATGGAAAAATTCTGGAGCAGTTTAAGGTGTAAAGTATGAGCTCACAAGAAAGAGTGTTCCACAGTTTCTAGTTGCTAATCCGATAAGCCTACCAGATAAAGCAAGTGTATTTGATGCTTTAGGTGAATAGCTAACAAAAGGTATGCTAGATAAATCAACTTTCATGTGTTTTTCATCTTCAACTTTAATTTCTACAGTAACATCATGTGGCTTATTGAGCTCCTGACCCTTACCTTCACTATCTGAAATATCTTCATTAGAATCACCATCCAAGTTCTCATCTGAAGCCACTTTATTTCCCAGAATAGAGTTTTGAAAGTTGGTTAGTTTTTCAACCAATTCAGGATGTATGGCCAATGGAAGAGATACAAAGTGAGAGTAATCAAGATTTGGGCTTTTAGCTGCCTGCATTTTCACCACAACTAAGAACCATGAGAAAGCCAAACAAATGTCAACAAAATATGAAAAGTTAGATCAACAATATACATACAATATCAATGTATGAGGAAAAAAACAAATAGGTTTTTTCAAACAACAAGAAATGGACCACCTTTTACTCTCAAGTTGCTTGTTAATGCCAAACCTTAGCTTTGTGAAATCATCAATATTGAGCTTCCCACATTTAGGTTTGCCCTTAGACAACCAACCAGCACTCACTCCTCAGTGTTAGAGTATCCTATATTGACTAAACATGAAACTGTTGTAGTTGGAGTAGAGGGGGTGGAGTCAAAAGAAGAAGGTGATGATGGCATATGTGGATAAAGGATAGGCGTAGGTGAGGGAATCAGGTTTTGGGTTGGGGAGTTGGGTAAAGTAAGTTGTGGGCTTGATGAGGTGGAAGGTCCAGATGGTAAAATGGGTAAAATAGCGGGTGGGATTTGAGTGGGCGAAGATGATGTGGCTTGATTTTGAAAAGGAAAACTGGACTCACAAAAGAACACATCCTTTGAGACATATATGTACCCTATAACTAAATTCAAACATACGTAGCCCAAGTGATTAGCACTGTACCCAATAAAGATGCATAAAGCAGACCTTGGTTCAAGCTTGTGTTTCACAGAGGGTCGTAAATTTGGCCAACAAGCAGATCCGAAAACCTTTTAAAAAATTTAGTTGGGCCTAGAGTAAAATAGCAGTTCATATTGACATGCATTGCGCAATGTTGGGCTAGGAAGCCTATTTAACAAATATGCTGCAATTGAAAACGCATAGGTCCAATATTTTTGAGGTACATGAGCATGAGACATTAGACTTAACCCTATCTCTACAATGGTTCGGTGGCGTCGTTCAACAGTCCCATTTTGAGTGTGAGTGTGAGGACAAATGATTCTATGATGAATGCCAAGTGAAGGAAGTAATTTGTGCAATGAACGAAACTCGCCTCCCCAGTCAGATTGAAAATAACGAATTTTACAATGAAAAAGATTATCAACAAGATTTTTGAAAGTAAGAAATGTGGATTGAACTTCATCTTTAGTTTTAATGGGAAACAACCAAATGTAATGAGAGAAATCATCTACAAAGCAAACACAGTAACAAA
>JANJEY010000005.1:3954793-3966267 GCA_024703695.1 Erythroxylum cataractarum | reverse complement strand
TTATATTGTTTACGGTGAAATAAGATGTAATATAAAACCGTTCATTTTATCCATTTCATTACGATATAATAATATTTCATTTCATTTTATTTTATTTTATTAATAAACCCTCAATCAAATTTGACATTTTGCACGAAAACAAATTCCCAGAGGCATCACAGGTCAATATTTTGCTTGTTCTGAGCTTATGAAGTAGATATGAATGACTCAAGACAAAGAATTTTTTGGCAAGTTCTATGAATGGTGTTGAACTATAGCCTTTTGGCTTCCGAAAATGTCAGCAAAGCTCTTAGCCCACAGGATTAATGGGACTCCACGTGCCCTTTCGTACCGGGGAGCCATTACTGATGAAGAAAGGTTGAATTATTGGTGAGCCCCAGGCTGTAGAAGTGGTGTCTGTCTTGGGTCACTAGTAAGATCTCAGTCAGATCAGTCGGGATGATAATGGTTGGTAGGTCCTGCTCTTCCATAAGAATTCAATGTTTTGGATCAGTTATCAGAACAGTAAAAATAAAGGGATATGTCTTATTCCAAGCTTGAATCTTCTTCCTTTTGATCTATACTAGGAAATTAGGTTCTGATTCCGGGTTGTATCAACTGTTATCAGGAACGTTTAGGTATACTCGAGAAGAGATAGTTCTTAAGGATATGATTATGGTTCCTGACTATTTTGGACGTACCATGGGCGGTGTTTTGCAGCATGAATTTAAGATTGCTTAAGGCACACGTTGTTATTACACTCTGACTGAACATTTGGAGACAAAATGTTCAAAGATAGTGACCGAAACCTAATAGTAAAGCACCGATTACTGATTATTGTCAAATGCAGCCTTTTACTGTGTACTTTCTATTTCCAGAACTTGACCCACAGAGTTGTAGTTTTCACTGTCACAAGTTCACATTGAACCTGCTAAAAGTATATCAGAAATATCAATTGATCTCTAATAATATTCAGCTGATGAGTATTGTAAGCTTATGATCGTTTCTTGGATAGAATCTAGCAAACACCATCTTTTTCTTATCATCATATAGTGGATGTTGAGTATTCAGACATATGATCAGATGCATTTTGTTCCGTCCAAATTGCTTGACTAGTATGTATAGATTCTCCAATGCTAAAAACATGACTCACCTTACATGAAAACTTATATCCTTGTCTTCTTTTATTCTTGTACAAGCGTGTCAATTATTTCGGATAATACGAGCGTAATTACAATAAATTACGTTAATAAATTACGTTAATGTTCCGAGCATAATCACAATATTAGGATCACAATTAGAGTTAAATTTGAGGATGAGATTAATCCAAAAGGCAAAGCCATATTCATGGATGGATGTTTCAAAAAGTTCCATGAGCATATATCAGAAAACTTGTCAGAATGTTATTGGGTGAAAAGTTACATCAAGCAAAAGTGGGAAATTTGAGCTAAAGGGCACTTTGTGAAGTTTGTTGGTTTCTAACGTTTGATCTCTCAAGTGCTTAGTGGTTTCATGACAAGAATTTGAAGATTACCCTTTGAAGTTGACGCTCCAGAGCCTGATCAGAGCTCGAGAAGAGTTTGGAACAGGCAGATGGAGGAAATTAAAAAAAAAAGGAAATGGGATCATTCCCAAAGCTACAGTTTGTCTGATCTGATATGGTCTGATCTCTCTCAACCTGACAAATCAATCATCATCAGAAGATACCATCCAAGGAATGCATGGAGGATTAGTAGCTCACACATGTCCATTGGAGAAGTTAATGTTTATTACTTCGATGATATCGATGCAAACCTAATCATAACATGTAGAGAATGGAAGTTATGGTAGGCATGTTCCTGGCAAACTAAACCACAAATCCAGATTAGTCTGTCAAATCATCATAAATAATGATATGTATATTCCTCCTACATAAGTTGCAAGTCTCGTAGAATGTTATGATCCAGATTTCACAGGGCTTAATTGCAGGTGGTCCTAGTCAACTAAAACCGGTGCTCATCTAATTAATAAATTGCAGATACATTCTATTTGCAGATTGTGAATAAATTAGAACAGTGATTGATGGATGAGGAGAGTTGAAATATTCTCATCTCTATGTACACTTGACAACCTTTCATCAATCACCAATCATTCTAAGGAAGAATATGGAGGTTAATTCTAGTAAAATAGTAGCAATTATGATTCACTCAAAATTTAAGTTGCACACAAGACTCTCAAAATTAGTTAACCTATCGGCAAGAGATACTGAATCCTTAATATTATTGATTAGTTCAGTTTGACTAATTCATCAAATAATTCAAAAATTATTATATTTACTTAATAATTTATTAATAAATTCTTAAACAATGACATAAACCTCTAATTCCGATGTTTAAGTTGCACTTGAGACTTACAAAATTGATTAGTCTTATAGTAAAAAATGTCGAATATGTAATATTATTAGTTATTTCAGTTTCCTAAATTCGTTAAATAATTTATAAATTATTATATAAAATAGTGATGATGATGTATACTAACAAGGTGATCATAAGGCATGAAAAGGAGGGTTCTATATAATTTTCTTCAATTAATTGCAAATGAAGAAAATTCATGTTAATGGTGGGATCTCTCTTATCCAAAAAGTGCCAAAATTGATAATGACAAGTGAAACTTGTGTATAACATGATTATTAATAAGATAAGAGCCTGACAAATTTTAAAATTATTAGTTAGAAGGAAGGTTGCATATTATTGGATCTCTCCTGATCTCGATTATTGCTTTCGTAAAGAAGCTTGATAAATCCGAAATTAACCCACTAATGATTTTAAATTTTATGATTTGATTCTCGATCAATTGTGATTGCTACTTGTGTCATGTTACAGGGCTTTGAAATTTTATTTCCAAGTCCATATAAAGTTCAACAATTAAAGAAAACTTGCAAACTAGGCCCATTGGACTTTTTTTTTTATAAAGAAACAGGGCTATTTGAATTCTCAAAAGCATCCATTTTAATAATTTGAAGATAACTTAATAAAATAGAATTTATTGTATTATAAATAAAGTATAAAAATAAGAACAACGCCTATTTAAATATTTTATAAAAATATTAAAATGAAAATTACATTTTTCAACTAATATATAAATAAATTATTTAAAAAACTATATCAATATAGAACAATTCTAAATTGTTTGATTGTAATATTACATTGAATAAATCAATGATTGAGATACTAAAAATTATAAAAAATTAAAATATAATATGATATTATTAAAAATGATTAATTTAATCTCCTTCATGTAAAAATCATCATTAAGATTCTATAGAAAGGGCAAAATCGTCCATTGACACAAATGTAAATGTTCTCCCTCTTATCATCACCGCCGTTTTGAACTCAAACGTATCACCTGTTCCGATAATGGCCTCCTCTCTGCACTCTACTCTCTACTGCCCCTGCTCCTCTTCCCCAATCTTCTCCACACCCAAAACGAAAACCCTAACCATAAACTGCCCCATTCCAGTACGGTGCGGTCCGCGCTCCAACCGCGGGCCGTTAGTCAAAGGCCGAATCTTGAGCACCGAAGCAATCCTGGCCATCCAATCTCTCAAGCGCGCCGCCTCCTCGTCATCATCATTGTCATCACCGTTGCCTAATCTAACGCGCCTTATCAAATCAGACCTAATCGCGGCCCTACGCGAGCTGCTCCGCCAGAACCACCCGAGCCTGGCGCTCCACGTCCTCTCCGCCCTCCGTTCAGACTACCCGGGACAGGTGGACCTGAACCTCTACGCCGACGTCGTTCTCGCGCTCTCGAGGAACGACATGTCGGAGGAGATCAATAGGGTGGTGGAGGGGTTGGAGGGAGTGGAATGGGGGAGGGAAGATAGAGGAGAGCAGAGATTGGTGAGGGCTGTGGTTGAGGCGGGGAGGAGGGAATCTACGGTCAAGATTTGCGAGATGATGAGGAGGTGTGGGTGTGGGGACACGTGGACGGCTGATGATTATGTGGTGAAGATTTTGAGTAGTGGGTTGAGGAAGATGGGTGAGGGGAAGCTGGCTAATGAGGTTGAGAGAGAGTTTGGTAAACTTGTTAATGTAAAATAGTTTTTAGATATTTATTTTTTATAACATCCTTTGTTATTTTGTAAATTTTAAAACAATTTCATTTTTAATGTGCAACGTTACATTTAGTATTATATTACGAGACTTCAGATTGAGTATAATGATGATGAAATAATATTGGTTATTTGAAAAAGTTTATGAAGTTGCGTGTTATTGAACTTTTTTAACATATCAGGTGAATTTATATTTTTTTTATCGAATAATGTTGATGTTGTTATTGTTTTAAAATTTGCAGTTAGAATTCATAATAAGAATCTAAAATTATAAAATTATTTTAAAAATCAAGAAAATATGTCAAATTATAAAAATTCAACAAATCTTTTGGTGATTATTAATTAAATCAATTAATTTAAAATTGATAATGAGTAATAATGTTAAATTTATAATTAATAATAAGTTAATAAGATTTAAAAATCAAGCTTTCGCCTAAAATTTTGTATTTAATTTAATTCTTTAATGAACTTAAATCAAAATATTTTAATTTTAATTTCATCTAATTTGTTTAGTTTAAATTGATTTGCTTAGAACCTAAATTAATTAGTTTTAATTAATTAAAATTTAAAGGCTAAGAAGTAGTTTTCCATCCATAATTATCATCCAACAATAACAAAAAAAAAGAAATATTTATTTATTTAAGGAACAAAAAACAAATGATGGGAAATGGGAATGTAATTGTAAAAGATTTTGATTTTGTGATTTAGGGCACAAACATCAACCCAAATGCAGAGGTCCAAACCCCATAATTGACATCACCATGTGGTGCTACTTGTAAAATTCTTCAAGACCCCAACTTTTTCTCTCAATCTACCAGAGAAAACCCTAGCAACCCCAAAATTGGGTACTTTCATCATTATCATCTTCATCATCGTAATCATTTACAGAAATGGATGCTACAAGTCCCTCTCCTCCTCCTCCCTCACCGCCACAACAAATTCCACCTCCGGAAGATGCATGGCTTCGCTCATACCAAAAGTTGTTTCCTCAGTGGCAATCTATGGCTTTATCCCACCAGGTATCTTACCTTTGTGGACATTTAATTTTGCTTCTTTCTTATTTCCTTTTTCCAATTATTCCCCTTCAACTTTCTTTCCAAGTCATGTGAAAAAGTTGGAGCCTTTCTTTGAATTCTTTTTAATGCTTCATGCTTGACCTCATTTTACTTAATTTTGACTTACAATTGATAGTTGGTTCATGTTAGAAGGGTATCGGAAATGTGGCTACTTCAGATTATTGAAACGCTCTTTTACGTTTTTTATATGGTTCACTACCTAATGTTTTTATCGAGTGTTTTTTGATAAGCGGAGTTTTAAAATTATTGATTACTTGAACCAGTTCATCCTCGTTGTTTGCTTTGAGCCGCTGGCGTTATTTGAAAGCCAAAAGGGTTTTCTTTTTTGGATTCGGATTACACTTTAAGAATTTGGTTATGTGCGTTCTAATTTTGTAGAGGAAAGAGTGAAAAGTTTTTTTCTTCAATCCTTTCTATTTCTAATATCTCGACTATAATTGCAGTCAAGTATACCGATTTCCATATCTAGAGTTAATCAATTTGATGCTGCAAGATTGGATATTGAAATGTCCGCAATGTTAAAGGAACAATTGGTTAAAGTCTTCTCTTTAATGAAGGTATATCTGCTTGTTTATACCGTTAGTTTTGTAGCCTATGCATAGATCTGATATATCCTGGGCAAGGATTAATCTTTTCATCCAACTTTTTGGGGTTAGCCAGGAATGTTATTTCAATATGAGCCCGAACTTGATGCTTTCCTTGAGTTTCTCATTTGGAGATTCTCTATTTGGGTAGATAAGCCAACTCCAGGGAATTCCCTGATGAATTTGAGGTATAGGGATGAACGTGCGGTGCATCCAAGAGCAAAAGGTAAGCACTTCTCGCTGTTTCTCATTGTACATTTACTTTACGTCTCTGCATTTGGTAAAGTTCAGATTTATTGTTAATACATACTTTTTGAGGGGAATACACAAGCATTTTTATCACTTCTAGTTCTCCTATTAACTGATGATCACAGACTGCTGTTAAGTTCTTATTATTATTTTCGAGTTGATTAATGTATGTAGGGTGTAGGTTGCTTGAATTATAGGTCTCTGACTTGCCAAAGCTTAACATATATTGCATCAGGTAGAAAAGCTTTCAGGCCATTTACTTCCGTAAATTTTCTTTTCTTGTTGTTGAGGTGGTATTGGATCTGTAAATGTCTCTGGATCTGTAAATGTTTAATGCTGTCCAAATTTGATAATTGCTTTTCTGGGTTGAATAAAGGATATGTCCTTTTACATGTGTAGCTTCCTCAATTGCTTGTTACTGAAGTAGATTTTTATATTTTTTTCTAATTGCGCTTCCTTTTTCTTACATGTTGCATTTTCCATGGTGCCATGAATTCTCAAACAGTAAACTTTTGAATTCTATGGTTTGCTGCCGAGTTTCAAAATGTAGACTTATTTGTTCTGTGCACCTGAAGTAATATTATTCGCTTTTTGGAATGGAAAAAGAGGAACATGCTCAAGGATTGAATATACATTTGAATTTTACTTGACCATGGCCCATGTTTCACTGAATAGTTCTAGTTGAGATGCTTGTATACTAGTTTTCTAATATTTCTTCATAAGATCATTACTTATGCTCTATATTTTGTCATCAATGTGACCTATACAATCAAATTATATTAATTTCCACTCGTCAATTTTTGTTACTGCAGTTAGAACAGGATTGGAAGGACCTGGCCTTACTGTTGCACAGAAACTATGGTATTGCATTGCCACTGTTGGTGGTCACTACATCTGGGCTCGTTTACAGTCTTTCTCAGCATTTCGTCGATGGGGTGATTCTGAGCAGGTGCTAAAGTTGTCACACTTTATGCGTGCATTTTTTAACATTTTCCTCATGAAAAGGATGCTTACTTATTTGTGTATTCTTCAGAGACCATTCGCACGACAGTTGTGGATTTTAACACAGCACATGGAGGGTCTCTACAAGGCTTCATCATTTGTCAACCTACTGATATTTCTTTATACAGGAAGGTATTTTGGGAGCATGGTTTTCTTGAGTTTACTATCCCACAACTTGTTGTAGTTGAGGTGTGAAATTGTGATTATAAAGTTATGTGGCTGTATTAAGTGAAGATTGTACATGGACTGAAGAAATACTGGCTCCCTAAATTACGAAGCTGCAGTAATTTTTAGGTATCAGGTTCATTTGACTTTCATTTCCATATTTTGTGTCATTGCAGGTATAGGAACCTTGTTGAAAGAATACTAAAAGCAAGACTTGTCTATGGTAGTCCAAATATGAACCGTGCTGTTAGCTTTGAGTACATGAATCGACAATTAGTGTGGAATGAATTCTCGGTAATTACATTTTCCAACTTTGTTTGATAAATAATATTATTTGAAGTTCTTTATATTGAGATTCACATGCTATTGCCTATATACTGACCGAATCCTTTACATGCGAATGCATGCTTTATTTCTGTCTTTTTCACCTACTTGGTAAATTTATCTAATTGTTTTTATAATTTTATATTTCCATTTTGTCTTATTTACATCTTAACATTATTGAGAATTCTCTACTGTTCTGTGTGAAGTGACTGAGATTCTATGCCATTCATATGCAATCTGCTCTAACTTGTCTGGAACTTGTGCTGTTGGCTGACATGCAGGAGATGTTATTGTTGCTTCTTCCTCTTCTTAATTCATCATCGTTTAAAAACTTTCTCAACCCATTTTCAAAGGATAAGTCTTCAAGTTCCAAAGTAGATGATGCTACTTGCCCTGTCTGTCAGGCAACTCCAACCATTCCATTTCTAGCTCTGCCTTGTCAACACAGGTACGGTGTTTCTCCTCATCTCCCTTTCCTTTTGAATGCTACTTTGAGGAAGAATCTGCTTTGAGGCTTGTCTAGGATGTCTAGGATGACATTTTAAGAACTCTTTTCTTGCACTCTGAGCAGCTAATCCACTGTCCAACTTGTTTTCTGCTGCTTTCAGAAGTACAGTGATTGGTAAATCTGAAGCTTGAAAGCTAGCCCTTTCTCATCATGCTACCATAGGTTCTATAAATAAATAGGATGATGGACATATATGAATTTTGGTTCCTACTGAAAGGAGCCCTTTTGCTCATACGTATTTACCCTACTAACTATGAAAATTACAATCTATCTAACTTGGGATTAGGGGAATCATGTAAGTTATACCTTCCCGTTCTACTGCAAAACGGCTTTTGGGTATAGTTCGTTATAGTAATAATCCCCTCACATAAAAGACATTTTTTCTGTTCTTGATGGTTTTGCACGGATCTTTGCTTAAAGTTTGAGTTATCCCTTTTGACAGGTACTGTTACTATTGCCTGAGAACACGATGCGCTGCATCGACATCGTTCCGATGTCCAAGATGCAGCGAGCTGGTGGTTGCAATGCAGAGGCAGAGTGGCTTGGCAAATCATACAAATCCTATTCAATGACGAATGATAGCATAAGGAACAACATTTAAGAGAGTAGTAGTACCGCATAAAGAATATAATCAGAAATACTAAATCATTCAAGAATAATTGATTTTCTGTATAAAGCATTTATTCCCCTTGATTTTCTATGGGGAATCATTCTTTGTCATCTTTCAGCTTCTAAGGAATTCTTTTTTCTTAATGCATAAAATTGATCGAGGACTTAGAATTTGTTCTGTCATTTGGTTTTCCTTTGCATCATACTGTAGCCACCAACTTTCCCAGATTTTGAAGTTTTCTTGTTGCTGGAGCCTACAGGGTATTGAGGTTCTGCAATGTTTCAGTTCATGTAAGGTCAGGATAGGCCCATATCTATGGTAACATCTGTTATAAAGCAGTAAGGATGTGTTGAGTGTGCATATGTTTGTACCTTTTGATGTGCAGAAAGTTGATCTTCATGTCTCCTAATCTGTAATCACCTCGTTTTGAGTTATACCCGTACTTATGCAAGTTTTCACATTTCATATGCTAAATTACAAAACACACGATTGAGTAGCAGGAGAAAATAGAGAAGGAACTCATGTCTTCACCTGAAAATTGGCTTGTTCTGTGCTCTTGGTATCGTTAGCTGACCGGTCTTTTCGAATTAGCTCGGTCTAGTTCGGTCTGAAATTAACGAGTTGATCAGATTTCAGACCAAGATTCAAGATAAAGTTAAAATGGTATCGAATAGAGTCAATTTAAACTTATCAAAACTTAAATTAAATCTAATTCGACTTAATAAGTAAGCGGTGCATAATATCTACATAGTCAAAAATCTAATTATCATCATTATGTTAGATTCAAAAACATCATTAAGTAGACCGGCATAGATTAGAAAGGGAGATGAGATAAGGAACTAAATGTGTAATTGCAGGCACTATAAAGATGGTGTCGTACTGATGTTTTGTTGTTGTTTATCTTCCGTCCTATCTTCCTACGTTTGGATTCCAGAAAACCATCATTTTCACCCAAAACAGTGGGCCAGCTGATTAATGTTGGAAGCTGTAAGATTTTGTTTAGCCTAAGAGGTTGTTAGTACTATGTTTTTCACTGTTTGCATCCCCAGGAAGTCATACCTACTACCATCACAAAACAAGGAACACAGTGTATTACATGTTTGCATTACGTAATTTATAAATTACTAACTTATTTCACCCATAAAAATATTAGGTTAAAAAATATTTTTAAAAAACTCATATTCTTTAAAACTATCATTTTTACAACTTTTATAATTTAGTATTTTTAACTTTTTAAAATAACAAAACATGCATAATATGAATATTATACGTAAAAAATTAAATAATATTAATATGAGAGCTCCGTTCAACTTTTAATTTTGATATTTTAGCAAAAATTTAAGAGACGAGGATGTTTTAAAAGTTAAAAAAATACAAAATATTACGTGACCGTTTCACCACAATAACTTAAGCTGTTGTGTGAGGTTAACTTGTACAAGCTCACTATACTTTGTACTGAATAATAGGAACTCACAACTACTTGATCACAATGACTTTGATATCGTGTTAGGTGACCGTTTTACTACAATAGCTTAAGCTTTTATGTGAAACCAATTTAATTAATTTTATGCATTCACTAACATAAAAATTTTCAATAATTATAAATATTTAGAATTTTAAAAAATTAATTAAATCGCTAAAGAATTTCACATCTTAATAAAACTATTAAACTATTTTCACTTATTCTTATCGAAAATCCTCTCCTTTTAAGTTATGCTATTTTTAACTTATGATCTTCTTGTCACAAAAGAGCAAATATATTTTTTTTGCATTGCACGGACTAATTTTTTGTAAATATACTGTATTTTATTATAATAACATCTATTTTTTTGGCAATGGTTTAAAA
Organism: Erythroxylum cataractarum; assembly: GCA_024703695.1. Classification (NCBI taxonomy): domain Eukaryota; kingdom Viridiplantae; phylum Streptophyta; class Magnoliopsida; order Malpighiales; family Erythroxylaceae; genus Erythroxylum; species Erythroxylum cataractarum. The sequence continues at coordinate 3,955,831 of JANJEY010000005.1, read as the reverse complement.
ATTACTTTAGGTAATTATTACTTAATTATTTTTATTAAATAAAAATTATTTTATAAAAATAGATTTTTAATCATTTAAAATTATATTATCAACCCTTTCTACTTGGGAACGTGTGCAGCAACTCAGAACTAGCAGCCTACATAGCCATAACATCAGCACCACATACAATAAAGGAATATAGTACATGAAATGGTACAGTGGATATGATTTTATTAGCAAGTGTGTTCCAACAAACCCTTTTTTTTTAATTATTATTAGAATACTCAGAATGTTGGGATAGTGCTTAGATTCAGAAATTTTGTTTGTTCATAAGTTGGAATTATTGCACTCAAAAGTGGGTGAGAGACACTACAAGAAATTGTATTTTTAGTGAAAGTAAAAGTTGTCACTAAAAGTAGTAATATTAGTCACTATTATTAATAGTGTCCAATTTTTGAAGTCGTCACCTACCGTCACAAATACCTCCGTCACTAATGAAATAGTGACTAATTTAAGATATAGTCACAATTATGAATCACTTTTGTGACACAAATACTGACACTAAAACTTGTAAAATTTGTGACAAAACTATATGGTCATAATAACTTTACATGTTTGTGACAAGTTTATCGTCACAAATAATATAAAGTAGTGACGAATTAAGTCGTAACAATACTTCATTTTATTGTGACAAAAACACCGACACTAAACATTATGAAATATGTGACAAAATTATATGGTCACAATAACTTTACATATATGTGACAAATTTGTTGACACAAATAATATAAAATAGTGACCAATAAAATCGTAACAATATTTCATTTTATTGTGACAATATTATCGCCACTAAAATAATTAAAAACAGTGACAATATTTGTCACTCGTGCTTTTTTTATCAGTGTCCATTACTTCTTGGTCACTAATATTTTAAGAAAAAAATGTCAACATCATTTTGTCATAAAAATGAAAAATTGTTCATAAAAAATATTGTCACTAATGTGTTTATTACTATCACAAATAAAAATATCAATTCAACAATAAAATTGCATTATTAGT
>JANJEY010000005.1:3941136-3954693 GCA_024703695.1 Erythroxylum cataractarum | reverse complement strand
GAATTGTGAATGTTTTGTAATGGAATTGAATTGAATTAAATTGGAATTGAATTGAATTGGATTGGATTTGAATCGGATTGGATTGGAATGGAATTGAATTGTAATGGAATTGAATTGGAATTGAATTAAAATGGATTGAAATTGAATTGGATTAAAATTGAATTGAATTGAATTGGAATATAATTTAATTGCATTGGAATTGAGTTGAATTGGAATTGGAGTTGAATTGGATTGAATTGGATTGAATTGGAATTGAATTGGAATTGAATTGAATTAGAATTGAATTGAAAATTTGAATTGAATTGGATTGAATTGGATTTGAATTGAATTGGATTGGAATTGAATTAGATTGGAATTGAATTACATTGGAATTGAATTCGATTTGAATTGAATTGTATTGAATTGGAATTGAATTGGATTGGAATGGAATTGAATTGTAATGTAATTGAATTGGAATTGAATTAAATTTAATTGAAATTGAATTGGATTGGATTTGAATTGGATTTGATTGGAATTGAATTGGATTTGAATTGAATTAGATTGGATTTGGATTAGATTTGAATTGAATTGAATTTGATTGGAGTTCAATTGGATTGGAATGGAATTGAAATGTAATGGAATTGAACTGGAATTGAATTGAATTGAAATTCAATTAAATTGAATTGAATTAAATTGAAAATTTTAATTGAATTGGATTTGAATTAAATTGGATTCGAATTGAATTGGATTGTAATATAATTGAAATGTAATTGAATTGAACTGGAATTGAATTGGAATTGGAATTGAATTAAATTGAATTAAATTGAATTCAATTAAATTGAAATTTTGAATTGAAATGAATTGAATTGGATTTGAATTGAATTGGTTTGCAATTTAATTGGATTGTAATTAAATTGGATTGTAATGGAATTGAATTAGATTGGAATTGAATTAAATTGAATTGGATTGGAATTGAATTGGATTGGAGTGGAATTGAATTTAATTCAATTCAATTCTATTACAATTCAATTCCATTCTAATCTAATTCAATTCCAATCCAATCCAAATTAATTCAATTCCAATCCAATTCAATTCAATTCCAATTTAATTCAATTCAATTCAATTCCAATCCAATTCATTTCCAATCCAATCCAATCCAATTCAAATCCAATTCAATTCCAATCTAATTCAATTCAAATCTAATTCAATTCCAATCCAATCCAATTCAAATCTAATTCAATCCAATTCAATTCAAATTTTCAATTCAATTCAATTCCAATTCAATTCAATTCCAGTAAAATTCAATTCTAATTTAATTCAATCCAATTCAACTCCAATTCTAATTCAATTCCAATTCAATTCAATTCCAATGCAATGCAATTCAATTCCAATCAAATCCAATTCAAATCCAATCCAATTCAATTTCAATTAAATTTAATTCAATTCTAATTCAATTCCATTACAATTCAATTCCATTCCAATCCAATCCAATTCTAATCCAATCCAAATCAATTCAAATCCAATTCAATTCAATTCAATTTCAATTCAATTCAAATTTTCAATTCTAATTCCAATTCAATTCAATTCTAGTTCAATTCCATTACATTTCAATTCCATTCCAATCCAATTCAATTCCAATCCAATTCAATTCAATTCAAATCCAATCCAAATGCAATTCAATTCAATTCCAATCCAATTCAATTCCAATCCAATCTAATTCAAATCCCATCCAATTCAATTTCAATTAAATTTAATTCAATTCCAATTCAATTCCATTACAATTCAATTCCATTCCAATCCAATCCAATCCAATCCAATCCAAATCCAATTCAATTCCAATTCAATTCAATTCCAATCCAATTCAATTCCAAACCAATTCAATTCAATTCAATTCCAATTCAATTTAATTCAATCCAATTCAACTCCAATTCCAATTCAATTCCAATTCAATTCAATTCTATTCCAATTCAATTCAATTCCAATTCAATTCCATTATAATTCAATTCCATTCCAATCCAATTCAAATCCAATTTAATTCAATTCAAATCCAATTAAATTCAATTCCATTCCAATTCAATTCAAAACATACTCCAATTCAATTCAAAACAAATATGTTAATAGTAACAATTTAATTCAATTCCATTCCAATTCAATTCCAATTCAATTCAAAACATAATAATAATAACATTTACGTCTACTTAATTCCAATTCAATTCAATTCAAAAATAAAAAGAACTTTTAAAAAAACACTCCCACAAAATACAAAATCACTTATAACTAACTCAAATAATCATAACCTTACAACCTAATTACTCTAAAATTAAAAATTGTGATCTCACAATTTAGCAACCTCTCCTTCTTTATTTTTTTATCATTTTCTTTAACGAAAAAGGAAAGTAGACACTAACTAATTGAATTTTTATTGACAAAAGTTTTCGTCATAACAAATATGTAGGCTTTTAATAACAAAACTTAGTGATAAAAGAAAATTTGACAATATTAATATATTAATAGTAACAATTTAATTGTAAAGGTACTAAATTGTCACAATTCTCATTATATTAGTGACACAAAAATAAATCATCACAGTTAATCCAAATAATAGTATCAATCAATTGATTTGTCACAACAAATCTCATATCTGTGACGAAATAATACTTTGGCACAAAAAAATTGTCACCAAATTACAAATAGTAGTGACCATAGTTATAGTTTGGTGATTGTGACGATATTAAATAGACATTAATTAATTAAATATTTATTGACAAAAGTTTTCGTCACAATAAGTAAAATATTGTGTGACGATAAGCCGTTTCGTCATAACAAGAAAAAATATCAATGACCAAACTAAATTTTGTTACAACAAATAAAAATTATTAGTTATCAACATATGTTTTGTCACAATTACAATTACTTCCTGCCAAAATTATTTTGGCGCTAAATTTCATAGACTTTTAGTGACAAAACTTAGTGATAAAATAAAATATAACACTATTATTATATTAATAGTGACAATTTAACTGCGAAAAATACTAAATTGTCATAATTACCATTGTATTAGTGACAAAAATATAAATCATCACAGATAATCCAAACAATAGCGTCAATCAATTATCTTGGCACTAAAAAATTTCGTATTTGTGATGACAAAAATATTGTCATTAAATTATGAATAGCTATGACCGTAGTTATAGTTCGGTTACTGTGACAATATAAAGTAGACACTAATTAATTGAATATTTATTGACAAAATTTTTTGTCATAATATGTAAAACATTGTGTGACGATTAACCATTTTGTAACAAAAAGAAAAAAATATTAGTGACAAAACTATGTTTTGTCACAACAAATAGAAAATATTAGTTACTAATATATTTTTTGTCACATTTACAATTTATTCCCGCCAAAATTATTTTGGCGCCAAATTGCATAGATTTTTAATAACAAAGCTTAGTGATAAAAGAAAAGTTGTCACTATTGATATATTAATAGTGACAACTTAATTGTGAAAGATACTAAATTGTCACAATTACTATTGTATTAGTGATAAAAAAATAAATCATCACAGTTAATCCAAACAATAGTGTCAATCAATTGTCTTGTCACAAAAAACCTTGTATTTGTGACGAAACAATAGTTAGTCACAAAAAAATTGTCACTAAATGTCTCAACTCTTGTAGTGAGACCCATGAAATGATTAAAATATTAAAAAAACTAATGTTGAAAATAAGAAATAAATTGTTTTATTAAATATTAATAATTTACTATTCATGATAGAATATAATTATTAATAATTACTAAAAATTGGAAGAAAAAAAATTTCCCTGTATTGTATACCTCTCACTCCCACTTTATAATAAAGCAAAAGCAGAGAATAAAAAAAAAGAAAAAAAAACTAAGTAAATGAAAGGAAAGGGGAAGAGAAGGAAACATATGCAAAGCTCTCCAACCCCACATCTCCAACAAAGTGTCTTTCTTTCTTTCTCTTCTTGAGAGAGCACAGTCTCAAACTTTCTTGAAACTCATCTGAGAAAGCAAAGGAGGACTCTTAAAGGACTTGTTTGGGTGCATAAACTAGGAAATATGAGTGAGTGAAGAAGGAAAGTGAAAGGAAAAGGAAGAAGAAAAAAAAAGGTTGTTTTTTTTGTTTCTTCTTTGAGTTGTTTGTTTTTGAAGTTATGAACTGAAGTTTGATTGCAGAGAGAGGTTGGTGGTGTTGCTCATCATCAGTAAACTAATGATGGGAGGAAAACCTAGTTGGTGGAGCATGCATCCTCCTTCTCAACAACCTTCTGCTTTGTTATCTTCATCTCCATCTTTCTTGCCTCCTCCTCAGTATTTGCTTGGATCTTCTTCACTTCCTTTCAGTTCTTTGCCTGATAATAACCAAGAACTTCCTCATCAGTCATGGAGTCAACTGCTCATGTAACTATCCCTCTTAACAACTTACACATCAGAATTCTTGTATGACACGGTTAAATCACTTACACCATAGACCTTACTGTGATTGGTTTTTCCAGGGGTGGTTTTCCAGGTTATGAAGACAGATTGGCTCTAAGTCAGTTTCACTCCAAAAAGTTGGAGAACTGGGAAGACCTGAATCCAAGAGTTACTGTAGTTAGTGATGTAAAACAAGAGGTTTCACAGTATAGAAACTTGTATGGTGTTCATGTAGATGAAGAGTTTCTAGCACCTCATAGCAGACCTGGTTGGTCATCTGCAACTATGCTAGTCTCTTCCCCTAGGTCTTGTGTTACAAGTTTAAGCAACAATATACTTGACTTCGCTTACAACAACAAAGCAGACGGAAAACATCAACATCCAGATCAATCATCTGAGGTAAGAACAGATGATAACCAAAAAAATGAAAACAAAAAACAAAAAATGATACTTTCCTTTTGAAAAAAAAAAGAATCCATCTTTTCCTGATTTGCATATAAGAATTCTTTTGAATCATGAGTTTTCTTCAACCTATCTAATATCTTCATTTGGGTTTTTATTATCTTCTTCTTTTGGTTTATGTTTTCCATAGTGTGACAGTACAGCCACTGGTGGAGTTTGTAAGAAAGCTAGGGTTCTTCAGCCATCTTCAAGCCAACCACCTTTGAAGGTAAGTGACATCCTTTCTTTCACATCTCTCTCAAATTATGTGTTGTGACTACTGACTTCTTGTCTGCGGCTGTGGGAGGTTAATGTCTTTTTTGATTGTTTACTTCTTAGAGCATGTGTGATTCTTCTGCTATGTTCCATCTATCTATGTAAATAAATAAATAATATATAATCTTATAACAAAACGTAGTGATATCTATTCATTTCTTTATGTTACTATACTGAACCAGGTGAGGAAGGAGAAACTTGGTGATAGAATCACAGCCCTTCACCAGCTAGTTTCTCCATTTGGAAAGGTAATAAATACATTGAAACTTACAGATTCACTAAGAAACAAGCAGTTCATTGTTTTCTGCAATACTGCAGGTTTTTGCTTTTTCTTTCTTTCCCTTTATCTTTGGTCCCTTGGCTCTTCCTTCTAACATTTGAAGGAAGAACAAAGTTTAAAAATGATAACTAACTTGGGGTGTGTTTAATGTGTTTTCCCTTTTTTTTCTCTCCTTCTTCTTCCTTTTGCAGACTGACACAGCTTCTGTCTTATTAGAGGCCATTGGGTATATCAGATTCCTACAGGGTCAAATTGAGGTGATGTTTCTTCCACATTTTGAACTCTGCATGCTACTCAGAATCAATCAGTGATAAGAAGCATGCAGTTAAAGTGCTCCATTATTCATGTTTTTTCTAATCATTCTTTGGTTGTGAAAGTTAAAAAAATCTTACATATATTCTTTTTTTTTTCCTTTTCCTCTCAGGCTCTTAGTTCCCCTTACATGGGCACTCCATCATCAAAAATGGGAAACCAACAGTCTGTAAGTACATAAACATGCACAGTTACACACACACATATGTATAAATCCACTTTTCACTTACCAATGCAAGACCAAGATCCTGTAATTGTGACTGAAAATATAAATAAAGCAAGAGTAGAGAACTACGTTTGTTAGGTTCTAGTAGAAAGGAGACGTGTATGCCCTTGAGACACATACTTTATTGGATCCATCACCCTCCAATCCATAAAAGCAATCTCAGGAAGAGCTTTGTGTACAGAAAGCATGAATAAACTATCATATTATCCATAAAGAGTAGGCAGAGATAGAACAAGGTTTCCAGCTTTATGCACCTTTATCTGAAAGAAAGTAGATATAAAACATAATTTGGGACTAATTAAAAGGTTATTTTGGAATCAAAAAGAGAGTTTGGGATGATGAAAATGTTATTTTTATATAACCTTTCTTTTCTTTTTCTGCTTAGCTCTTGCTGAAAACAGAAAAATACTCCTCTTAATAACAAATTATAACTTTTTTGCAGCATGTCCAAGATAATCCAAAGGACTTGAGGAGTAGGGGTTTGTGCTTGGTTCCTGTTTCTTGTACCCAACATGTTGGAAGTGAAAATGGCGCTGACTACTGGGCTTCAGCCATGGACAGAGAGTTCTGATCAGACAAATGTTAAGCTTGGAAATGTCTGTGAATGATATATAACATCATGAGCAGTCAATCTGCTGCAATCCAAGGCTGACTGCTCATGATGCTATACATTTCACAGAATTGGAATGAGTGTCCATAAACTGAATCCTTGTACCATCTCTATCCCTAAGATAATCATGTTCTTCCATAATGCATCCTTATTTTAAGGGCCTCATGTGTATGCGCGGTTTGATTGGAGTTTATTCATCTCGAAAACAGTTTGTTTAGTTAGAAGGTGACATTCTTTAGTCTTTTATTGTTGGAAGAAGAATGATAAACCCTACTTAATATCTTTCAAATATAAGCATTGGGTTTACTTATCGAATTTGCAGTCTTAATTTGTATTGCATCATCTTCTTCTTTATTTTTAAATTTCATTATCAAATTAGTGTTAAATTTATAAAAAATAGAAAATTAGTGATAATCAGAACATATACATACTTGGACTATTTGGTAATGTTTATAACATTAGGATAAACAAAAAATAGAAATTTTAAGAGTAAAAAAGTAATCTACAAAATTAAAAATTAGTTAATTAATTTTTAAGAAATAAGAACAACTTATTAATTGGGATTCATCTTAAATAATAAAAATAAACAAATAATTAACTTTTTTATGCGATGTGATTTTTAATTTAATTAAATTTATTATAAATTCTTATTTAAATTATTCAGTAATTAAGCAATAAATGATATGAACATAAACTTATAAATGAAAAATAATCTTCTCTATTGGTAGGTTGAATATATAATATACAATATTCTATAAAGAAGCAAAGGAAATTTATTGAAGAAGATTAGAACATTAAGTTCTATATATAACAAATTAACAATACATAGCCTCAATCATTAAAATCACCATTTATAGAGTCTCAAAGACTAAAGAAGCTAACATAAACTTAGAGAGAACTAATTAGACTCTATTAGGGTTGACAAAAGGTTTTAGAGTTTTTTAAAATTCGAAGCTAAATTTAATCTCGATTAAATTTAATTTTTTAAGTTTAAATTTGATCTAAAGTTTAATTTTAAATTTAAGTTAAAACTTGAGCAACTCGAACTTTAACCATTACCTTCATGTGCGAGTTAGTTAGGTCGATCTGGAGCAAAACATCAACTCTAACCCTATAATGTCACAATCAATATAATAAGAATATAGCAATGGTGACAACGAAGAATGACCTAAATGGTGTAAACTCATCACTTAAGACTCTTTATTATACGAGGTCTTGAGTTTAAGCCATGCAATAAAAGGGGAGAAATGAGAAATCTTCCCTATTGATGATCTTCTAACCTTTTGAGCAAAGCTCTTTGAACGGATTAGTTACGGATGTCTCACTTTTATCGATAATGTGGGAGTTGAAGCTATTAGGAAATTCGAGAGTTGTTGGGAACTTGATGTTGAGCAGGGTTAATGATCAATCAGCAGTTGACCAATCAAGTATGTAACGACTCTTTGTTCGTAAAAATATACGGGCTACGTAGGAACGTAAGAGGTCTTGAAGTTCTAGATTTACCTTCTCTAGAATTCTCAGAGCAGGATCTTAAGAGTTTAGAATGAGTGCGACTAAGTTGAAATATCTAATATAATAATTAAAAAAAAAAGAATAAAGCATTGGTTCGAAAATGTTTTCAAAGAATAATTCGCACTCCCTAACCTTATGGCTAAAGGGTAATCTTGTTTTTTGTTTTTTTCCAGGAACACTCATTATAGCAATACATATTTGTTCCTTGGCCATGTCCTCTGCTGTCAGTAAAAGAAGACAAGAAAGAAGAGAACAACTATGGAATAAAAAAGGTTTAAAACCAAAGTCATGGCAGGCACTCATTGTGTATTTGGTCCACAGCTTCACAGGCTCCTTCCTTTTGTCCATATATATCACTCGTAATCATGACGTTATATATTGCATCACACTTACTGATAATTAGCTGAACCTAAGAGATGAGGGTACTGCAATTTGTAATCCGAAAGGTACATAAGATTCAGTGAAGAAACAGACAGAAGCCACAACGTTAATGCCTGTACAAAGATAGCACAGTTGTAAAGTCTATGTTAACTCTTACCAGGAGGCTAGATAGTGATGATTTAGGAATAAAATAGAATATATTATTTAGTTTAGTTTATTTTGAAATTTTTTTAACAATGATATAATGCTTATGTTTAGTTTAAAAATATAAATTTAGAACGATAAAGAAATAACTAACAAAAATATTAAAATATTCATTAATCCCAATTAACTATATTATTATTATTATTATTATTATTATTATTATTATTATTATTATTATTATTATTCTTCTTCTTCTTCTTTTTCTTCTTCTTGATATTATTATTATTAATTTTCTTCTTCTTAGGGGACGCTTGGTTTACGGAAGGTAATGGAAATAAAAATAATCACAATTAACTATATTATTATTATTATTATTATTATTATTATTATTATTATTATTCTTGATATTATTATTATTAATTTTCTTCTTCTTAAGGGACGCTTGGTTCACGGAAGGTAATAGAAATGAAAATGAGAATGAATATAGGGAGGAATAAGAATGGAAATAATCATTATAATTATAATGGTTGGTTAAGATTAAGGAATGATTACAATTATCTTTGATGGTAGTTGGTTTGTTAAAAATTTTGAGAAATAAACATTTGTTAAAATTTTATTTTATATCAAATTTTAAATATAATTTAATTAATTATATTTTATACACCTTATTTATAATGTCAGAATATTCAAACTCAAGTATATTGTGGTATTTTTTCCACAATTTCAAATTTTGTAGATTTTTTTTAAAATTATTTGTATTTGTTACTCTTAAATTAATATTATTTGGTAAGCCTATAATTGATTATGATTGTTTAAATTATTACGAAAAACTGTAAATTTAATAATAACAATCACATACCTCTAAGTCCATTCATCCTCGATGAATGGTCCAATTAAAGGCATGCTTAAAGCCTTTGTACTAGGAGAGTAAATCAATGATTTCCATTCATCTGAATTAGCAGGGGAATGGAGGATTGTCGAGAATTAGGTAATGAAAATGTTAGCCCTTCAATGATAGTTTGATGCTTTTCTCCATTACCCTCAAACAAGCATACCCTTATTATTATTATTATAACTAAGTAATTACGTGGATACCTTAAGGATATTTTTATCCAACAAATCCTCATTTTGACTCCTAACTTACTTGAAATAGATAAAGATAGGAAGAAGGTAAGTTTACTTATTTCCCAAACTCAATGAATAAATAAACTATTGGATTATATATTCTGTATGTTTTCTTCAATCAAATAAGGGAATAACTTATTACTAAGCATAGATCAGGAATGAAATGATGATTCCAGTCAACTAAATACCCCATAAGTGTATTTATGGAGTTCTTCGTATGTGGGATTTTCCTATTTATGATCTTGTAGAGTGATTTTATAAGAATTGTAAATGCCAATTGAGGGAAAGTTATCGTGCATCTGAGATATATTTTTAATTATGATGCAATGAAATTTCATTTTAAAAATAGGTTCTAATAACTTTTAAACTTGTTTGAAAATAAAATATAGATTTTTTATATGTAATGTGTTATAATAAAGTCTTAATTTCTTATATGTAATTCTATAAATAACTTGTTAAAAATTATGTAATTATATATTTTTATCTTATTTTAATATAAAAGAAGTATATGTTTATTTGTGAATGTAAATCACATCAATTAATTAAATTACGTAGGGTTGGAGGAGGTCATTAATGCACGCAATTTTGTTGTCATTTTTTCAAAGATGTTATTTTTGTGATTTGAACCCCTTATGATAAAAAAGGAACAACTTTGACCAGTTGTTCCAAGGCTCCCACTCTAGGAAATTGCTAGACAGTGTGATGTTCTTATTTTCAGAGTAATGCTGATGTTTCATTTTTCTCATCTTTGTCTAATAATTTTGACAATGATTTAAGTAAAAATTTTTATTTCTGATATAAACTTGTAGAATTTCATATTAGAAAAGTTATTGATTTTTCTTAAAAATATTTTGTTTTTTGAGAAAACAAAGAGAAAGTTAAGAGTCATTTATGAGTATCTATAAGTTTGACTAAGCTTCTATATTAAGTTGTGTTCAAGCTTTCACAATAGATTATCAGATAACATTAATCTCTTGAAACAATTGAGAAGTGTGAAAGGAGAACCTTAGATAAGCACTTCATTTTTTCCACTCTATTTGTTGATTTAATTGTACAGAAATTGCGGAGTAATTCAGACAACTCTTGATTAGAAGGCACACAATGATAAAAGCAAACATATGCAAGAGAGTGGTGAATTGTGTGTGTGTGTTTTTTTCAATTTCTTTTGACTCGTATAATAAACAGAGCCTAGTTAACAACTAAAAACAATAGGAGCTTGTCAAATAATAAAACCTTTTAAACGACAAGAGTCTGTTAGGCAATTGGAGCCTTTTGTGGGATAGGATCTTGCTTAAATGAAAGGAACCTATTAAATGATAACTCATGTTAAAACTATTTAAAAATAAAAGGCCCATGTTAAAACTGAAGAGAACCTCTTGCAAGTTGAAAATATAAGGAGCCTCTTACTAAAAAGAACACACACACAATATAATGCAGAAGTTTAAAAGTTAAAGAGAGAGAGAAGAAGTATGTAGTCCATTTATACTGGTTTGACTTACAACCCAAGCCTACGTTTGGTCTCTAAGTATCCAACTTGAGTATTTCACTATACAAATCTTAGTATTAAATTTGACAAGCCTCTCTAAATTCACAATTATATATTTTTCAATGTTCTCTAACCTTTCACACTCGAAGTGTATAACAAGCTTCTAAAATTAAACTCACAGAAAAATAAAATATAAAATCAAAGGTAAGTTTCCAAATAACAATTTCTCTTTTGAGAGAGTGATTTCATTTTCTAAGATACAATAATAATGATATGACTCTCAATAAGATAGATGCTGCTCAAATGTTTCGAAAGTTTGTGTATGATCGTTGCTTCACAAGTACTGTTGCTCTTTTTTAAATAATCAATTTCTTCAACTAGTCATTGCTTCATCTTAATTCTAATTTGACTTTGGATTTTCAATATCATCTCTGTTGGAAAAAAAATTTTCGGAGCTAATTATTTGAAAAGGTAAGATCCTCCTCGATGTTAATAAGGAAAGTTTACTAAGAAGGTTTGTGCAAGACAGGAAGCAATTTTTCTATGATTTTATTTCCTTAAAAAATATCGTTATCTATACAAGGAAATAAATCCAATTTGAATCTTGAAATATTATATAGTTATCATCAAAATCGTTAAATATAAACCTTGAGCTAGCAATATCCCCATTTTTTTATTATGACAAGCAATAATAGATATGTTTTTTCAAAATTCAAAGAGATAATAGATGATAAGCAATAATTCTCCCATTATGCTCATTTTAAACTTCTCCTGCATTAATATTGAGGATTCTTCATATAAGGATAGATCAGTGGCACCAAATATTATGTCATCAACATATATTTGCACTATAAATAAATCATTCTCCTTTCTCTTAATAAATAAGATTTTATTGACGTTTCCTTTGTCAAAGTTATTTTTAAGCAGAAAGTTACTTAACCTCTCATACCATGCTCGAGAAGCCTGTTTTAAACTATACAGAGTTTTGATTAACTTCATCACGTAATCCGGATGGTTTTCATCTTCAAAACCTGGGGGTTGCTTAACAAATATTTCTTCGTTAATGTAATCATATAGGAATGCACTTTTAAAATCTACTTAGATCAACTTGAAGTTTTTATAGCATGCAAAGGCAAGGTAAATTCTAATCTATTCCAATCTAGTAATAGGTGCATAAGTTTCATCAAAATCAATACCTTCTTGTTGATTGTAACCTTGAGCTACAAGTCTAGCTTTGTTTCATACCACCTTACCATTTTCGTCATTTTTGTTTCAAAATACCCACCAAGTCCTAATGATTGACTTGTTTTGAGGACGAGGTACCAGATTTCATACTTTGTTTTTGTCAAATTGATTCAGTTCGTCTTTCATGGCTGAAACCTAGTTTTGGTTAGTAAGGGCCTCTTCAACGGTCTTTGTTTCTATTTGTAAGATGAGAGCAACAAAATTGTTCTTGAACGATGATCTTGTTCTTAGACTTTCAGAGGGATCTCCCAGAATATATTAATGTGTATCAAGACCTCTCAATTCTCTCGATGTTTTTCGTTGTATAAGCTCCTGCTGAGATGAAGGAGCCTGCTCTATTCTAACTTTAGAGGGGCCTTCTTAATTTTGTAATTTTGAAGATATTATAGGTGTTGTTTGATTCTCTGATATTTTTTTAGATCCCAATGAATGCTCTTCATTATTTGAGTCAATTACTATTGTTGAAGGTAGTGCTTCATCAAATACCACATTTATCAATTATTTTATCTTCTTAGTTCTTTTATTATATATTTTGAATCCTTTACTAGCGGTACTGTAGCCCAAAAAGATAGCTTCTTCTGATCTCACATCAAACTTTCCAAGGTTGTCTTTTCCATTGTTTATAACGAAACACCTGTAGCTAAATACTCGAAAGTAAGTAATATTTAGTTTTCTTCCTTTCCACAACTTATAAGGGGTCTTTTTTAAAATAGGTATTATGAGGTACTTGTTGAGTATATAACAAGTGGTTGACACGACTTCTGCCCATTAACCATTAAGTAGGCTACTCTCGTATAACATTATTCTGGCCATATCTACGAGAGTCTTGTTCTTTCTCTTAATAACTCCATTTTGCTCAAGACTCCTTGGGCATTAGAAGTTGTGAGTTATACCATTTTTGTTGCAGAAGACTTCAAATTTTATGTTATCAAAATCTTCTCCATGATCGCTTCAAATTGATGTAATGCAGTACCCTTTTTTAGTTTGAACTTTCCTGCAAAACTTCTCAAAGACTTCATCATCTTTATTTGATAGAAAATAAACCCATGTAAATTTGGAAAAATCATCTACTATAACAAAACTGTAATGTTTACCATCAA
>JANJEY010000005.1:3915814-3937849 GCA_024703695.1 Erythroxylum cataractarum | reverse complement strand
AAAAATATTGTTATCTATATAAGGAAATAAATCTAATTTGAATTTTGAAATATTATATAGTTATCATCAAAATCGTTAAATATAAACCTTGAGTTAATACACGAGAATAACAAAATTCAAGGTACGTGATGTTATTATACTACATGAATCAAAAAAGGTTTTTCTTGCTATAACTCCTAGGCTTGTAGAATATTTCACTGTTAACTCTCAAGGAAGCTGCATAATGAGTTTTCAACCTATATACCAGTTAAGTTGTTTATAAAACAAATTTTCATAAGAGGGCAAAGATAATCAAAGATTAACTGTAGTTTAGATTTCAAATATGCTACTCGAGACAAAACTCATTCTTCTCTTTTTGAGCGATAATTCTCAAAGCCTACCTTTTAGAAATCTAAACTAACTAGTTTTTTTTTTTCCATTTAACTTATAACTTAAAGATGATCTGTAGTCTAAGACTTTTTGATATACGAGATCCTCGTGAAGAAGCAAGTGTATAATGTACTTATCTTTTTGTAAGATTGGTCCTTACATTATTCAATAATTCTTGAGTGAACCACCCAACATTCTTGATATGTGGGAAAAAAAACACATTGGAGTTTCAACTCTTTTAGGTGTAGGATTATTTCATTTATAAATTTTTATTATCTCATTTTTACAAATAGATCCATTCATATCGAACTAATTCTCTCCTAACCTATAACTAATGTAAATTTATTTGAGTGACTTCATAAATTACTATTTGTCTGACTCAAATTCATAAATTTTTGTTTATCGAAATTTAATAACCTTAAACTCGTCTATAATCATGACATTATATTCGCAACCTAAAATTTATTTCCTATATGAAATTACTTGTGAATTTTTATCAACAGTAATATATATTGTCCCAGATGGTATTAGTACAAGTGGTGCTTTTACCTCCACTTGCAGGTTGAAGCTATTTTCCTCCTTTTATGTCTGTAAAATTTACAAGTGATCATCATTTGTATGTCAAAACTTAAAAAAGAAAAAGTTATATTACTTTTCGTTTCC
This sequence comes from Erythroxylum cataractarum, assembly GCA_024703695.1. Classification (NCBI taxonomy): domain Eukaryota; kingdom Viridiplantae; phylum Streptophyta; class Magnoliopsida; order Malpighiales; family Erythroxylaceae; genus Erythroxylum; species Erythroxylum cataractarum. The sequence goes on along the minus strand of JANJEY010000005.1, from coordinate 3,936,817 downwards.
TGTTTGAGGATTCTAAAACTCTATATTGGGTGTTACACTTGCATATAGATGAGAAAGCTGCTCATTTATGGACTCTTCTCTTGAAAGTTTTTCTGAAGTGAATCTATCAACTTTGACAAGAACAACAAACTATGCAGTAGGACATAAGTAATGATGTTCCTTCTAAGTCATGATTATAAAAAAATAAATGTTCAAAAAGCATGACTTGTGGTCCTTTACTTGGTGAGAACCAATCAATAGCGACCTAATGATTGCTACCTGTAGCATTACCAACTCCTTTTCTCTTTTCATTGCAGCTAGTGGATTCAAGTCATTTCCTCTTCTCTCATTAGATAATGTTTTATAGTTCCAGATGGATTCCTGAATACAAATGTATGGTTATGGCAGCTTGCAGCATGTTCATTGATTCATTGAGAATGCTGAAGGGCTTAACTCAAATGGGGTTTGAAGAAATCTTGCTGTTAAGTGTAAAAGATCACAAACTTTCATTACACTTGGTAGATCACAAGGTCCTTCCATTAAAAGATGGAACTTTCCTTCCCTAATCTTGTAAGTTCTTGTCTGATTGATGATCTCAAACTAAATGGTATTGATATGTAAAAATTGGGAAATTGTTTATGCTGTTGAAAGATTTGTATGGGTTTTGTAATGGACATAGTGCCTTATTTATAATGTAGACATGTTTCAATAGTTTCCTGAAACCTGACAGAATAAGAATCATACTACACTAAGTGAACTCAAACAGAACAATGGAAAGAACCTGAAAGAGTGGATACTGTGGTATAAAAAGAAAGTACCAACAGCCTGGAAACATAGAATAAAACCCCGTTCTGTGCATTATACAACAGCATTTTCAATGTCCACTTATGCCTGTTTCTTTTCTTTCAGATCTCTGAAAACAAAGTCTCAGATCAAAATTTGCTGTGATTGCGAGCTCTCATCCATTGCTTAGCAAGAGCAACTAGCTGTCCTCCATTTTTTCTTCTAACCTCAACTGCTACTAATGTTAATCTTCCTTCCTCTCCTGTAACCTTTGCCTCTATCTCCACTTCTTCCTGACACACATGAAAAGAACTTTACCAGACACTTGGCTTAAAAGTACACAAGTGTTTGTGTTCTTGAGAGGTATTATAGATAGATGCACAGAAAATGCATATACGTGGAAAATTATGAGCCAAAGCTCTAGCAAAATACATTTTCTCTAAAAATTGAAAGAAAATGATTAATAACCTTTTATTTAAGCTTGCAGAGAAAGTTACAAGCCTTTAAATACTTCCAAATACTCTAAAAATATATATATAACAAATTAAAGGCCTAATAAAACCTGAAAACAGAATCCTAGAAAGATTAAAAATCTACGATAGCCCTAAACAGTAAAAAAACTGATAGAATTTTAATTCGAGAATCAGCTTACGATGATGGAGTTTGTTATGAGCCCATTAGAATAGACTCAAATCAGTATTTTTTAACATATTATAATCTCCAAAACTCAACACTAGGAAAAAGTTATGGATCGGTAAACTTGACCTCTTTTTCAAGAACAAAAGTTCATGTTCGTTTAGATTTTTGTTGATTCAGACAATCTATAACTCAAGGCTCATCGTGTCCGCACCAAGAATCCATCTTTTTTTTTTTCATTTAAATCCTGGTTAAAAGCTCAAATAACTGGAGTTCTTATGAATTACATGTTCTAAGTTCCAATGCTTCTGCCAGATTCTATCTTTCAAAAGAAGCATCTTTCAAGAACTGCCAATTACTTTTCTTGGGTCAAAATTCTGAAACAGAATATCATTGGCTACCATGGAGTTCTATCTTGTGATAGGATTCTCAAACAGATTACAAAACTTTTAGGAATCCTGTTTCGGTCCAACTCAGCCCCGGTATGGATTGAACCAAACCAAAGTAATATTTTTTCAGAGAGTTGAGTTGAAAGTTTGATCAACTCAGAATTAGCCTGTTAATCACAGATGAAGTCAAGGAGCATCCGAAATTGCCAACCCTAAAACCTACTTCTACCAAACCACATAAATCTAGTGTTTGTTTACTCAGTGTGATTTTCTATTCCAATTCTTCTTATTAGATTCGTTTTTCTAACATGGAAGCCCCTCTTATGAGCTCAAGATCATTGGCATAAATGGATAACACACGTTTCCCTTCAAGCATTGAGAATATGCAGCGACCCAAATTCCAAATTTACGGTAATGGTTCCGACCACAACCGCAAAATTCCGATTGCAGTCCACAAATTGAAAAGTCATGGAACTAAAAAAGCGGATTGCTTTCAGAAAACTATTATGACAAGAGAGCAAACCTGAACCTTAGCCGTTGACAAAAATGAAATGTTGAAGTCAACGGACACTGAAGGCTTGCCGGTGGAAAACACGGCAGCGGCCCCTACATCGTCTATCAAAGTTGCCATTGCTCCGGCGTGCCAATTCCCTTCTGCATCCTACACACACAAAAGAAAAAGAAGGTACCCACACGCGCGTACACATTATACATACATAACATGAACATGAAAAAAGAAACAAATAAAGACGATGATTGACTAACTGATATACGATCTGGAACAATGAAACTGCAGCGAAGAAACCCTTTTTGGGAATCCACCACTTTCAGACCTTGAATGCATAAGGCATCTAGAGGATGATCATCAGCCATTGTAGCAAAGCTTTCAAGCAAATGCTTTGGTCTGGAGTCTGCCATTTTTGTGTGTGCGCGCGATTGTTCTACCAATAGCAGAGATTCCATAAGGCTGATTAATTGTTAGGGGAAGTCAACCAGTAGAGTTTGTAAAAGCTTTTCACCTTAACAGCGAAGACACGTTAAGTCTAATGATTTAGAAATCGATATATCATCTTCATCACACCGGAACTACCGCAGTGCCGACAGAGGTCTGCTAGTATAGAGCGGAGGTTATTTTCGATAAATCTACGTACCAACGTCATAATAAACGAGTGCTACTAGTTAAAAAATAAATAAGTAAAATCATTATATAAATAAAATTATAATAAATATATAAATAAATAAAATATAAAAATATAATTCTACTTTTAAAAATATTTTAAAATCAAAATATAATAAAGCATTTTATGCTTTATCTTTAAAAAAGCATCAATACTTGGATAAAAAAAGAGTAATAAAGCGTAGAAGAATTTGACTTTAAATCATACAAAAATATCAAAATTAGAAAAAACAGAACATGTAGAAACATAAAACATCTTAAACTATAAGATTATTAAGCAAAAAATTTCACTCTTGATATAAAACTAACAATATGATTGAATTAGAAATTGATATATAATAAAAATTAAAAAGTTAAAAATATGATTGAATAAAGAGAATACCGAATTTAAATTATAAATAAAAATTAACTAATTTATTTTAATTTATAAAAATTGATTAATTTATCAAAATTAAAAATTAATAAACTTTCAATTTTTAATAACAAGAGTTATTGAGATAAACTTGACAAGAAAATTAAAAATTGAATCAAAAAATTATAATTTAAATTTTTTATAATTAAACTGATTTTTTAAATGAGTTAATTTTTTTTTTTGAAATTGCTAGTCGGTACGTGAGGGCAACTTGGTGCTTTTATAGAATATGGAGGTCATGTTTATAAATTGTTCAGCTTTCCATTAAAAAAAGGAAAAAACCTCCTTTTTTAATAATTGTGTTTAACTTAATAAGATTTAATATCCTAACTTGTATAAATTACACGTAATTATATAATAATTTCGAAACGTACGCTTAATGTGAATATTAAACTGCCTTCATTTCAAAATAATGGCTTTTAAAGATGTAAAATTAAGAATATGATTAAAACTGATTGAGTTTAAGATTAATAATTTTTTTCAACTTAGTCCAAAATTAATATACCAAAAACAAATATTTTTAAAATTAAAAATAATATCATTTTACTTAAAAAAAATTTGCAGGCTTTACTCAAGTTTAAGCCCGCCCAGATACATGAAATTTTTAAAATAAAGATATCAGAGCCTGACCTGAATTTGCCAACCCTAGACATCATGCATGAAGTGCCCAGTGGTGGAAATCACCGTATCTAAGAGGAAAAGATAGGGGGAGATTGGTAAGTTTTATTCTGGAAAGATGGTGTTTGCCTCATTTGTTTTTCACAATGATGATACCAATTTACACACATCTTGTACACTAACTATAAAAATTGACCTATCAATATATATATAAAAATACAAAATTTATTATTTGGAAATAGCCTCTAAAACCCCTTCCAATTGCACAGGAAATGATGTTGACTCAATTCTGCTATGCCTACCAAAGAACTTCATTGTTCAGAGGCAAGTGTTTTCTTCAACTCCTTTTTGTTTACCTGGAATTCACAGCAAGTGATCAAACAGGCATTTCAGTACTTCAAAACTTAATCAGGAGAAGATCAAACTGTTCATTATCTGCAGGAAAAAAAAAAGAGAAACACAAGCAGCAGCAGTAGATAACCTTTCCCATAGCGTTCCGAGGCAGCGAATCCCAGACGAATAATCTCGAAGGTAGCTAGTAAAAAAGACAATAAAAATGTATTGATTAGTCATAAGGAATGGTCAAAGTATATAATGGAGATTCCAATCCATGAATAATAATGTTGAAGTCCAGATTTACTGAATGAAATATGACATAAGGCAAAATACCTTGTATGGTGCTAGTCTATCTTTAGCCCACTTGTTTAGTTCTTCCAAACTTATTGGATGCTTCAGTTCATCTTTGTCATTTCTCTTTGCTTCTTCCACTGGCACAACAATGGCAGAAACTGCATCTCCATAATCTTTGTCTGGCAAACCCAGAACACAACATTCTGCAACAGCTGGGTGCTGTATGCACGCCACGGAAATTTATGGTTGCAAGTTAAATACAGTCCATATTCAATTTCTTTTGAAGTGTGCTCTTGAAGAAAAGAAAAATGAACAAAAGGTATTTTCAGGCCTAGAACTTCTTGATGATAATCTGGATTCTTTCAGAGGAGTTTTAGTAAAGAGTAAACACAATCAAGACATGTTTAAAATATTAACAATGAGCAAGAACTACTTTAACGATCCACATTTTTCTAATTGTAACCAATAATATGCTCGTCCCCATTGAGTCCCTTCCCCACAAAAAAAAAAAGGAGCACCAGATTTATTGCTTTAGACAGGTTTTTCAAATGTAAAATTGCAGTGAGGGTATAAGTAATTTACCTCCAAAATAACTGATTCGATTTCTAATGCTGACAACTTATAGCCACCAACCTTCATGATATCCGCACTTGTACCTGATTTGGTAATAGCATCAAGTTTTTAGCTGAACCAGAAACAAACGCAGAAGTTTCAAATTCAACAACTTGTGAGTTGTCCTCCAAATACATTAAAAACCTCTTTAACTATCATAATATTATCAAGATTTTAACTTGAAAGGATTAAATTTTGTTGCACACATCCTTGAAAGTTCAAACAATTCTTAGTTAATGCAATGTACATAACCGCTAACAAGCTGCGAGACCAAATTCAAAGAAAACTATAATTTACACAAAAGATCCACAAACTAAAAGCATATAGAAATGTAGGAGAACAAAAGAACGAAAATGCTTTTATTGTGTGTATCTTGTCGAAAAAGAAGCAAAATATTTAATGAGTTAATGAGCTTGGCACGGATATGGAATTCGGATATGCTTACGTCCTAAGATGATGTAGTATCCATCTTCATCAATTTTGCCAGCATCTCCAGTCTTGAAGAAGCCATCATCAGTAAACGATTCCTCTGTAACCTGTGGAGTACTGGATAATAAGTACATTCTACTCATTTGGAGAAATGAATGGTACCTTGATGCATCTTCAGTAATACTCGTAGGAGCTATACTACTTAGCTATCACACATGAAAATGTGAAAATAATCAATTCAAAAGACAAGCAAGCTAATTGATAGGTATGAATACCTCAGGACGCTTCCAATATTCTTTGAACAAAGAAGGGCTTTTAACACACAGTTCACCAACACCAACGGCCTCACCTTCATTCTCATCTTCTACAATCTTCACCTAATGAGGAATAAAACATAAAGATAAGAGAAAGTTGCAGTAAAACAGACTATAAAGAAGAAAGGAGTTTGATTTGCATGAGTACCTCCACTCCAGGAAATGGTTTGCCAACAGTGCCTGCCTTTCTTATGCCTCTTAAGGGATTCGATATTGCCATGACAAACTACATATGTCAAATTTCTTTCCAAATTAGATTCTTTGTAACAAACAATTTTAGAGTGCATGAACTGAATCTTACCTCAGTCATTCCATATCTTTCCAAAAGACGGTGTCCTGTGATGGTTTCCCATTGTTGCATGACAGGTAGAGGAAGTGCAGAGGAGCCAGACATCTGACAAACAATAACCAAAAATAAATGAAGAATAGCTATTAAATCATCAAGAAGGAAAATTTCACTATTGAGGAGAATTTCGAGATGCAAAATTCCCACAGTAAAAATGTTTCAAGCAACACAGATTAATTTATCAATAAACAAAACATCAACTCGGAACCAACATATCAATAGACAAAACATGAATTTGGATTTGAAGTCAAAGACAAAATCGGAAATTTTTTTTTGAGGCTGCTTACCATTAGTCGCAACTTTCTAGCAGCAGCAGCAGAAGCTGCTTGTAGCTCTGAGTTCATTGCTTCATATCCTTGTATCAATCTTGAGTACATGGTAGGAACCTAAATATGAAAAAGTTATATTGAAGTCTTCAGACTACACACGTGCTGAGTTCATTGCTTCTAATGTTCACTGCTTGTAGCTCTGAGTTCATTGCTTCTAATGTTCAAACAAATTATTCCAGATTTATAAAAGTAAAGAGTAGTCTTACTCCTGTAAAAACTGTTATAGCATCATCAGCTTCATTCTGGTTTAGTGGATATGATTCTCGCCATCTTTGCCAGATTCCCCTCACACTAAATTTTGGCATAAACTCAACCTTCAATAGGATGACCATAAATGTTACAAGCAACACCAATGTTCACTCAATTGGAAAATATTTTGTATCTGTATATTTGTATGAGTCAGCACTGAAGTCAAAGCAATTAGATTACCGTGGAGCCAGCGTAGATGGGAGCAAATAGACCATTGAATAGCCCATGTACGTGTATGTTATGAGTTAAGAATACAAAACTTTTACTCACTCACAGTAAAATTATATTCAACTTAGAGGTAGCTGGAAAGCAAAAAAGCTGTAATATAGGAGATTAAAACTTGATGGATATGATGCAGAGGTAAACAATTTAGAATTTGATCCGCGGATGTATACTCCCAGGATTCTGCTAAGGTCCGAACCTGCAAGTCAGAAATTTTCACTAAAGTTAATTAGAAATGTTAAGATACAAAATTTGAAAGATAAATATGCCACTAAAATCAGGAAAATATTTTTTTGTGCTATATTCACCGTGTGGACATGTTTCAAACATAATGATTTTAGAAGCATGCAGAAGATGACATGAAAACAATGCTGTAAAGGAAGTATCTGGCATAAAAAGCTATAGTTTATTGTTAAATATGACCACATAAAAATTTCATTTACAAAGTATGGCAAGCATATTCCACACACACACCCATAGAAGAGAATCAGTTGGATGTCAACTCCAAGTGGTAGGATAGTAACTGAGAATGGAGTTTAGGAAATGTATGTTGTATAGTTACTTACCTGTGCGTTGATGCTTTTATGTGTGTGAACCACACCCTTTGGTTTACCTGTTGTACCACTAGTATAAACAATTAGCGCGGGGTCCTCACCTGTGTCATTGAGAATAAAACAGAGGATGAGAGAAAATTGAAGTCTAGAAAGGTCATCAATTTCCAGTCAAATTATTAATTTATCTGTTTAGTATACTGTAGGGTGCGAATTCCTCAACAAACCTCGATCTTCAAATATTTTCCCAACTTGTGAATCATCAAAAGAATTTGTTTGTGTCGATGAACTGTTAAGAGAGGGGATCAGTGAAAACTGAGCCATACATTTAGCAGCAATTGTTTTCATCGTCTCATGATGATCTTCAGTACTGAGAACCATTGATATTTCCTGCAATCAATCGAGAAAGTAAAAAGAGGAATGCCAACCTCAGAGACCAACGTACTTATTCGCTAGATAAAAAAGGGAGAACAAAGGAGAATAGTGCAGTGCATACTGAATCATTCATCACATGCAACAACTCAGTCTCTGGATAGCTAAGTGCAAGTGGGACTGCCACGCCTCCACTAAACCAAGTTCCCAAAACTGCAGCAACAAACTCGGCTGAAGGCTTTGCTACAATTCCTATTCGAACTCCCCCAAGATCTCTATGTCCTCTATCATCATCGAGCTACAAAAAATGAATAAATTGAGCTGCTTCAGAAGTTAAAGAATCAACAAAACAATTCAACTACATGCTCGAAAATTGAAATAAAAGAAGATGAGCAATCAGTATAAAGTTGGGATAGAGAAATGCAATGCACTGAGCCAATTAGTTGAATGGATTACTAATCAGCATTGCATTCATATGAGAAAAATGAAGTTTGTTTTGGCGCGATTGTTCCACTTATTGTTCATAATATGAGGAAAAAAGAACAACGATATTATCTTTTTATCTAAGCTCACTGCCAAGGAAAATTGCACAGTTCTAAATAGCATGCTTCACATATAATGTTACTACAAAGATCCGTAAAATTACGAAGCACCAATGTAAAAGCTCCACAAACCTTCCTATTCAACTAACTATTCACAAGCTAAAGAATTGAACTCACAGTCTTCAAGTCACAGCTACACAACAGCTCAGATATCTTCGATGCAGATGAGGTAAGTTGACCGTAAGAGTAACTTTTCTGATCAGCTCTGATAGCAGTTCTGTTTCCAGCTTCGGACCCTTCTCTATATACTGACTTGACCACCTCCATAGCTGAGCAACGTCGTGTCGCTGCACAAATGCAATAAAGATGAGAGCTTTATCTAGTAAAAGACAAACCTTGACTCCCAAAATTCAACATTATTATGAAACAGTGATATGGGTCCACGTTAAAAGGATCAAAGCATCCAAATACTAAGTAATAACAGGATTGATAAAAGAGAAGCCCATCAATCAAACAACCAGCATCTCCAACAAAACTCGACCAGGCATTTCTTCGAGCAGGAAAAGGACAAACCCAAAAAGCTCGAGAATTCCCATGAAACAACCAAAGACAGACAGATAGACACTTACGTGTGTACCAACGATGACAAGAGAACTGGGACTTGGATGTTCTGAGACAAGAAAAACAAGGGGTCTGGATGTGATGATGATAGAGAGAGTAATGCTTCATAAGGTGTTGGTTTAATGATATAAAAGAGGCAGCTTTTAATGAGTTACACACCATCGGTCATATAACAAGAGTATTGAATGATCGGTACACCAGTTCAGACTAGCTTTTAATATTTTAATATGTGGGCTGTGAATTGCTAGACGGGTTAGTTAGTAAAGCATGTGGCATGTAGTTGGTGTACCTTAATGAGCTGCAATTTACAGTTGGGGGAGATTTTTCCTCCATTGTCTCTTAGTTAGTAAAGAGTCCCAAGATTATCAAATTTCCAACGAACTCGAACTCAAACTTAAGTTCACAAAATTTTGGATTGCATTTTTTCGTTCAATTCAAAACTCGTTCAACTTTGTTCGAATTTGACTCGTCCTATTTCAGTGATTGATACATGGAAGAGTTTTAAGTTTGAAGCTCACTGGTCTATAATGTACCACATAAGATCTTGTCTTGTTCTTTACATATATACATATATAGATTCCTATTTGTTCTGTTTTGGGCTAAGGATTTAGGACCAACACACATATGTTGTTCGTTTGTTCCTGTCTCCTTTGACACAATAGAAAAGAAAAAAGAGTCGGTCCTTTTAATATTCTCAGAGTTTCAAAGGTGTGTATTAGATCTATCTAACAACCCTTTTCATGTTGAAGGCAAAAATTGTAAGAAAGTTTTGGTTCTTCCTTTAGCTTCTGCTGTTTTTCATATTGTTACAGTAAAAACATTGCAAATTATGGATTATACTGCATTTGGGCAACGAGAATATAATTACAAGAAATTAAGATAACAGTTTAGAACTGCAATTTAAAATTTTGTACAATTTTCATTTAATGCTTTTCTTAATAAGGAGGTGTATAATCTTAATAAGGACGCGTATAACTAACATGATTCTTGTGTCCCTTTGGCAAATCTATGTGCATGATTTTATACATGAGCTTAAGAATGGGTGAAGATCTACTTTGTCATAACTTGTTCTTGAGGAGCAGTCACTAGCTGATCATGTTCACGTCTTTCCAGTTCTTGAACAAGGATCTTACTCCAACCTATAGTCAAACAGATCTCTTTAGATGTCAATAATGAACAGAAACTTGCAAGTGAAAGTGCTGAGAAGGAATGAGTGATCAAAAGCACACACCTAGGGCAGGATCAAATCCTCTGTTCTTAAGCTCTCTAAACTCTTGACAGAGAGAACAACATGGACAAAAGATATGAGAAGCCACATCTGTGCATGGACCTTCTTCCAGATCATGTTTCTTTCTCAGCTTGGTTCTGTACTCTGTGCTCATAACCCACTGAGAATAAGAGGCAAGCATCATAGAGAAGTAGATTAAGCACCCTGAACGACAACCTGCAGACACCGGTCGAATTTTATTTTGTTGGATGATTAATCAACACCAAAAGGGTGTGAAATAAAATGGTAAATTTCCAAGCCTGGGATGTGATAAACAGGTTAGGAATTGAATATGCAGATGAAAAACCTCTAGCTTTTATCAATAAAAACAAAGAAATGACTATGTAGTTTGATCGAAAAGATTCATATATTTGATTGCAGGCCTGGAACACAAATACGAAAAATCACGGTAATGGTTTGGATCACAACTGCAATATTGAGGTTGAGGACTGAAATTTAAAACCATGGTAGGGAGACTTACTTGTATTTCCTTCACTTAATACTTCTGCTATTTGTCCAAAAGTCACACAAGGGAAGAACGCTGTGATAATAGCTGCCAAGACACATGAGAAACTGATTAGGTTGTTTCGTTTCTGCCATATTGTTAAATCAAGTTCATGAAAGCTGGATCCCCAGATCATGAGCATTTATGCCTGAAATGGTGAAGATTCAACATACAACAAACACTCAGGTTGAAGATAAAGGTTCCAGTTTTCTTCGCAGTCTCTTCATTTTGAAGGACAAAGAAATGTTCTTTCACGTTAAGATCATTGTCTCCTAGAATTGAAGGAAAATAGAAGGCAAATCACCTTCCTGTCAAGGTTTTCAAGTCGCATCCTAAGACTTATTATATCAGCAAGACTAAGGAAGAACAGTACTAGTTCCAGATGAGATTATTTTACCATTTCTTCGATCTTCCTGGCAATCAAACAATCCTGTCGTCCAAGGACGTCCAAACATAAGATGTTCATACACTGAAGAAGATGATGACAAATCCTGAGGACATGTTTCCCCAACTTGATGTTCTGCTGCTGTTATGACAGTTGCAGGTTCATCAGATTGCTTCAATGTCTCTTTATGCTCAGCAATTTCGAGGTCAGCCATTTTGATCGATTATAAAATCGCTCATCTTTAATACAAAATGTGTTAGGATCATCTTTGACAAGTTTCTAAGCCAAGTATGACTGGGATATTAAATATTAAACCATATATTCTCTCACTTCCTCTAAATTTCATACCTGTAGAACAGTCCTTTTCAGAAAATAGACTAGTCTAAGCCATTGATTGAAGTTTGAAAGGGAGACGAGAAAAGGGGATTGTAGAACCGTGATTGTTAGGATGGTCAACGGCCGTATGAGACTTTTCAATATTTTGCAGCTTCAACGAGTTTCAGACATTCGTTCAGCATCGTCGTATGACCATCTAGAAACCATCATATGGATATTCCTTCATGTCATGGATTCTAATCCATTCTTCTGTTGTTTTGTTTTGTTTTTTTTTTAATTGTAAAAAATTTGGAGGGATAGAGACATTGAACGGCACATGTCTCATATATAAAAGAGAGCTTCTATCAATGGACTGCTTCCATTTCCATGATCTCTCTTATCTCATACGAGAAGCAGGTTCTTCTTTCTATGACATGTCTTCGATAATAACCATGAACATATAAGTGATTCCTGCTAATTGAATTTCAACTCTGTTTGACAAAGTAATCACCAGACTAAAGAATTTTGTGTTTTGATTCCAACTGCAGTAGGAAATCGGTTCAAGAAACAAAAGCATTTCATGCTTGGATTCCCAATCACAAAATAGTCATTTCAAGCAACCAAAAGAGTAAGAAAGGAAAAAGGCATGCAAGGGGCATTGAAAAAGAAGATGAAAGGTTAAGCAGAAACAGAAAGTTAAATTGCTTGATGTATGTGGAATACACTGATATAAAGCTTATGGCATGTGTTGTAGCCATGAAAATGACCAGCAGAAACAGCACAAACTTAAGTTTTTTCACCTCAAGCATCAGCAACCAACTTCAGTTCCTAACCAGATAAGATGGTTATGGACAAGTAGAAAGACATTATTGACCACTCCACCGTCTCCACCAAGAACGAGCAGGTGCCTCAGAAGGAGGTGGTGTGAGAATGTCCAGCATAGTTTCCTTTTCTTTTGGGGTTAGTGGAACACCTCTAACAAGGTTCAATGCCATGATGTGGACATTACTCTTTTGCCGGTGCCTCGTATATGCCCATACTCCTCCAATAGCACCTGCGACCACAAGCTATCCCAAACCAAATTCCCACATCTTCAAAGAATAAGTTAACTTCGTAGAAGCACTCAATCTTTACTAAATAAGGTGATTCTAGGTTCTCAAACTGACCGGTGATAGCCACAAGGCTGCAGTTTGTAGATCAAACTTTGGTGCATAGAGTACTGTCTCCCCATACTCATCCTCAAGCTTTTTGTAAATTTGTTTGTCGGATTTCCCAGCTTGTATCTCATCACGAATCAACTGCATTGCAAGCATTATAATCTTTCATTGCAATACAATAATTCAACTGGTCAACACATGAACTTCATCACATGTAACAAGTAAAAAGCAAAAAGGAGTAGGAAAGTCCATAAAAGGTTATCCGTCAGCTGGTGCTATTTAGAATGTCATCTAAGAGAAGTTTATGATAGCCATCTATGGAGGATAAAAAAATCTCTACAAGAATAACAAACGAACTGTTTATTTGCGACACTCAACAAGAGTTTTATCCCTGAAACCTCCATCGAAAGACAGAATTCATGTTCTTTGTCTAGTGGAAATCAAAGTAAACGAAAGCATGAGGAGTTACTAGAACAACTGATAGAGAACAGCAAACTATTTCCAAAATTACAGCACTAACATGAAAAATAAATAAATAAAACTCAGTCCCACATCACACACACAACAATTACTTAGTATGGTACCTTCCTAAGAAGTATGGCAATATCTGCTTGAGACTCTTCAATTGACTGACTCCCACATTCTGTGCACCGTACATTATGACTAATATTTCTCGCCCGAGCTTCCACAATCTGGGCCTTCTTCGACTCCTCAGCTTGAGTCTCCATCCTCAATAATTCTAACGTTACACCAACTACAGACTAGAAAGAGAAAAGGAGTACACCAAAAAGACCCGATTAGTACTAACTCACTGTTAGTGAAGCATTTCATCAAACATCTAACGGACCATCGGAACAGAACATACCAAAGCAGAATCAGAGCAAAAGCTGACAAACCCAGAAACTAATCGTGACAACTTGAGCTTTCTTCAGGGTTCAGACTATTGATGGAAGAAAAATGACGAAAAGATGGAATCTTTAACTATACGGTCAGCTACCAAATGAAGACGATAGCATATTAGATTTGATATGCAACACTTTCTACATTTTCAATGTCGGTTTTCGCTGATAGGCAAATTCTTATATTTAGTCACCAACCTTTTCATATTTTTACAAATGTATTAGATCTTTTATTAATTTTTATGACCAAGTCCTAAATCTGATTTAAATCCAAAAAGAGGATCAAATTTAATTTCCCAAATTTAGAAATTTTGGAAATTTTGGAGTAGTTTCCAGCCAATCATAAAATTTTCTCGTATTACTATCAATTTCGATAATAATACAAAAATCATCTCACAATCACATTTGCAGTGCACAGAATTATTCAACATGCCTTATTTGTGAATTACACATTCAAAAATTAATTTTTACAAGCTCTTTTTTATTATTTTAAAAATATCATTGTTGGCAATATCAAGACACTACAATATCACACTTTTAATTATTTACCAAAATTAAAAAGAACAAAAACGAAATAATTCTTTAAAAAAATATGTAGAAGCTGAATTCTCAGTGAGCACTTTGATGTTCAGTATTCCGCTTGCTCCAAATGCAGAAACTGAAGGCAAAGACAGTAGCCTGGAAGCTGCAGCACTACTCAAATCTGACATATTTCCCTGCAAAACAGTTGATCCTCAAATTCAGATATAGTTCTTACGAGATTAACTGCATATAGATATTCTGCAAGAAGACCTAATTGCATAGAAATTCCAATCCTATTAGATTGGAGATGAATTGCAGACAAAATTCCTGAGCCTAACAGGCAAAAGAACTAGTTACACTCCGAATCTCCGCATTCGTAGCTTTTACTCTCGGAGAACTATTAGAGAAGCTTTCGTGTTCAATCTAAGTCAGTTAGTCCGTAGCCAGAAAGTTTAACTCAAATAGGAAAGTCAGTGACAAGTTTCTCATACTGGTAAGTGATATCTAACATTACTGTTATTGAGAGATGTAGATGACAGGATCATAACATGAAACTCAATAAGAAGTTACCTGCAACTATGGATGAATAATGCTATCATTCTATATATGCAAGGTTGAACCGCAGATTTAGGACCTAATGACAAAAAGAATGATACATTAGAATATCTTGTACTTAAGCATCTATAAGCAAGCTCAGTAAATTGTCAGTGATTCGGAAAATCAAGGATTACGAACACAAAGCGATTCAATGGAACATAAGTAGGAAGTCTATGGTCTACACAAAAATATAAAGCCCTGTGCTTTCATGAATGGAAACAATAACGACAAAAAATAAACCAAAATAATTGATAGAGTATGAGTAACCGCATAATCTCTGCATATAAGTTGGGAATCACAATGTCAAGTTAAAAGCCTTAATTCCACATATTCTAGGAGAGCATAATCATTTGCCATGTCCAAGAATTCCCGACTCCTTAATTGCTATAAAGAGGAGAAAGATGTGGCCAAACAAAATGATTCCACATTACAATGGCTTAGTACCAAGAAAGAAATTTTACCACTATTCCGGTTGTAGAAGTGCAACCTCAATCTCTTGTAGTGATTTTCCTTTTGTTTCAACAATGTTCTTCTTCACGAAAAAGACCGCCAAGAAGCAAAAGCTAGCAAAGATCGAATACAAGAACAGTGGTCCTATTTGCTCTAGTAAACGCAAGAATAAGAGACCCACAAAGAAATTTACAACCTGGACATACACTAAAACTCATAAGCAGCATAACAGTTGTTAGTTTCAACAGCTAGAGAAATAAAATCAAGGAAAAGAAACTTATACATGTCTATGTTCTAGAAAGTTACTGGACTTCAAGAACAGGAGCAAGACAAGTGAAAAATTAAAGTGCACGCTCCAAAAAATGATTCATCTTCAAAATTATCAAATGCTTTGATAGAAATTTCAATAGCTGGTTCAGACAAGTTGCGTATTTCATATTCTGTTCAATATTATCTTTGTCGTATGAAGTCTAAAACTGATTAAGCCTTTGCAGATGATGAGCAGCTCAGTTAAATCCATGGCTAGAAAATGGTCAGCCTATTACAAGTTCACTAAATCTCGCAAGTTTTGACAGAAGTTTGAAGATTGTGAACATTGCTGATGCTGGCAAGTTCAATTTAAACTATTGCCAGAAAACTGGACAGATAATCAGAAACTCTTTAGGAAATCTTTCCTACCTTTAGTCAAAAAAGAATAACCATAAATTTGGCTTAGTCCTTAGAATTATAAAGTTATGATTACCAAAGTGGTGGACATTGGCTCGTAGAATTACTAACAGACAACACTTAGAGAGGGAATTGTTTGCCAACCAAGCTATGAAGTAAGACAATTACCCAGTGCACAGCCATACATATTGCCATTGCCTTTGCCTTAATCCGACTTGGCAATATTTCCGACAGAAGAAGACTAGGAACTGGACCAGCACCAAGAGAAAATGTCAGGACAAATCTGCATGATCAAAATGATATTTCAAATAGGAACCATGGGAAAAGAACAACAGGTAGCAAATAAATGCTTATAAGGACACTTCAACTCAACAATCTTAAAGGAAAATGATTTAACCAGTTCACATGCAGACATTTTATACATTAGTCACTATACATTAACAACGACATGCTCGACTATTGGGGTATGAATCCTTTTTTTGGCCCTTCTTGTTATGGTCCCGCGTTTGGGATTGAGTCACAGGGCGAGTATACTGTTTTTTTGGTCGACCTATCTTGAGTAGAATTTCAGCTCTTCAAAGGGAGGCTGATACCTTAGAGTTCGATAGAGAGAACTCTGATCTCTTATTTGAATAAATTCTGACTTGCTCTTTATTAATTCTGATTGCCTTTAAATAGGCAAGTCTCCTTACAATAATAGAATCCCTACTCTAAGCATGTTTCCTACTTTCGAAGTCTCCTTACAATAATAGAATTCCTACTCTAAGCATGTTTCCTACTTTCGATAATCCTACCTTATTATTTTCCTATCAATAATAGGATTCCTATCGTAATATTATCATAATAAGGAAATAACCATAAAACAGCAACTATCTAATAAATCGATAAGAATTCAAATTAATGTTTTTTTATTTCATACGTTTTCTCCAATAATGCGTCCACAACAAGTTTGTTTACATAGAGCAATAAGCAAAGCTCAATTGACACATCAAAAAGAAATTGGATAAGGCAATGACTAGTTCACTACCTAGAAAAATCTTGTTTTATGTACTCCAAGTTCTTTAATCTTAATGCAATCAAATCCAAGAGATATACAAGACCAATAGAAGGAGCTTTCCATTTAGGTTCAATAATTACCTAGCTCATGAAGAAGCTTTCTTAGCTATCATTTAAGAAGGGATGAAGCATCAAATTTACGGCAACAAAGAGTTTGTTTGCGTGCAAAAACTAAAGAACATTAAGAATGCCCTCAAGGAGTTAAATGCTAGGAGAATTGGTAATACTAGACTAGTCATAAATATAGCTAAGGAAGAACTCTTCTATTCATGAGGTAGTTGCCAACAACCCAAGGAAATGAGGAGATGATTAGGAGAAGGGATCCCTATACAGGTAGTTGAACGCAACAGGAAATCACTATACTCTTCTCCAACAAAGAGCAAGAGTTAATTGGTCCAGAGAGAGCAAAAGACACACCAAGTTCTTCACTACAATCCTTACCAAGAAGAATGCCAACATAATTACTTCCATAGCTACTACATAGGGGTCTACAATCACCAATCAAATGGACATTAAACGAAGCCTTCAATTACTTCAAGAATTCTATGGGTTCTCCTCGTGAAACAAAATCTTGAATTCAATTCCTAAGGTCCTTTGTCAATCAATCTACTGGATAATCCTTTCAATGCTTTAAATGCGAAGAGTGGTGTTTGGGATGAACACTCACAAAGCCCCTGATCTTGATGGTCTCAATGGATACTTCTACTAGCAAGCTTGGCCTAAGGTGAAAGACCTAATAATTGATTTAATCCTAGAATTCATGGACAAAGGTGAGATGCTTAAAGAAATTAATAAGACTTTCTTTTGTCTAGCCCCAAAGATCTCCAACCTATTTCTTATGGGGATTATAGACCCATATCATGTTGCAATGTCTTATTCAAAATCATCTCTTCTATTAGCAATACATTGGGGAAGGTACTTGGGTCTCATAAGTGAGAATCAAGGTGCATTAATTGAGGGGGGATGATTGGGGATAATGTGATCATTGCCTAAGAACTTCTCAAAGGCTACACCAGAAGAAATTGTCCAAAAAATTATGCTATAAAGATAGACTTCAACAAGACATTTGACAATATCCGGTGGGACTTGTTCTTGTGCTTATTGGAAGTGCTTGGATTTCCTAACAAATTCAAAAGATGGATTAAGGCATGCATTACCACTACTTCATTTAGAGTGCTTGTCAATAGCGAATTTACTAAGCTTTTTAAGGGAGGGAGAGGACTTAGACAAGGGGACCCACTATCCCCTTATCTTTTCATATTCTGTATGAAAGCCTCACTAGGTTATTTTCACGTAATATCTCTATGGAGAGCAACTTCGAATATCATAGTAAATGCAAAAAATAGAAAATATTCAACCTATGTTTTGCAGATGATTTATTACTCTTTACTAAGGCCTATAGTAACTCTGTGAACTGGCTTATTTCTACTATCAATATCTTTTAGGATCACTTGGGACTAGGGATCAACAAGCACAAAAGCCATCTAGTTGTTTCTGCAAGTGTTTTCTAGGGGCAAGAGGACTCTAACAATTAAACGGAGTGGAAAGTTAATCAACCCTTCATCACCTAGCCTTTGTTTGCTAGAAGATTGCATTTCCAATAATGTCTCCCTCTTGTTGAGAAGATATAAAAAAGATTAGATATTTGGACAAATAGAGCACTCACTTATGATGGCAGATTACAACTGATCAAAACTATTGTCAACTCCATGCTTTTCTATTAGTCCTCTCACATTTTTATTTCCTAATAATTGATTAAAACCTTGGAAAGAGTCGTGATAAGATCCTGTGAGGAGCCAAGATTGGGGAACATCTAAAAGCTAATATTAGTTGGAAGCATGTGTGCAATCCAATGGGGGAAGGAGAACTAGGAATTACTCCAATCAACATATGCAATAAAGTGTTACTAGGGACGAGAATACGAAGAATCTTGGTGGACAATCACTCCTTTTTGATAAAATGGATGCATAGCTACTTTGTAAAAGGAAGAAGCCTATGGAGTATGGTTTCTAAACTAAGCTACTCTTAGTATGGTTTCTAAACTAAGCTACTCTTACTTCCTAAATCAACTACTTAATATGAGGGAGTCCTTTAAGCAAAATATAAGTTGTAAGTTGGGAAACAGGAAAATAACTTTATTGTGATTTGTCAAATGGGGAGGGAGTGGATCAAGGAACCAAGTTGTAATATAGGCTATAACAAACATCCCTAAAGAAGTCGAGGTTTGTAGGTGGATAATAAAAGGCTAGTTGGATAACTTCTCGAGGGAAATAGAACATTTTCTCCCTTAATACCCCCCAAACTCTAACCAAGAAGATGAGTACAAATGGAACAATGGTGCTAGTGTAATGTTCAACAACAAAGCATGTAAGGACTGGATTAGACCTAGAGGTGTCAAAGATCAAGTGGACCAAGCTAATATAGAATAGATGCCTCATGCCAAGAACATCATTCCTATTGTGAATGGCAATGAGAAATAACGTCCCTAACATGGACATATTAAGTTTCATGAACCTGCCTAATGGTTTCCGTCTATGTAAACAAGAACAAGAATTAAGTACACACTTATTCTTTGAATATGCATTTTTTCAGGAGTTTGGAATCATGAAAAGAACCTCTGCCTATGGCAATGCTCCATTAACAAACTCCCAAAAACAATCTAGCATATGCAAGAAGACGGACACATAATAAAAGGTGAAAAGCCAGCTTACCCAATTAGTATATGGATATGCATGAAATAATTATAGCTAGAAAGAAACAAAAGATGCTTCAATAGTAGTAAGAATTCAATGGAGATAGTGAGAGACACGACTATTTGTAAGATAAGGGAGCAACTAATCATAAACAAAGGGGCCAAGCAATATAGTATCAAGCTATCTAGGAGTTTGGAAATATAGCACTACACAAGGGTTTAATCTAGCGTGCCAAATGTTTAACCAAGATTTTTATTTAAGCAAGTTAAAGACAGAAAAATAATGCACTTGCTACCATCTCAAAACAAGGTGGTTCTTGATGATGTGGGAGAAACCCCGAGCTTAAGAGTGTTGAAATGTAAGCAGGTTCACGAAAGGCAAGAGCTGGATGAACATGCAAAAGCATAACTTGAAAGAAAAGACATTTAATTCACTACATTGCTCAATATATAAAGCTAAAACATAAAAATAGAACGAGATAATTGGATTCCTAAAAACAAGCCATAAAACAAAATTCCCAAAGACTTGGTTCATTGATCAATTATTCAACAGTAATTTAAGGCACATTTTCGACACTTCTCCTTGTGTTAGTAATTACAGAGGCCTAATTTGTTTCATAAGACTTCAAATCTAGCTGGAAGAAGAGTCTTGGTTAACACGTGCAATTTGATCGTCAATCTTGCAATAAACCAACTTAATTTCACTTCCCTTTTGTTCTTTTCTCAAGTGATATGGTTTGATCTTAAATGCTTTTTCCTCCTAAAAAAATGAGGAGCATATGAAATTGCAATCACAACTTGATTATCTACATGAATCTCTATTGACTAATTTGCTTCATGTATAAATCTGAAAGTGTTTCTTTATCCAAATTGTTGCAATGTACTCTGCCTCTGTTGTACTTTGAGTTATCATATGTTGCTTCTTTGAGCTCCATGAGAAAATTCTTGATCCACAATTGAAAAAGGAAAATCGTTGTGCTTCTCATGTCATCAATTGAACCTATAATCACTATTTGTTTGGTCTTGTGATTGTGAGATACACCAATCAACCAATCAAAGTCTTGTATTGGATTTCATCAACTTTTTCATCTCTATCCTCTTTGCTAAATTTCTCTTTTTGATTCATTGGTGTGATGGTGCTTTTGCAATCTTCCATGTGAAATGTCTTTGAGTATTTCTTTTGCATACTTCTTTTGGCATATGAAGTGACGTAGTGTGGGAAGGAAAAACAAAGATAAGTAGAATAGAATAGGCTATAATTGAAGTAGATTGTAGCTGGAA
>JANJEY010000005.1:3888677-3915714 GCA_024703695.1 Erythroxylum cataractarum | reverse complement strand
AATTCCTACTCTAAGCATGTTTCCTACTTTCGATAATCCTACCTTATTATTATCCTATCAATAATAGGATTCCTATCGTAATATTATCCTAATAAGGAAATAACCATAAAACAATAACTATCTAACAAATCGATAAGAATCCAAATTAATGTTTTTTTCTTTCATACGTTTTCCCCAAGAATGCGTCCACAACACTTCTCTTTCTGATTTTAAATAACTGATTATATTGCACTTAATCATAGAATTTCATCAACTCATGATACAAGATTCAACATTGATATAATCACAAAACTTTGCAGGCAGCTGAACAGTGTATTTAAGTTATGGTCTATATGTATTTGATATTAAGCCATCTTTCCCATACAAAATGTGAAGGATTGACAACTTACAATAGCATGCCTCCAATTGATAGGTATAATTCTGCAAAGCCTGACACATAAGAAGTGGCTGACATTGATTGAAGACCCATTGAGACAGCCTATAGAATAGAATGCATGAAGCAAATGGAACATAAAATGGCAGTTAATTTTTGCTGTATGGTGCTAAACTTGAGCAATCAACAGATTTGGATATTTTACCGAAAACAGCACAGTTTGAGTCAATGTAGGACTGATATTTCATACTAAAAAATGATCTTTTATGTCACTAGCGCAATGGCACGGCAAATTAATACATAGTTACATACAGTATTTAAACACAACTAGAAAATGATTTTCACATTTACAACATTGAATCTCGTTCTTTGGAAGTTTCTTTAATATATAGTACTACCACTCTCACACATATCAAAACATCAAGTGAAGAGATTTGAATACAAAGAGAACATATTTCATCCACACAAAACTTGTAGGACTTCCAAATTTATCTCTCATGACGCATACTAGTGGAACAAAAGCTTGATCATATTTTTCATCAATCATATTATACCCTACAATAGCTATAGTACAAGTGCAATGTAGGAGACGATTAGAAAAGGTAAATTGATGGAAACTCTCTACTTACCATTCCCAAAAAACTCCCAACAAGAAGCAATTTTCTTCCTAGCTTATCCATCAAAATCAATGCAACAATTGATCCTAAGAAATAAAATAAACATCAGTAGAGTAAACAATGAGAGGAGCTCGTAAGTAGATTGTGTAAAAGTTGTCCCCACCCAGGAAGTTGCAAAGTCCAACACATATGTTTGCAGAGGCTGAAGGCACACCAGTCCTTTTAAAGACAGTGAAGAGAAAAAGAATACAGCATTTATCCCAGATAGCTGTTGTAAGGCAAAAAGTGCAGACCCAGTGAAAACCACTGCAATGGACAACTTAGTTATCAGGAAAATAATATACTAGTAGCAATCCACAGACAAATAAGAATTATTACCTTTAAAGTGGCGACCATAAAATAAGTCTGACAGTTTAACTTTGTCTGCTTCTTCTCCATGATTTAATTTTGTCAGTTCTGCCATTGCAGGTTTGACATGTGATGCTCCTAAAAGCCTCTCAAAAGCTGCTTCAGCTTCAGCAGCTCTTCCCCTCTGAAGCAGGCCGGCAAAATCTAGTTAGACACAAGTGTTGATACATTGTTTCGAGCAGTATGGTCGAATCATAATCCATAATAACATTAACATCGAAGAATCTTCTAGTTATGACAGGTCCTAGAGCCATTTTTATGAGGCCCTTAGAACATAAAACATTTTACTATGATTTGGTGCATGTTTTAAATATCATATCTTACTAAATGCTCGTGACATATAGCTAAAATTTGGTACCTTTAAAAGCCAATGAGGACTCTCAACAGAAAACTCCATAAACAGAGCAAGCAATGCAGCAGGAACAATCGAAACCCAAAAACAAATGCGCCACCTGAATAGGTTAATGCATAAATAAGTTGTTGGTTATTGATCAATTCTCTGGTGATTGTCTGTTGTGATCATCTTACCAACCAGCATTATCTTTGGTTGGAAGTCCAATGAGAAGTGCTCCCATAAGTCCAAAACATGTTGCAATCTGAGTTGAGCTCCCAAAAGCACCCCTTACATAAGCTGGTGATACCTGGTCATGAATACAATATACAAGATTCATTCAATATGTAAACAGCTAAGTACTGAAGTAGATAAATAATTGAACCACTAGAGTTGTACCTCAGCCACATATAGACATGCAACAGATGGGCCAATACCGATCCCTGTTCCAACAATTAACCTCCCAAGAAGCATACACCATAGATTTTTTGACATTGCACTGCAGAGATACAATTTAAGAGTCTTAAGTATACAGTGGCTAGTCAAATGAACGAAAACATGAGGAACTGGTGTTGGAGGACAAACTAATGAAATAATACAAAAGCAACAGAATATAATGAATTCAGTCATCATCAAGTAGTTTTCATAAAATACTCATATCCACCCTAGGATTTTGGATCGCAAACTATAACTACCGAAGTTGATCCTCCATATATCAGAAAATAAAACAAGAAAAAGTTGTGTACTTTTACCTTATTAAAGCACCAATTATCATGGGTGAAGCACACAGCTGGAAGGCCCTGCGACGTCCAACTCCATCTGCAATCCAACCACTGACTAGACAGCCAACAAAGCCACCTGCTAAGCATATACTTACCACCAGACCTATAATATTGAAATTTATTCAGTAGAATAATCTTCCCAATTAGAAACTTAAACAAGATGAACATCTCATCACATGTGTACCTTCAGCCATGGTACTCCCATTAAAGCCAAGGTCTACAGAAATACTTTCCATAGTTTCATTAACTACTCTGCATTTAGTTAAGCAAACAAATGAGAACAAATCACCTCATAATCACGAAAAAAAACTTCAATCAAGATTTAAGTTTCGAAAGGGCACACCCCATATGGTAACCAAACAAGAACGAAGAAATGGTTGCAACAAGAATATGTGGAAGAGAATGTCTCCATGATGGTTTCCCAACATCCTTGCCAGCTCCCTGCACTACATATACCAAAACAAGAAACCAATCCAATAGTTAGTATCATACAAATCAACAGTAACAACAACAATAACGTCCCAATAGAAATCCTGTTGAAATCCAAGATCTAGGAAAGTTTAGTAGAATGTAGCCTTACTTCCAACTATTAAAGAGGTTGTTTCTGAATGACACATAGAAAAGGAAAATAAATGAAAGCAAAAAAAATCCTAATCCATCTTGTTTTGGTATACAAATCCGGAAAACAATCTGTCATGACATATTACATACCTAATCCATCTTCCCTATAATACTCATTTATAAAGTCCTTCCACAAATTACGTCTGTACGTTGCGTGTGCCAAGTCCACATTCATAGCAAACTGCAGACATTACAGACCAAATCACTAAAAGAAGAGCAGAAAAGTTAACAGATCATAAACTTTAAGGGGGCAAAAAAAACAAAAAAATCAGTTCTCGTTCTAGATCCAAAAGCCGTATAACGAGAAACTTTTGATTACTAGGATGAAATAATTGCGTCTTATTTACTGAAATCTGCAATATAGATGATATCCAATGACGCTAAAGCAGCTATCTTTAACTCGATCAAATGGACATACAAAGACAGAAAATTATCACATCTAAGAAGATTACGAGCTCATAACATAAACACTCACCATCTGCCTTCAAAACAAGAATCAAACCCAAGAAATCGATAAATCATCAAGAATCACTTCCCTCCGATCTGATTCCAACCTGAACATACGATCTATATTAGCATTCACACATGATAAGGTGAATGGCAACTAAAGAACGAGAAAGGCAATGACTGAGAAATGCTGTCAGATGACAGAAACAGAGAACGTGAAACTTGTGTGGAAGTGCCGAGATGGACCTGCCGTGGTGGTGGTGGCCAAAATGCACCAGGTAGGTGACAGTTACACCAAAAAGAACGAAACTTTAAACCAAATGCGTCTCTTTAGAGATGGAGAGAGAGTGAGTGAGTGAGTGAGTGTACGTGTGAACAGGGGTCGGTGCTAACGTGCGCAGGTGGTCTTGTGATGTGTGTCTGTGAAGAGAGAGAAGCATTTAGACTTTAGAGGCGGGGAAGGGGACAGAAGTAAAGCTACAGGAGACGTTACTATCTGTTACTATCTGTTACTACTTACTACGGTTGTTGGTGAGAGACAGATCGGGTGCTTTCGAGTCTATTTCTCTTCATTTGGGATCGCCCACTTATACACTGCCACGACACCAATTGTGGGGCATTTTAATGGACCAGATCTCCTGATCTCATTATTGCGTTCCTACTCTGTTCTAATAAGATCCATCTATTTAATAAATAAGACCCACATGATTTTTATATACACTAGAGTGAATGAACATTTGGGTATAATTGATTTTTTATTTTTATTTTTATTTCATGTTTTAAAAATTAGTATTTGTTATCTAAAAATACTTTTTAAATATAAAATCAATAATTTATGAGATTCTTTTTCAATTAAAATAATGTAATACTAATATTTTGTGTGAAAGACTTCAATTAATTTTAAAAACATTAAAAATATTTTAATTGTTAATATTTTCAAAAATATTTATTTTAATTTTTAAATGATCTAGACAATTCCTTGTCTTAAACTTTGAAGAAAATTTTAAAATTTTTTTAACCTTTAAATTTTATTATTTTTAGATTTTTAAGAAAAATTCTTGTGTTTTAGATTTTGATCAAATAATAATAACAAACACGTGCAATATAAATACCATACATAAATTAATTAAATGTAATTGATATGATAATTTAAATAACTCTTAAACTTATCTCAAACTAATTAAATTCAACTTAAATTAATAATTTAACATAATTATAATTTAATTAATTCTATTCAAATTTTTGAATTTTTAATCAAAATTTTGAAAAAGCGATTGTTTTGCAAAATTAAAAACTATTAAAATTCAAGAATTTTAAATATTAAAATTTTAAAAAAGTTTCATGTAATTTACACTAATTTTTTGTTTCAATACGGTACCGTTTTAAAAATATAAATCAATTGGGAGACGATAAATTCAATTCTAACATATTTATCAATCAAGTTCTCGTACGTGTACTCTTGGAAATGTATAGATGGCAATTGGCTGATTTTTGTTCAAAAAAGGGCCTCGGGCCGGCCACTATTGTAGAAAACGGCTCATTTTCTATTTTTAGTTAAATGAAAAAAAAAAACAGTTCAGGCCGGACTGAGTCTAGTTAGGACTCAGCCGGGCTGCCTCAGGCCTCGGACCTGGGCTCCATCGCAATGGACCGGCCCCATCCCCAGCTAAATGTCAATAGGACTATTAGCATTCAACACATTTCAGTAATGAGGAAGAAGTGAAGCATGAAGAACAAATTCAAGAATATAGACATGGTCATTCACAGAATCGGATTGAATGATTTACAACAAAATTCCTCGAGGTTACAATACAGCAAAAACAGATGGTTTTGAGATCAAAAAGGATGTGTAAAAGAAACATTGTTCAGTACCAATCACTAACTTCAAATCAAAAGAGCAAATTCATGAATGAGATCAATTCAGAACTAGCTCAAAAAAGATACCATTCAGTTGGTTCATGCAGTGATCCCCATTGTTTGGATCTGTCAAACATAAATATGTCAAATCGAAGAGGGATTGATGGAAGTGGTGAGAAATGGAAAAGAAAAAGGACTAACGGATCAACTCATGTACCTTATTCACAAGCAAGTCCACTTGCTCTCTGTACATTTCTTTCAAGTCTACAATATCCGCACGAAGTTCCTCCAACTAAACATTGCCAGGAATTCAAATGTCAGTACATGATAGATAATAGGATTTACATCTTGTAAGATAGCTCTACGCCCCGCCATGGAAGGAGAAGTACAAGTGCCAACACGAATATCCTAGGATAACCGGCACATGGATCACATAGTCGACTTATGATGATGCCAAACTCGAGACTTTAATATATAAATCATTACTTGAGTTACTGAGAAGATTACGTTTGTCGATCATATCGGAAAAGAGAAAAAAAAGTCTTCCGTATTTATGGGAACTGGCCTTTGCAATACAAACAGTAACAAGTTCAGCACGTTTGCAATATGATGAAATGAACCAATCCCATATGCACAAGGCTTCAATTCACAAGAATTTCAGGCTAATATAGGGCCTACTCAATAGTTTTTAAGTGCATGTACCTCCTCATCACGTTCACCCATTAACTCCAATGCAGCAGAGTGCCTCCGTCTCAACGCTTCTAGCTCTGCTCTTATGCCAGGCAACAGAGTAGACTCTGACCGCAACTTTTCACACTGTCACAATGGAGACATTCATCGAGTTAAAGGACATATGAGAATGAAAAGATTGGAAGTAAACTGCCAGTTTAAACAGTTCGTTATACAATCTAGAAACTAACCTCTGCTGTCATTTTAACCAATTCCTCCGCAAGTGAGTCTCGTATGGATTCCATAGACACCTGAAGCATAAATGTATACACAAGTAATTATACCATGCCCAAACAAAATAAACTGATATTAATAAGTCAAACTTATCTAACTTATTTTACAAAATAGATTACATAACCTTGAAAAAATTCACAACAGCATTACCAAACGAGACATGTAAGATGCAAGTTCACCCTCTTTCTGCCGAAGTGCAGCTTCAAAGGAACTGGGTGTCATGTTTCTTCTGTAGTATGAGCTTATGGTTGCCTCTCCAGGATTTCTCCTCTCGGAGACACTGTCAGTAGATGCATCCAAAGATGCTTGAAGAAAGTAGCTCTCCTCCATGCTGCCCAGGCTAGTAGCACTAGAGAGCTTACGGCTCAAGGTTCCTACAAAAGCAAGGAAATAGAAATAAAAACATGGACAATGCATTCTCAAAAAGAGATCGTGGTATAAGTAAATAGAGAAATCGGCAATACCATTCTCAAAAGAAGAATTGCTCCTTGATAAAGGAGTTTGATCTGTTACAGCAGTAGATTGTGCTCGAGCCTTCCTTTCCAATTCCAAACGAGCAGTCTTCTCTCTTTCAATCTCCTGTACCAAACATAGGGCTTAGTTCAGCAGTTCTGATCCACTAAGAAACTACAAAATAAACATGAACACAGGTCTTGATGAAAATGTCTCGTGCAACTCCTCTGAGATGAAAGGTTTATTATCAGTGATGAAACAGGTACAATAATAATTAATGAACCTGAAATCAGAATTCTCCAACTAAACCATGGAATAATTCCTTCTCACTATGAAATCTATCCAATATTTAGCAAATTGATGAAAATGACATCACATGAGAAAGGTGACCGACAAAAGAAAAGTGTACTTCCCATGGAAAAATATTAACAGGTATTAAGGAAGTAAGAGACAGTTGGAGCACATAATGCAACATAATCAAGAGTGACAGACATAGAAAGAACAAAAAAACTTGAGAACTGAACCTGCTGGAGAAGTTCCCTATGCATAACTGACTCTTGTAAGTCTTCCTTGTGCTTTCTCTTCATTTCCTTAATCTCCTCTTGGAGTAGGTTTGCACGACCTTCTTGAGTGTCAGCTTCCTCCTTGACTGCAAGGTACTCCTGCCTATGTTCAGCTGCTCGCTGTCTTTCCTTTTCAAGAGACTTACTTAACTGTGTTTGCTCAGCTCTAAGACATGAAATCTGAGAAAATATGATCAATTTCAGCTCATAACCATCACATACGTACATTCCCAGCCAAAAAAAAGGATCAATTTTGAGCTCAAAACCTGCGCTTCGAGAACATTAGTCCGGGATAAGGTTTGTGACAAGCGCTCATGAATAGATTGCTCTCTTTCCTCTGCTGCAGCAGCTTTGGCCTCTGCTTCCTGTTGATGCAGCAATACTTTATGAATAAAGCATGTTCACAATTCTTTTCAACTTTTATTCTGCCACTACAAATAATATTTAGGAACCTGTAGTCGAGAATTCAGAGATCTCTCAACAGCAGACCAAGCTTCGGTCCTTCTGGCCATTGTTTCCTATTACCAAGTGAGGGAAAAATCGACCGCAAAACAGTTCAGAATTGAAGTGGAAGGTCCGTATGGGAAATCTTAACCTGTGGGAATTCTCCAACTCACCTGCATTGCTTCAATCTGCCTTATAAGAGGTCTTGTAGAATCAGGAACTTGACTGACTAACTCCTCACACCGGCGCTCACTAGCCTAATAAAACAGCAAATCATGACATTAGAACCAGAACTAAAAGAATGAAAGAACGCCATCAAATTTATTAAATCAGAATCTCATCAAGTCAACAGACTTGGTAACGTTTTTGAAGATCCTCAATATCCCTCCGAAGCATTTCTTCTCTGGAGACAGCCTGAAACATTTCAAGTAGAAAGGTAAATTCCATATTTGAAATGGATGTCAAATCTACAATTTCAAGAAAGGAACTACCTGTTGGTCTTTTCTACTCAAAGTTTGTCGTGTTTCCTCAAGTGCCTGAACTAGCATAGTCTCACGTTCCTCAGCCTCTCTTAGACGACTCTCTAATTCACTTCTGGCTTCATTGTTTGCACGTGCCTCAGCCAATGCTTCTGCCTCCTTTGCTGCAGTCAAAGCATTAGTATAATATTCTTTTTGGGCAGCAAGTTTGGTTTGGTGGCTTTCTATGGTTTCTTGCAGCAACTTCTCTGTAGCCATCTTGTCCTTCTTGATGCTCTCAACTTTATTCTCTTCAACCTGGAAGGAGGATGAGGAAGCTCATATATGCATAAAAAAAGCATTGTTACCCAAAATCATTGAGTAATCTTAAGCACTAAGACATGATAGGGTACTACAAGCGTTGGCCACTTCATGGATAGTGGAATGATTTTTCTTTACATGCAACTAACATGGGTCCATATTCCAATTAAATGTTAATAGAGGGCATTAGAAATGCTTAAAAAGGCGGCAAAATCAGGTCTGACAGGTATGAGGGCGAAGGATGTCAGTGATCAACTTTCACATTTGCAGTTGAAAGAGATTAAAGTGTGAATAGGTGTTTGTTTGTGCAAAGCAACTCTCGACAAAGATGGAACCCAGAACTAACATTAGCCCATACCAAATTCAGGGTCAATGCAGTGGTGAAATTACAGCAGTATGACCTAAAACTAGCTTACCCTAAAATTACCTGAAGTTTGGTTGTCAAACCTTTCTTCTCTTCTTCAAGCTCTCTTATCTAAAAGTTGAAAACATTCAAAATGTTTTTAGATCAGATATACAGAAGATATGGAATTAAATGTAAAAGTTAGTAGAATCAACAAGTCACTCAGCTACCTGGGCTCTTAACTTCCTCATTGTAGCTTCCTGAGCAGCCTGCTTCTTGGAAAGTTCTTCACCTGGAATTATGGATGCATACCTTGAAATATAAAAAACATATGCAAAAAAAAAAATTCCATTGCAAAGTAAATATGAAATTTCAAAGCACAGATATTTGAACATCCTTAATGCTAATGCATTTTTTCCCAAGCTTTTTTAAAGTTCCACAAAATTATATTCATCATCATTGAATATCTATTTCGGCTAGCTAGACCATTGGTGGGACCATAGTTGGGAGTAGCCCTCTTCAACTATGTGTCAAAAGCTTAACCTTGACTATTGGTTGACATACATTCGAGTATGACATATCAACGGTAGCTCTGAAGGAAACCTAGTACTGTGATACTGTGATAATGAAAGAAACGAGTAAGGGCAACTCTATGTTTTTAGAGTAAGGAAATGGACACATAGCTCTACCTTCAGCCATAACCTGATTGATAATTTCATCTTTTTCCTTCAGAAGGGCTGCTGCATCACTCTTCCTACTCTGCTCTCTCCGAAGCGTATCCCTTTCCTTTGTAAGGGCATAAACCTGTAACGAACATGCTCAGACAATTGTTGCAGCAGAAAGGGTAGCAAAAGGAGCCACAAAAATTGTTATAAAATGTGAGTCATGTTAAATGAGCATGTTATATCAATATTGGGGAAAGCTTTCATTTTAACTATGCATTATAAATCATCGTTATCACAGTATCCCCTGAAGACACTGGCATCTTCTAAGACGTGATGGAATTTTGTGTATATATATATATATATATATATTATTTATACAACTACAATGTATTTTATAGGCAGGTCCGTAATTTTATACCACATAAAAATAAGTATATTGCCAGAATAAATGGGGTGGTTGTATGTATATTGCAGTAGCGAATTATGCATATCTTGTTGCAATTTCATCCTAAGCTACAAATTGGCACACATATTTAAAATCTTTAACACATATCAGATTGGTAAATCAAGAGTTGATAACCTGATAGTTTCCTTCAAAGCAGAGAATTACAGCAAATTGCTTGTCAGGACAATGTTGATAAATAAATCTTTTTTAAGAAAAAGTTAAAAGGAGAAAGACATGGAACACCTTTCTTTCAAGAGTTGCAACCCTCTGATGGTATTCCTCTCTCAAAGATTCAATTTCAGCATCACTTGATTTTCTCTGTTGCATGAACTCCATCCATGAAAATGAGAAATGCAGGCAAGAGATAAAGAATAGGTCAATTATCTGAATGTTTAATCATAGTAGGAGTGACAAAGTTTCATATCAAAGAAATATGAGAGGGGAAGACTATGAAAGACAGCAGGAGAGAAAATCACATGACCTTAGTCCAACTGAAATGAATATCCATGAATGTCAGGCAGCAAGCAGAGACCTCATAAAAATATTTTCCCATGGTAGAAACAAATTGCATGTTTAAAGGATACAGCTACCTTGTTAAACTCCATTTTAAGAATGTTAGCTAAACCTTTAGAGATGATTGTGGACATAAGAGGTACAACTTCCGTACATCCTAAATAGTACCTTTCTTGATATCTCAACAGAGAGATTGTAAATACTGCAATAGATTTTTTTAAACACATACGAATTTAACAAGGTAGCACAATTATGCAATACAATGTAACTGGAATATCCAATTCAATAACATTGGAGAAAATTTAAAAAGAACCGAGAGAAAAATTGTATTAGGTAATGAGTTTTAATAAATGATGATCATGTCAACAAATTGTACCTAACTCAAAGCAACTGGCGGCCAGGAAAAAAAAACTGACCTTCAAGTCTTCAATAACAACTTTCAAGTTCTCATTTTCATTCATCAGCTTTGCAATCTCATCAGTTTTTGCCTGGAAAAATAACAAAGAGAGTTGAATTTGAATTAAGCGTCGAAACTGAATGAGGAAAAAAAGTAAAAAGATGTAAATTGGAATACCTGAGCTTGCCTTGCAGCACCTAGTAATGCAGTTTCCATCATTTTCATCTCCTGCTTCACCTTCTCCAGTTCCAACACATAATCAACTTCATCAGTTACATTAGATCCTGAACTTAGGCGTTGCTCTTTAGTATCAACCTCAGGATCACTTAATTGCTTGTCTTCTACAAGTGCCTTAACAAGTGCATCACTTTCTCCAGAAACTGATTCCACAACCATGCCTGGAGCTTCATCTGAGGCAGTTGCAGTCGATAAAGAAGAATCATGATTCATTTTAGTCTCTTTCACGTTTTCAGGTTGAGAATCAGAAACATCTATTTCAGCTTCAGCTCGAGTATCACTTGATTCCTCAGCATGGGCATCCGTTAATGCCTCAGCATGGTTATCACTTAATGACTCTGCTTGGTCAGCACTAGTCACTGCAGAAGGAACCAGGGAACTTTCTTCTACATCCTTCTGTGCTTGTGTTTTCAATTCATTAGTTCTTTCATGCACATCCACTTCACAATGAGATTCATCATGCACAACATACCCACCCTCAGCTTGATCTACTCCAATACCTCCTAACTTGGGTTCCACTGAATCTAACTGTTCAACAGCCCCCACTTCTGATGTCAGTTTCCACTGTTGATCACTATCCAAATCAAAGCACCTAACACCATGGACACTGGGTTCAGGAGAATCAATAGGCGAACTCTTCAATTCAGATTCAATTTCAGCATCATCAGGCTCCGCAATTGCATCATCTTTTCTCTCCACAATCGCCTTATTCTCGTCATTCTTTTGTTCCTCGAGACCATCACTCTTTTCTTCAACAACAACAGCTTTCTCTTCATCTGCGTTTTGTTCAATGCTACAATTCTGTGATTCATTTTCCCCAACCATTGACGATTTCTGTGGAGATCCACCTTTTCCTGAACTTTCAACATTTTGCTCCTCATTCCTTTGTCCCATAAAAGGCATAACAGGCCATAACCCCAAAGCTGGCAATCAAACACAAATCAATGTCCTTACTTTAACAACCTCAAGAACCACATGTATAATTTCCACACACACGTACACATTGAATTATACAGCTAACTAGTTCTCTATCCAAAACCAGTATTCCTGACCCTATCCAATCTGTTCAAAAATGAAAAGAAGAAAAGAACATTAAACTTCTAGAATATAACCAACAAGTACCTTCGGTGGAAGCTGTGGTGGTTGTCGTTGTTGTTAAACTTGACTCAGGCTTCTCCTCCAAGCCAAGAGCGGTATCGAAATTCTTCTCGATGTTCTTCACGCTCTCGCTCAGCTTATTCACCGCTCCGGCTAGATCCGGGAAATTCCCTAGAGACACTTTCCCGCTAAACCACGCCATTGATCCTCCAAACACTCACATTAATCGCCAAAAAGAAACTCAATTCAAGAACCACCTATTGTGGATCCGAATCAAGATTGTGTCATTTCAAGTGAAATGCGGAATCTGATGTGAGATCAAAACGTTTTTGGTGAATTTGGGATTTCAAATCATACGAGTCCTTATTGTTAAGCTGTTCCTATTAGTTTGTACGTCGTTTTCTTCATTTTTCACATTTTCTTCATACACATGTGAGAGCGAGAGAGAGGGAGAGGAACGTTTCTGTTAGTGGACGTACGATTTCTGGGTTACTACCTGATGTCGAAGATTATTGCCCTTTTAGACTTTTACTAATAAGTTAATTCATTAAGCTCAACTTTTTAATTTTCATAGCTTTCGTGTATAAAGTAAAAACAAATCTTTATTTTTTCGAGTAAATTTCGTAGGCGGGTTAAGCGAGCACACCTTTTTGAGGGTTCAACTGACTTACCATCTCGTAAATCGGTCAAGCGGGTGCACCTCATTATTGAGGGTCCAACTAGTTCTTCATCTGCAGGTAAAATCTCGGCTACCTCAGTCTTTTATAAGAGAGGCTAGCATAAAATCAAACCTGGAATCTAATCAAAATTAAGTCCCGTTCTCAATCATCGAGTCACACCCTTGAAGGCAATAAAAACAAATCAACAATACTAATTCCTAAATTTTGAACATTTATACATTTTTATGTGATTCTTTTCACATTAATTTTCTATATTTTTTATTTAATCTCAAAATTAATATTTTTATTTATGTACATATTAGTCAAACCCGTAAAAAAGACTTTGTTTATACATAACAAAAGATGCTCAATCAATCCCATATTTTTTTAAAGATCAAAAAATTATCGTAATAAGACTTGATATTCTTATCGAATATGAGAATAAAGCAAAACATCGTAAATGCAAATGTGTTTAATTGTGATTTAGAGCGAAGAACCAATCTTTCAAACTTGATTAAGTAGTCGATGTAATTATCGTAAATGGAGAGATATAACGTCAACATTTGAATTTTGTCTTTGCGCCTGTTGAGATGAATCATCATGCTTTGAGTTAATTATACTAAACACATTGTTTTGTGTTAAAGCATTTTGTGTCTGCCAATTTAGTACTTCTTCTATCAAAGAAATAGGTACATGATTGCAATGTAGATTGATATATGTGAATCTTGAGTAAGATCTTACAAATACTTCAATGGTTTTATTAATTTGAACTTCCAAAGGTAGAAAATCTTCCTAGGGATTGAAGAAATTATGAAATATGATATTTTGGTGGGATCAAGTGTTTTTTTTCTAATCGTTCTCAATAATTTAGAGAGATCTTTTAGTCTAGGTTTAAAATTTCTAGGACTAATCTAAAGTCTTGAGTCATCTTCTCCGTCATGCTAAAATTGGATATTATTGTACAAAATTTTTAATTTTAATTATGAATATTATAAATATAATTAATAATTAATTAATTTTGTCATATGCTCTTAAAAATTATTACCAAAGAATACATAAGTTACACTTTTTTTTAGAATGAGAGGATAATATATTAACTGAGGAATAATAATCCAAGACAGTTAAGCACGTCGACCTAAATATAAAAACGATTATAAAGAACAGACGCCCTAGCAAAAGAGTGTGCACCGTTATTCCTCGAATGCCTAATTTAAGAAATAGAGATACTGTCCCTAATACATAAAACATCCTTACAATCTGAAATTATATGACCAAAATAAGAATTATCTAACAAACTAGAATTCATGAGCAAGAGTTTAAAAATAGAACATATTGGTACCTCAATTAGTTATCAGAAAGGAAGTTGAATACAAGTTGGTTATCCTCGTGTGTATTGAGTACTGGCCGCCTTTCTAAAATTAATTTACCCCTCGTTGCTCTGTCAAGGTGGGGTGTGGGGGTGCTGTGCATGAACCAACCACTTAAAACTAACGTTTAAACACAGCCGTAGATATGACCGGATACCGTTCGTTCCATTTACAAAGAAAGAACAAGCACACAAACATATAAATACCCAAAGCTTTATCAGCCATTTCTTAGCTTGTAATTCTCTCTGTCCAGAGCTCGGTAATTCGGAGAACTGTTTGGTTGCCTTTCTCACACACTTTCTTGGCTGCCAAACATCTATTGATATATGCTTGACTGTTGAAACAGGTAGTTATTTCAAGTACGTGGTTAAGATACACGTCTAATTTCCCGCCAAAATCCACGAAGTCAACGAACGTTGTTGCAGAGAGATCGAAGCTGGCTAAGAAGCTCGTTTTTACCGAGATTGGATTATCACCGGCTGTTTTACCTGCCGGAACTGCCTCCTCTCCGGTGATGTCCGATTTGTAATCCTTGCTCCTTATCTCTCCGTGATTTTATCTATCTGTTAGTTTTGAACTTTGAAGCGGAGGAAGAAGAAATTAATAGCGTACTTGAACAGTTAATTCAAGTCGATTTATTTAGATGCCTGTGTTAACTTTACAATTTGTATGTTGCGACTGGAACTAAGATTCAAGAATTTGATTTAGAATGTCCTTAAAAGCCGTAACTTCACTTTCACTTGCCAGTTTGCTCCGTTGAAATTGAAGTTTCTGTTCTATACGTCTCTATATATATGCCGCTCTTGATATTTGGACTCAAGTGCTTGAAACAGATTTTAGATGATATAATCTTCAGATAAATTGTTGCCTCTCCCTTTCTTGTCACTGAAGCTTCGATTTGACATTAAAAATACTTCTATGAGACTAAAGTATCTGGTGCATAGAACTGATCAACTTCACAGAATCATAATTATGTATGCATCAGCGTCTGATAGAAATCACACATTGTTAAACAGTTCTTATGGCATATTTATATCATATTCCAGCAATATGTTGAAGTTAATCTTCCTCATTCCTTTCTACATATTTCATACAGGAACTCGGAATATTCAAGATTGTTGCCACAGGCCAGCAGCAAAATATTTGGTGTTACTCCTAAGGGCCACAAACAATGCCGATGCAAGTATTCCAAATGCTTAAAATTGTTAGTACACAACGGCTTATGTGTTACTGTTTCAGAAGATAGTAGTGATTGACTATAGTTTGTCATTCTCCATTGTCAACCTGCTTTGTAACTTCGACCAAAAGTTGTTCTTCAATTCGGTTTTTATCAAATTTATATCCTAAAAATTTCCCGGCTTTGAAAGGACGGAGATAAGAGTATATTTAATGTAGGATTCCAAATAAGTGTTAAACTGTAAGATTCAACCGTCTAAACAGTCTTAATATACATATTTACAGGTACTGCCAATGTTTTGGTTCAGGAGTATACTGTGATGGATGCGGTTGTGTTGACTGTTTCAATAACATAGAAAATGAGGATGCGAGATTAGAGGCTACAGAGACTATCCTAGAGCGGAATCCACATGCTTTCAAGCCAAAGATTTATAGTAGTACTAGTCCATGTAGCGCGGGAGTTCATGGGGTACGTTTCCGATTGAGAAAGAACTGTTTGTTTGTAGCACATAGTCCTTGGCCTTGAGGGTTTTCCCCAAGAGCGGGGAAATTGGTGACATTTTTTATTGGTTGAATTGTGTTTCTAATAACTCGATAAGAAAAAAGAAGTTACTTGCTTGTTTATAAGAAACAATCTTACCTATACCACTGAAAATTTCAGTGATTCATTAAATAACTTATGCAACAACTTCTTATCAGTGCCAGTGTAATCTGTTAGTTTTCATTACGATTTTCATTTTTCGTTCTCCCTAGACCTTTATCTGAATTTAATATTCTTCTTGATAACCTTAGGATCCCGCAAAGGATGTCCTGTTTATGGGAATACACAACAAGGGTTGCTGTTGCAAAAGAACGCACTGCATCAAAAAGTATTGTGAGTGCTTCCAAGCAAACATCCTCTGCTCTGAAAATTGCAAATGCATAGACTGTGAGAATCTGTAAGTATGTTAGTGGAGAATGATTGATTCTTTGAACGATAGTAATGGCGCAAAAGTATCTACTCAACATACTAGGGCTGACATACTTGCTGTCAGGTCCTCAGGCAATAACTTCTTTGAAGAATCAAGAAAGAGTAAATTTGAAGAATTCCTTGATGCAAATAAGAAGGATCCAACAATTCAAGAGTTCAAGCATAACCAGCAGGTATGTAATTCTCCACTTCTGAATATCAGTGCTGTCTTTGAAAGTCTAGTTGGTGAAAACATTAAGCAGATTGTATTCATTGCAAATTAAGGAGTTGACAGAGAATAAGGATTTTGGATAGTCTTGCTGCTTTCTGGCAGTGCGTAGATCAACTCTATAGCTTCAGTAGGAGATGTTCTAACATTCTGTTTGTTTGTCCTAATAATGTCCAGATCTATGAGCGTTAAATCTCCTCCTATACGTCTCCATCTTGATCCACTTTCTCGCTTTTCCCAAGTAGGCATGACATATGGCAAGCGTTCTTTTTACCATCTAAATCATGTCCAAACGGTTGCTCATGGCAGGAAAGCCTAATCGGTGTTTGTGGTTCTCTCCCTGCCTCATTTGTTGATCCTCATTGTCCTATTATTGATTCTGAAGTAGGCCTCTCAAAGACTGCACACAGGTTTGCACGTTTACTAGAGCGTCCTTCAATTTAACGAAAATCTCGACTGATATTCATCTGCTTTGCAGAAGATCATTGCTGGCAAATACCATTCTTCCCTCGGACATAAGACAGTTGTGCTCAATTTTAGTGACAGTATCTGCAGCGGCTAATGCTGTTACAGGTATGTGCATAGTGATCAAGATAAAAAACTATAGATTCTGGCTTTACAGATTATTGTTAGGTTTGAGAGAAAACACATACACACAGCATTGACAGTACCGGTACGACTAGTCCAACCTGAATCAATTTTATGGGCCCAACGTGGTTTTCGTACATTTATCTGAATTGATAATTCATAACACAACGAACCAGCAGAGGCGGGACAACTAAGAAGAAAATTGAGCACCGGTATTGATATTCAGAAATCAACACTGCTGCTTGATAAGCAGTCAGATGTTGGCGAAAACGATTCAAAACGCAACGGTACAAATGTACAGGAAAGCAGATATGATGATGTACAGGAAGAAAAGACTTCTCGACCAGAAAGGGATGAACTGACCTTTACTGAGAAAGGCAAGGGTCCTGCTTCTTCCACGAAGAATCTGTATCATGGCTGCCATCCAGATGCCTATATAAAGCAGGAAAGACTTGTCCTTTCATGTTTACGGGATTGGCTTGAAACGCTCAGCACTTTTGGATCATTAAAAGGTACACTGGAAAAATGATTTAGCGCCTGATTCAATGTGACCATACATGCTCATTCAAACTTCACTATAAGTTATATATCTATAGTTAATATTGGAGATTTCAATTTTCTATACAATAGCTCGAATCCATGTCGAGATTTGTCAGTGAGATTCTTCTCCTCGTCACATGCTGAATAACTGGTATCTTGTATTGAAATAAGTCTTTGACATGCTACTTTTGAAATCGGATTCTATCTCGAAAGGGAGAAGTGCGTGACTATTAACTTTCATCCAAAATTTTTTGCCTATTCAGTTTTTCTCCTAATTATTAAAAATCTATCCCTTGCATCGGAGGCTAATGCGGATAACATTTTGATCTTGTCAGCTGGAAAGATGACAGGGATCCAGGCAGAAAATTTAAAAAATGTCTTTACCAAATCTCCGACTGAAACATGACGCAAATAGAACTTGCAGTTGTTCTTCACGTGCTTTCATAAAGGTTGAAACATCTCCAGCATCACACCTGGTTCACCTGTTGGCTGCAACATCATAACTGAGATGTCTCATTCAGGTGCATCACATAAACTCTTGCATCTTTCAGAAGTAATATCTTTGTATGTTGTGATAAAGGACGGAACATACTCGTTAATGGGAGTTTAGAGTTAAGGAAAACTTCAACTTCAGGTATTGCTATCTGGTTTATCGAACTAGATTGCTGATGATATTAATTGCTGGTGTTCCTGGAGTAAAAAATACATACATCTTTTCCTTCTTTCGTACCCTTCTCATCCAACAATTTCAATACGTTCACTTTTTATCTCTTGCTTGTGGTTTCTTTTCATTTAACATGTTAGATGTTTCCTGGTCCGTTACACACCGAAGGTTGCAATTTCGTGTCCCAATTACAATCAGCAATTTATTCTAATAATATTCTTAGACAGGTATGAACAATTAACTATATCTGCCAAAACATGAAAGTTTTGGCCAAATACAGATCTTGCCCTTCTAGGCTTGGAGTTGAATAGCCATAAGACATTTTGAAGAGCTTTGCTACAGATTAAAGAACAATGACCAACACACGATGGGAGACGTTGCTAAACAGCCAGCCATCATCCTCCTGATCCACATGTACCTCGCAATGTTTGTGGTATTTAGATGGCAATTCAGTTAGTAAAAGAGAGTTAGCCTGACAAACTGTTTTATGATGACAACATGCACAAATATATGAGATTCCACCTGTGAAGAAAGAAAATTTCCTTGCAACAAATCAAGAAAAGCTCATCAAAACTTGTAGAATAAGCTATTTCCTGAGAAAATTCTTCTTAGAGTTTTCCATACCTGTTGGGAAGCTTGCTTTCCAGTCGACCAACGATTTATACCATATGAAGGTATCCCCAGAATCTGCCACTCAGAGGTAGGAAAAAGATTTTAACAATTACTAGTAGTTTCAACCGCATCTATTGTGAATTATCGATCTGTTGATTCTGAGACAATTGCTCTCTAAAAATTATGAATTCCTTGTCAGCAGTCATAATTCTGACCAGCGGGCTGATCAAAGCTCACCTCGAAGACTAAAGGTGTAATTCTTTGCCACCAATTTTGTTTCCATAATATTCAAATTTGTGAAATCACTCATAAATAGGCGATACAGTCTTCACTTGCTCCACATTTTTGCTAAAGTTGACAGACACTGCAGAACTCGGATACCAAACATAGTATTCCAATCCTACCTTATAACCTCTATCATATAATGCATCCAATCCCTTTCGATGCTGAGATTCATCAAGTACTGAGTCAAATTTATCCGATGTCTTCTAGAGTCATGCATCTTGCTCTCGAACTGACATGAGAACATCTACTCATTTCAGCTCACCAATAATCACCACATGAACAGAATCCATCCTTAAACTTGTGGTAGAAATTAACATCTCTAATCATGATCTCCCTCTCAGTAATTTTAGAGATGAACTTTACAGCATCATGGCAATCCTCACAAATATTTAGATTCTTTGTTATCATGAGCCTGGTTCTAGGTGGGGTGTTAATGAGTCCAAATGCAATTGCCAGCCTCTCACTGTGACTAAATACCATAGTAATCTTATCATCATCCTCCACATCATGAAACACTGACCCTGTAGTTGTTATATACCCAGCAGCTTTAATTCGTTCCTCCAACCTTCTTAACTCGGAGTATATTTTTTCAGAATCAGGATGTGAAGTGTCTCCAGATAGAAATGTGTGAACTTTATTCTTCACATCAATCCAGCTACAAGCAATGGTTTTCTTCAGTCCCTTCTCAGTAATTAACTTCCTCAGCTTTGCAACTCTTTTCCATTTCCCAGTTTGAGCATAAATATTTGATAATATCACATAATTTCCAGCATCATTAGGTTCAAGCTCAATCAGCTTCTCTAATGCCAGCTCTGCAAAGTCCACATTCTGATGAATTTTACACGAATTCAGCAAAGCACCCCATACACCAGAATCTGGCACCACTCTCATTTGCATTATAAGATCATAAGCCTCACTCAACCGAGCAGAACGACCAAGGAGATCAACCATACATGTGTAGTGTTGAACTGTTGGTTCAATATGGTAATCTGTCTTCATTGTCTGGAAAAACAGCCAACCTTCATCAAGAAGACCCCCATGACTACATGCTGACAAAACACCCACATAAGTTACATGATCAGGTGTTGTCTCATCCCTCATTCTCTCAAACAAATCTATTGCCTCGACCGAATGTCCGTGCATAGCATACCCGGCAATCATAGCATTCCAGGACACAACCCTTTTCTCCTTAAGCAGCTCAAACAAAACCCGTGAAATTTTCACAGAACCACACTTAGCATACATATCCATCAATGAAGTCTTCACCCTATCGTTAGACTCGAACATCAACCTCCAAGCAAAACCGTGAAGCTCCCTCCCTTTCATCAGGGCTGCCATGTCGGCCGAAGCCGAGATGACAGTCACAAGAGTTGCTTCATTCGGCCTTAAACCTTCCAACACCATGTCATTACACAAAGTGAGTGCATCATTTGGTTTACCATTCTGTGAATAGGCTGCTAGCATAGAATTCCACAAGACAGCATCTTTGACACCAATCTTATAAAAAACTTCTCTAGCATTACCCACAAAACCACACTTGGCATACATGTCAATTAAAGCAGCACCCACGTATACATCTCTCTCCCAACCAGTTCTCCTGACAAGTTCATGAATTTCCCTCCCATCTTCAATGGCTGAAAGTGCAGAACACGCTTTTAACACAAAAGGAAAAGTATAATTATCAGGAACTAACCCATAATGGATCATCTTACGATAAAGCTGAACTGCAACCTCATAAGGCCCACACCATGCATAACCCCGAATCAAGACATTCCAAAGAAACAAGCTCTTCTTACAAATTTTATCAAACAGGAGGTGGGCACTGCGTAAACACGTACAAACCGAGTATAGATTGACAAGTTTGGTAGCTAAATGAGTATCTAAGCCAAGACCCACTTGGAATAAGCGAGCATGAAGCTGCTTTCCAGGAGCTAGAGCCTTGTAGGTGATGCATGATTGAAGAACAGAGGCGTAGTCAGAAGTAGTCCTCCTAAAAATGAGCACAGACGTAGTTTGAAGATCTGGGTTGTTGGCTTTTTGTTCAGTGGTTGTTGGAGAGGCAAGAGAATGAAGCAAATCGAAGGAAATAAGAGCTAACGGACATGGAAAGTGAGCAGTGTCGATTCTTTGTAGCCTTCTAATGGAGGACACAACCATATGTTAACTGAATTACATCACCGTAAGATCAGGAAGAGTTCAAGGAATTTGTTTAAGGATTTAAATTGAGGGAAAGACAAAAACTTGGTAGCTTGGACTAGTCTGGGATTTCAAAAGATATATGTTTTGAGGTAAATCTATATTTTGGTTAAATCAATTAGGGAATCAAAGATTTTAAATTAACTAATTTAATTGATGTTTACAATTTAACATGTTATGTGCTTTTAATAGGTTAAATAATAATTAATTTAGAGATATAATAGGTTTTGTTGAATTGAGTTTCATAAAAAGCTCAAACTCAATCTAATATCTATTTAATTGTAGATCATTCGGTTCAATTTTAACTCTTAACTAGTTATGAATAGGCTATGTAATATTAGATCATGCATTTTCACATAATTTTAACTCTTAATTAGTTATGAATAGGCTATGTAATATTAGATCATGCATTTTCACATAAATTTTTACTGAATTGTTATTGTTCGTAGTAATGAATTGTTCATAGAAATGGTTCAATTTTAACTCTAACGTATTCCAATCAAGTTTTGATTTTGAGTTTATCAATTTTATAAGTCAAATAACATTGTTTTGGAAAATTAAAGTAAAATAACATCACTTGAAGAGGAAATTATGGTTGTATAACAACTATTTTTTGTTTTTTACTATCTAAATAATTTCTTTATAGTTACACATCATAGTTGAAGTGATTAAAAAAAAAACTATCAACATATAATTTTATGTTTACTTTTAAAATTCCTTGATTTTATTTTCTTAATATCAATTAGTTCTTAATTCCTTTTATTATTTGTTATTTACTTTATAATCAAATAATATAGTCTTTCTTTATGCTATAAATACTTTAATAACTAATTTTGAAACTCTCTCTGAATTTATCTCATGGTTACCAATTAGTTTTAAAACTTTTCCCTTGGTTTTTCATTACTTAATTTGATCATTCTTTTAACTAAATAAAAAAACGTAATAAATCAAAAGTGAAGAAATGAATTTTTAATTTGAAAATCAAAACTTGTATTTAATATTTATGGTATTCTTCATAATAATAAGCCCATATTGTCATTAATAGATATATCATATTATTGTAATACTATATAAATAGGATGAATTGGGCACCAGTGATTCCATATCAATCAAGCTATAGTTGCTTTGATTTTAGATCACATAAATAGATTTAAAAGTTTATTAAATCAAACAAAATTTAACAACTCATAGTTTATAAATTTTATTTTAACAAAGATCATAATATAATGAGCAATTACAATATAATTTATTATTAATAATGAATACTATGGTGTATGAAAATTATGAACATATAATTCTATTCGAACAAATCATGATAAATCAATTAGACCAAATCGAATCAACCCGAGGTCAAGATACTAACAATACTGAAAATGATGGGTTGGATCACCATATTCTCATTAAGATGTTTCAATATTGTACCACTTAATCTGATCCGTATATTTATGTGAATCTTTTATAAACATGTGGATGAGATTTAATAGAATATAGTAAAAACTGGTTAACTGAAACAGATGATCCTGAAAATGATAGGAGAAAGAAAAAGGAACACAAATGATACAAGTACAAATCTTTGAAAGAGACATTATCTTCTATTCACAAAGACGACAGCCCAGTTCAGAGTAAACATGGTCTAGTTGTCATGCTGTGAACATCTAAACTAAACCAAACCAAAGCAGCCGGTGAGAAACATAAAGTTCTTAA
This sequence comes from Erythroxylum cataractarum, assembly GCA_024703695.1. Classification (NCBI taxonomy): domain Eukaryota; kingdom Viridiplantae; phylum Streptophyta; class Magnoliopsida; order Malpighiales; family Erythroxylaceae; genus Erythroxylum; species Erythroxylum cataractarum. The sequence continues at coordinate 3,892,409 of JANJEY010000005.1, read as the reverse complement.
CTTGACGCATCAAAATTCAGAGTCTCACATAAGATTCTAGGCAAAATCATAACTCCATTGTCATCCATGAAGATAGAAAATTACACAAATTTTGCCGGCATGGTTCACCGGCCCAAAACATCCAATACCGACTTGTTGATGAATTGGAATAGCTCTTCCCTGCCAAGAAAAAAGCAGAGTCCGAAAGTATGGTCAGAACAAGCTGATGCAGATTTTTGTGATGGAAGTGCCCACAGAAGCATATGAAAAGCATGAAATAGGATGCAACCTAAGCACTGCAACAACAAGAAAGCCAAGCGAATTGAAGAATTTTCTTACCGATCCGGTTTGAACACCAGGTATCGATATATAAACCACTGAAGCAGATGAAAATATTTGAGTTAGTAACAGAAAGATTATATGGATTCTGAATATAGCAGTCCAGTACTACATTATATTCTTGTCAACTGTTCAGCACCATAAATTCTTCCGCAGAAGTCTCTTGTCCTCACACTAATTACATTGCAGTGATAAGTAGACTTGTATACTTACTGAAGAAAACAGTATGCCAACAAGTTCTAGGACATTTGGAATGACCGGCAGCTTGTCAATAGCCTATCCGAACAAGGGGAAAAAAAAGCATAAAACAGTAAATAGAACTTAGAAACATCAAAAGGCGGTAAAGAAAATAGGCACTGCATTTGCATGAACATTTTGGTAGGGAGGGGTGGATATTCTACCAAAGAGTATCTTCTATGAATATGATCCTATAGTATAAGTTATCGTAAAACCGGAAGTGTTCACGAACTTAGAAACATCGAAAGGGGATAAAGATAAAAGGCACTGCATTTTCATGAACACTGTCTAGGGAAGGGTGGATAATCTACCAAAGATTATCTTATCTGAATATGATAAGATAATCTTTATCCCCTTTCGATGTAAACCGGAGTTTTTCTAACCAAGTTTAGATGTAAGGAATAGTTAATCATGAGATACTTTAACTCTAAAACATATTTTTTGATTCACTTTCAAAGACATTTCTGACACTGAGAGCACAACATACTGCTGATTTCTCATTATTGTAAGACGAACATAAAGTGAATGGCCAATTGGCAGATGAAGAACTCTTCCATGTCAACTGGGGTGAATCACATCTCGACTTGTGTGATGAACTTATGATCGCTTCAATATCTATCTTCTAAAGAATAATGTGGATCTTGATCAAAATAAAGGGTCATGAGCAATACCGTTACTAGATTAGCTGAAGCCCAAATAGCTACTATTGCTGCAAACCCCAAACCAATAAGAGCCAGTCGGTCTTCAGAACTATCCCACTGTTTGCAACCAATAAACAAACGTCAAAAGAACATAAATATCAACATGGCAGAAGCCTTATGTATCTGCATTATATACAAATTCTGAAAAGATATACACATCCTGAAAAGCACCCAGCAGGAGAAAAGCAGAGACTACACAATACAAGAAATGCAAGAAGGTGAAGTTAGATGACCCTAACATGTTAAAACGCAAAACAAAAACGGAAATATTGTGGATGGGGATAGAAACTCACAAGATTCTGAATCGACTTAACAATAGTGAGGGAGGTTGATGACTCCGAGCTTTCTCCAGTTGCCTTAACGGTATAAGCTACTCGATTCGGTTTCACTGCACAGGACGATCTTCAACATTCAAGGACTTAGAAACAATGCGAAAAATCAATAAACATTTGAACTGAATGAACTCTGGTGCCTTTTGTATTCTCTCAAAAATCTTCTTAGAGTCACCAACACATGAATATGTTGCATCTAGGAACAACAACAACAACAAGTTACCAAGATTCCCAAACCTCAAAATTCTACCTTTCTATGCTACACAACCAAAAGTTCTCCCAGAATTCACTGTGAATTATGTTTCATAACACACAAGAATTGGGTTAATACCGCATCATTTTCCCCATCTGACATCATATACTAGGAGACACCCAGTTCAAATAACTTATATCCCCCACTTTCCACTTTCTAGTGATATTCTGCTGCTATCAAATATCAAAAGAACAGCTCTTGAATCGAAATGTGTTATCATGTGAGGTTTAATCGCAAGATCAAGCAACCGCACCATAAATGGAAAAGCGTTATCTTTTTATTGCCACTGTTCTTGTTCGATCAACATTAGCTTACCTCTAATGGGAGAAAAAGGAAGCTTTTGAAAAGCCCTGGAAAGGGTTCTTTTACCATGAACCAGCAATGGTGGAGGAGGTAAATTTGCAGCAAATGAAGCCATTGTACCTACAAGCAGGTGAGAGAACTCAGAAACAAAAATCAAAATCGCAAAAAGATGTAATTTTGACAAGTGGGTTTCGATCCTGAGGACCAAAATGTACCAAAAAAGGTGAAGGGGTTGAGATTTTAGCTTACAACACAAAAATGTACCAATCAAAACTCGACGAAGCTTTGGGCGCCACAAAATTGTCTAGGCTTTTGTGGTTGACAGCTCTTAGAACACTTTCCAAAAGTCCTGTTCAGGTGTGGCTGGGCCTAGCATACAACAAGGCCTCCAGGTCGACATTTTTGGTCTGAAGTACAATAATTACATGTAGACAAGAAAATTTCGGAGGTACAAATCAAGCAAATTATAGTTTTGTAGACAGCAATTTAATGAAAGTTGTGATTTTTGAACAGTTAAAAATCTGCACTTATGAAAAAAAAGTAACATTCAAACATGGTACACAGTGTATACTTAATGAGATCTTTTGTTATCGAACAACTGAAATTTGTGTTTTTTTCTTCTTTATAGATCGTAAAACTCTTAAAAATATCACAAGACCCTTCTTTGTTTAGGCTTGTATTCGGTTAAAAGTTGATAAATGGATTCACAATACAGACTTCTTTGATTATTTTACTATACAGTGGCTGTTATGTTCATTCTTCTTTTTCGGTCTTTCTCTTTTCTTATTTATTTTGTTCTTTTGAGAGCACTTTGTGTGTCTACAAACTAAGCAAGTTTGTAAGAAACGGAACCTGGGATATATTAAAGTTTTGACCTTTGCTTGATTTTACTTGTTCAGCGTAGCAGGTGTAATTTTCTTGGAACTAATGCCCTGTAAAGCACTTCTTGTTCTTGTATATTCTGCTATACAGATTTGTCGCGTGAGCATTGCTGAGTTCAAAGACCTTGCCTTTCAAGAACAGATTAAAGATGGATCCTATTGAGCAAGGAGTTATCCCATCTCACGGGTAATAGTATAAATCGTAAGGTTATTGCTGAAATGGTTGAGAAGGAAGGTTGTTTGAGATTTGGTCTCCAAGAAGACTTCTGAACCACACTGAACTCTTTGTGTCTGTTCTCTTAGTCGGATTAGTTGTGTGTATTGGTGGAGATATAAGGACATGAAATGCCGTAGACTTTAGAGAAATTGATCATAAAAAATCGTAAAAATTTTCTGAAGAAGAAATCTCAAAATGATTCAAGCTTCTGTAATGAGCAGAAGCTGATCTGCTTGTTCTGTATACAGAATAAATCCTGACACACAAGAGATTCCTACAGTAGTTATTCCTTGGGAAGGTTAATCCATACTCACGTAGTCATCCATTTGAAAATGACGCATAATCTATTAGTTCAATGATTTTGAGAGGCAGTGAGACATTAGGAAATATATTTTCTTCGGTTCATTGTCTATAATGTTATAAAACCGAAACTAAACTTGAAGAATATTTGGGAGAGGAGAATTCTTCTTATAACAAAAATGGTGTATCT
>JANJEY010000005.1:3871482-3881991 GCA_024703695.1 Erythroxylum cataractarum | reverse complement strand
AGGTTTGGCTTTGTCTGAGGTTAACTTTTATAAGTAGAACGACATCGTTTTATATTTTTAATTTAAATAAAAGCTTGAATAAAGCTTGAGCTTGAGCTAGGGCTCGAACTGGGCTACCTCAAGCTCAGGCTTGTACCCACTATCTTGAGTTCGATTAAGCCCAAAAACAAGTGGTTACGTCACCATCCCTACTTCTAAGGATAACATTGAGTCGAATTGGGTTCTGATATGCTCAAAGGTAATGAACAAATCCAAGTTTAAGCTATAGGGATGACAAATATGAATTGGCCCAGGTTGACCGAGTCATTAGTCGAGATTGCTTGGCCCAATGAAAAGGTACAAATGTCGTTGTTTTTATTTTTAAAAATATTAAATTAGGTCGAGCCAACCTATGGGTCAGATCGGGTGAAATCAAGAGCAGCTCAAGGTCAGACCCAACCTCACCTATTGTCATCCCTATTAAGTTAAAAGCTTAAAATTTAATTAATTTTAAAACATGTGGTCGAGAAACTTGGGTGACTCTAAATTTGATCAAATTTAAGTTTAATTTTATTTTTAAATTTAAATTTTAAAAATTACTTAAAACTTGTGTGTTTTTATCGAGCCAGACCCAGCTAAACTTAAAGTTAAAAATTAAAAAAAAATCAAGCTCGAGCCGAATTTTAATCAACTCTATTAAATCAGTTAATTTTATCCAAATTAAATCCTTTAACTTCTAAGTAAGATCAAACCAGACCCTTATCTTAAATGTTATCTTCGATCTCTCCGATTTGTCTTGAGAATTATGACTAGTCAAATAGAGGATAAGAAAGAGGAAGGACAAAGTTCTTTTAATTAAAAGTTTACAAAAATCTAATAATACACTTTATTTTGTGATTTTATATGAATATTAATTTATATCTGAAATGAGCCAACCTCTTAAAAACATTTTTTAAAGAATAATTATTAAAAAATTTATATATTTGCAATTTACCATATAAAAAAGGCTTGGTCATCGCCTTTATATATTTAATAATATATTTACATCTATTTGTTGTCCTTTAACATTTTTATTATATATATATATGATTAATCAACTCTATAGTTCAAATTGATCTACAATTCAAAATGTTAAAGACCATTAGTTGTTGATTACAGTAATAAAGAAGAGTAGTTCTAAGAGTATTTTTTTATTATTTTGTAACACTAAAAAAATATTTCTTTTCTTATCGGAAAACAATGGATTCTTTGGTTTTGATCAAGTTGTTGCCTTTGATGGGAATGTGAGATTGTGTTCTTGCAAAATATATTAAAAGTTATAACAATAAGTGATAATTAGTTTTCTAAAATTGTTAAATTTTGGCTAAATATTGTAGATTTAGTCAAGAAAAATAAAAATGTCAATATACATTTTTCGGTACATTAAAGAGACTATCATTATGGATTAAGTATATGTTTATATACTTGTAAAATTAATTATATCCACATTAATAATGTCTAATGTTATATTAAAAAGATAAAATTTAAGATATTATTACGTTATAATTATATGGAAATAAATCGATTTATTCATTCGAGGAAAACATATATTATAATTAGAATAAAGTCAATTTTGTAGGAAATGAATTTTTAAAACCAATGTTTCAAATATCAAACTGGAAGTTAAACCGATAAGACAAGAGGTTTAAGGTATAAAAGATTCAATTGATATTAGATTTTCATAAGACCAATTCAAGGTTAAATAAGATTAAAAAATTAAAATATAATTAAAAGAGATTGTTCTCATCCATTGAAAATTTTGAAGTTTAATTTTAAAAATATTGTCAAATAATAATTAAGTGGTCTATTTTGATTTATAAGAATATATTAATTAATAAAAATTGATTGATTAATTAATAAATTGATCAGTTTTTAGCGAGAAAATTTACTAAAACAAATCAAACCGAAAAGTTAAAAATTGAATTGAAATATTTGATGGTTCAAGAATTCTAAGTCGGTTGAATTTTTTAATCATTTATTAAAACCAATAGCCTTCTCTCAGTACATCTTCATGGCTAGATTTGTAGTGATAGAGCTTTAAATTTAATTTTCAAATGGTTGATATATATCCAAAACCAATGATGCATACTTTTCAATTTTAAAAATGTAAACACAATCTCTTTTTATTTGTTCAACATATTTTATTAACATGTTTCATGTTGTTGATTTTTTCTTAAAATAAAATTAGTTTTGTGAACTAATCAATCAACATCAAACCCTAAAAAACAATCCAAATCAATATCACAATAATATTATAGTGTTGATAATTGTATTATATCACAACTAATTTTATTTTCCTCTTTACACGTTTAAAATAATCACCTAACTCTTTAATTTGTTAATATGATGTCTTATAGTTATATGCATGTTATTTCTCACATTGAATTGAAATAAATAAGCATTTTTATTTGTCTTTCGCTTCAAATTGATTTTATTTATTCTAAAACATACATATCTTAGTAACTAATTAAAATTTGATAAAAAAACAATTTAGGTTTTGAAGAAAATATACTTTCAAGTTATAAATAAATTTCAAAAATAGAAACATAAAAGCAGTAGAATGTAAACAAATAATTAATAACAAAAAGGAGAACCTATAACAAATGAGTTAATTGATCCTAACTATAAATAACAATTTGAGTCCAACTTTATACTAAAAAAATACAAATGCAAATATATTTAAAAGGGTCTCTCATTTAGCCATTAATTCATTATTTATGATATTAATGTAACTATATTAACTTCAATATTCATCAAAACTCATTTTGGAAAAGGTAGAAACTTGAAGAACTAAAAATAATTAACCATTGGGTTACTATTTAATTATTTAAGATGTTCATATATCTATACTACAATTTCTATAGTTATCTTAACATATTTTGAGGTAATGTTTTGAATCATCGAGTGAAAGTAAAAGAATATGTAATTATTATTGAGATATTATTTTAGTTTGAGATTTCAATTGAATTAATAAGTTGTTGTTTTGAATTATTTTTACAAAATGTGAATGAATTATTGGAAGAAATTGATTAGTGAATTATTATATTCTCTAAAAAGTTATCGGCGATCGACTTAAAAATAAAATTTTGAATGAGAGGATTAGAGATGAATTTGATTTGGTTTGAAATTAATAAGTTAGTTTTAATCTAACTCGAATTTTAAATCAAGTTTAAAATTGATATAATGAGCGTATTTTTGTTAGAAAATAATATTAATTTGAGGTGATATGATATTTGAATATGAATCTAATATGATATGGTAAGAAATTAATGAGTCCATTTTGACCAAGCTTCAATTTTAGATTTAAGTTTTCATTTTTAATTTTTTTAATTTAGGATCGGACTCATGCTTGGGTTACATAACCTGACTCAAGATTAAAAATTATAAACAAAATAAAACGACATTAATTTATATTTTTAATTAAAAAAATAAAAATTTAAGGTAAGTTAGACTTCAAGCTATCCAAACCTAAAGGGCTCAAGCTCGAGTAACTTGACTCATTGTCATTCTTAATTTTGAGAAATGTAAATTTACATTTGTTCCTATTGACATAATTTGCATTCTATAAATTTACATTTTTTTTTTCCAATTGACATAATTTACATTCAATTGTGATAGATAGAAGCTTGATTGGCAAACTAATAGGGTCAGTTGGAACAAGATCTTAGGTTCGACTTCTGGCAACATCAGGTAGGTAGTGGACCGCTCTGTTAGTATGTTGACCAAGATTAAACCGTGATTCAACCCTCCAACAATGATCGAGCCTGCGACTGGGGGTCCTTGAAGTTGGGGATCAACCTTTTGGAACAAGATAGAAGCTTGATGAGCTGAGCTAGAGAGCGGAAAAGGCAGCTTGAGCCACAAAGCCGAGGAGGGTCCCAAAGTCCAAAGCTTTGCCAAAAGCCACCAAATAGAAGCGAAGCATAGCACAAGACTATAAAAGAGAAGAAACCGTTGGAGTGAGTGGATCATTCAACTGCTTAGAAGTTAGTTGGATCTTCACATGTCCACTTAGAATATCTAACAGTCAACTCCTACCAGCCTCTCTCCTCTCTTTCTCAATCTGTGTGTTTTTGTGTGTGTCTTCCAATCCCCACTATGAAACAATGCCTCTCTTTAGTATAGATTTTGTTTTATATCCTTAAATCAACACGGTCCCACTTGAACATTCATCTCTTTCTTCAAACCCACCATTGTTGGCTTGCACCTTAAAGCTTGATCTGCAGGGAGAAAAAAGAAAAACAAGCTTCTCTGTATTGCCATGGGCGTGGACATGTCCAATCCACCAACTTCTCACACCAAAGACTTCTTTGCTTCTCCTGCTCTATCCCTCAGTCTCGTAATTTCCCTTAACTCTTCTCTTCCTCATCAAAACTTTTCTGTTTCTATCTGTAGTTTTACATGTTCATCTCTATTGTTATGTTCTGAGCTCTGTTTTGTTTATGCATGTCTGTCTACTCGATCGTGTTACATAAAGTTTCCAACTTTCGCTTCTTTTGGTTACCATCTTCAAAACCCACCAATATTTCTCTTTCTTTTTACGAAAACCGGAGTCTTTATGCATGTAATCGATGATTTTTGGCATGTGCTTGCTATGCATATCTTTCATATTCAGGGACTTTGACATGGAGGCGGGCCGCTTGTTTTCCCTTTCTAAACGTTTGGTTGGTTTTCGTTTCTTGATATTGAAGGCGGGAATATTCCGTGGGGCTAATGTAACCCCGACTTCGGCAGCGGCGAGCGTGGAGGTGGAGGAGGGGGATGAGGGGAGCGGCGGAGGAGTGGTCGCCGGAGGAAGAAGAGATGAGACGGTGGAGATTAGCAGCGAGAACTCGGGCCCCATGAGGTCAAGATCAGACGATGATTTTGAAGGTGAAGGTGACCCTGATGATGAAGATGGTGACGACAAAAACAAAAAGAAAAAGAGAAAGAAGTATCACAGACATACAGCTGAGCAGATCAGGGAAATGGAAGCGTAAGTATTTTACCATGTCCTATACCCGTACATGCATACACGTACGTGTACATTCATGCATATACATACGAGTATGTCTTGACGGAAAGTACAAGGATTAAGGTTAAACTGCAAATGCAAAATGTATAGTTAAGACAAAGCAAAGCCAATGTTTCAATAGAACTACCTTAATGGAATGTGCAAAAGGAGGGATTATAAAGTTGATGATGATTTAGAATTCTATGGGAAAAGTTACCTTTTCTTCTTCCCTCTAACATGTCAATGGATATCTATTACAGAAGTGTATAAACAAAGCTGTTCCTTTCAAGTTTCAATCATGGGATATGAGAGGAAGCACTGAATCTTCTGTGTATATTCTGGTCTTTCAGGCTATTTAAAGAGTCGCCACATCCAGATGAGAAACAAAGGCAACAACTGAGCAAACAACTCGGCCTAGCTCCTAGACAAGTCAAGTTTTGGTTTCAGAATAGGCGTACTCAGATAAAGGTGTGTAATTGCAATCTTCTTTACATTTTGTATCATCGGTCACACATGGACTCTGAATTCCTGCGAGTTTCAATCACATTTGAGAAAGCTGTCAATGTTGCAGCAAATAAGTTGTGTAGCATTTAATGAGTATAGATGTGTGTGTTCTTCACAGGCTATACAAGAACGCCATGAAAATTCTCTGTTGAAAGGTGAAATTGACAAGCTCAGGGAGGAAAACAAGTCCTTGAGAGAGACCATCAATAGAGCTTGCTGCCCCAACTGTGGTGGTTCTACCACTAGCAGAGACTCTAGCTTGACGGCTGAGGAACGACAACTTCGGATCGAAAATGCCAAACTCAAATCTGAGGTTAGGATGATTGTGAACGTTTTTCCCTGCGTGCCAATCATGTATGTGTTTGCTTTACACTTGATATGGTTTCTTTGTTTAGCTAGAGAAGCTTAGAGCAGCTTTGGAAAAGCAGCCTTCAGGAGCAGCAACCTCATGCTCAGCAGGACATGATCAAGAGAACAGAAGTTCTCTGGATTTTTATACTGGAATATTTGGCCTTGAGAAGTCAAGAATTATGGAGATTGTTAATCAGGCAACAGAAGAGCTCCAGAAAATGGCCACTGCTGGTGATCCCCTCTGGGTTAGAAGTGTTGAAACCGGTCGAGAGATTCTTAACTACGACGAGTACATCAAAGAGTTTGGTGCAGAAAATTCAAGCAGTAGCAGGCCAAGGAGGTCCATTGAAGCCTCAAGAGAGACTAGAGTTGTTTTCGTGGATCTCCCACGTCTGGTTCAAAGTTTCATAGACGTGGTGAGACACTAATCTGACTTCTGATAGCGATACACTTTAGTAATCAGTAATGATAATCAGCTAAATATTAAGATAATCTTCACTTTTTCTTCTTGAAGAATCAATGGAAGGAAATGTTTCCATGCTTAATTTCAAAAGCAGCCAACGTTTATGTCATCTGCAGTGGTGACGGACCAAACAGAAATGGCGCAGTGCAATTGGTGAGTACTGATTTGACCTCTTCTGCAATTAATTCTCTATTCCTTTACTAACAAATTCAGTAGCAATTAATTCTCTGTTCCTTTAATAACAAATTCAGTAAACAAACACTTACAGACTTTTCACAAGTCTAGTGATTTACGAGTCTGAAAACACACAAAAACAAAGCTCAGGCGTAAGGAATCACAATCAAGTTCATGTCCTAGGAGGGCTAGAGATCGTTGTTCTTTTGGTTATAACTAAATTTGTTTTTGGTAAAGAAGATAATCTACAAAAATAATGGTATATAGTGGTCCATCTTTGGAAAAAGGAAGTGGGCCTTATTATTTTCAAGGATTACGATAAAGCAGAGCAGACTCAGCTACAAGTCAAGCAGGTTGAAACATCGACACCAAACTAGTAGTTACACAAGTTAACTAATCTCAAGAGAAAAAGGAATGGAGAGTTAATTAGACATTTTTAAGAATTAAATAGATTTCCGTGAGATAGGATAGGCATCCTGAAGATCAGTGTCCTGTTCAGCAGGTTCTTCTGATGGGTCTAAAAAGTTGGTTCCTTTTCAGTTTTATGCAAATGTAACAAGTTAATGACCAAAAGGGATTCATGGGCTTCAAGATTGTTGTCTAGCAACTATGTGAGGTAACTGCATAGAAGCAGACAATGAATTTCTCTGAAAAACTGAATTTCCTTCTTCCTTGAAAAAAAGCTGTTTTATTAATATGAGGGTAGAAATCACAAGTACTTCCAATTCTTGTTGTTATCTAGCTGGAATAGGAAGGGAGATAAGTAGTGGGATTTGATTCTGTGTCAGAAATATTATCTTCAAATTAGAATCTACTGAATCTGCAATGGTCATATAAGGATACAAATTGTTATAACCTTTGATTTCCATGAATCCCTTTTCCAGAATTAATCATCTGCAGTTATTGCAGATGTTTGCAGAGATGCAAATGATGACACCTCTGGTGCCCACTAGAGAGGTGTACTTTGTTAGACACTGCAAGCAACTTAGTGCAGAGAAATGGGCAATTGTTGATGTTTCCATAGACAAAGTTGAAGATAACATTGATGCTTCACTTGTGAAATGCAGAAAACGTCCTTCTGGCTGTATTATTGAGGATAAGTCAAATGGTCATTGCAAGGTAAACAAACTTGTCACAGATTATCCAGATATACTTCTAAGAAACGTATGAATGGTTAATCAGGTTTAAAGGTTAGGGTCAAAGCCAAAAATAGAACCATATACTAGAAAGATCATGATCAATTTTGCAATGATATCCATTTCAGGTAACCTGGGTGGAGCACCTGGAATGCCAGAAAAGCACAGTCCATACCATGTATCGCACAACCGTCAATAGTGGTCTAGCCTTCGGTGCAAAGCATTGGATTGCAACATTGCAGCTCCAATGTGAGCGTCTGGTTTTCTTCATGGCTACCAATGTTCCCACAAAAGATTCAAGTGGTAAGCTAGGTTTCTAATAAGAGTTCGGATAATCTTAAGAAAGTAACTGCAAAATTCACGACTATTTGTGTATTATAGTTAACATGTATCCTGCATGTGAATTTTGTTGTGCGTAGCAGCTGAGATAATCAGTTGCACAATCAAGGCTGTATATAGCAAGTCAATTTTTTTGCTTCGCTCTAAGGAACTTTCTCCATTTGTAAAAATAGGAGTTGCAACACTAGCTGGGAGGAAAAGCATCCTGAAGTTAGCACAGAGAATGACTCAGGGGTTTTGCCGCGCAATTGGGGCATCAAGCTACCACACATGGAACAAGGTATCAAGCAAAACAGGAGAGGACGTAAGGGTTTCCTCTAGAAAGAACTTAAATGACCCTGGTGAACCTCTTGGAGTGATCTTGTGTGCAGTTACTTCAGTGTGGCTGCCTGTATCTACTCATGCCCTGTTTGATTTCTTAAGAGATGACACACGTAGAAATGAGGTATGAATGCTTGCATAAAGTAAAGTCCTCGTATAAATTTCCTCGACATACAAAGAATGGTTAGAATGTAAAGACAAAATCTTCTACATGATTCACAGTGGGATATCATGTCAAATGGGGGTCCTCTACAATCAATTGCAAACTTAGCCAAAGGACAAGATAGAGGCAATGCAGTAACCATTCAAGTAAGTTTCTTTCCCATATTCAGAGATTTGGTAAGTTTGAGAATGATCATTTGATAGTTTAACAAACTTTTCATCACAGGCAATAAACTCGAAAGAAAACAGTATGTGGGTAATCCAAGACAGCTGCACAAATGCATACGAGTCCATGGTGGTCTATGCCCCTGTGGATATTACAGGAATGCAGTCTGTGATTACAGGATGTGATTCAAGCAACATTGCAGTACTACCTTCAGGATTTTCAATTCTTCCAGATGGACTTGAATCAAGGCCACTAGTTATCACTTCTAGACAAGAGGAGAAAGGCACAGAAGGAGGATCGTTACTAACAATGGCATTCCAAGTCCTTACCAACACCTCTCCTGCAACCAAATTGACTGCGGAATCGGTGGAATCCGTTAGCACACTGATAGCATGTACATTGCGCAATATTAAGACATGTTTGCAATGTGAAGATAGTTGATCACCTTCTGTTAATTTTGGGTAGACATTGGTCAAGTGTAAAACATTAGGTTTGTAATAGGGCTTTTCAATTTCATTTTTGGGTCTCTATTTACATAGTTCAGATATTGTAGCAAGGGGGTTCTTGTGTGCGTTTGCCTTGCTTTTTTGTAATCAGATGGAGGGTTTGCTGTTTAGTTGTATCTGAATTTTGGATACCATGGTAAGAATGTGTGAGAGATATTACTACCAGCATAGATGGATCTACAGAATTAACTTATTCTCAATGTATAGAATCTTTATAGTAATGCCATTTCATATTTGTTTCAAGTGCTATTTTCAAAATTTGACGACCATCTGATAATCAAGTGCGGGATAATCCAAAACCATAAATGAACACTGGAATCTAGAACATTCAAATGACATTTCACAGCAATTAAATTACATCAGTTTTAAGTACGTGAGAGGACAACATAAACCAAGAACTTAAAGCTTGAAGCACAATTAAGCATCAAAACAGACCTCAAACTAAGCCTGCAATTCCTGTTGAGACTGCAAAGGAATCCCAAGTTCCTTATCCACCCCATCACCATCTTCACCCTCTTTTATCTCCTTCTTACTCTTGACAGGCACGGGCACAGCTAGAAAAGTCTTGGTCTTGCTAATGGGTCTGCACTTTTGAAGTTGCACAAAGTCACCAACTTTGAACCGGTTCTCAGGGTCATGAGCTTGGAACTTCTTCTTGTACCTGACCCGTCTCTTGTACTTCGGGTGAGGAGCCAATCTGGTCACCTCAACAGCCACCGTCTTATCATTCGTTGAACTCACAACCTTGCCTTGCATCAACTTCATGGCCCTGACAGGCGGCAGAAAAGTTAAGGACTTTGGGGGTTGGAGAAAGAGAGGGCAATTGGGTTTTGAGAGGTGATTGAGAGGTGTTGTTCCATGGAGGAAAGGAGTGGATAGAGTGAGTGAGTTGAGTGTTGATGTGAGGGATGCTGTGAACACCATTGCCCTCCGGTAAGTCGTGTTGGGGATAAGAAGGAGAACAGAAGTTTTGTTTGTTATATGTGGAAATTGGGTATTATGGGTAATGAAAAAGGGTCTAGGCGAAGATGACAATGGACCGGATTCAAGGTTTTGGGCTCGTTTTGAATGGACTTAAAATTTTTAAAATTAATAAATTTAGCTTAAATTGGTAAAATTTTGAAACTTATAATATTTTCTCATTCAATACATATTTTTTCAAAATTTTCCAATTATTTTTAAATTTTATTTTATTATTTTAAATACAAAATATAATGTTAAATTTAAAAAATTATATTAAACTCCTATTAAAATTAAGGTATGTAAAATCATGATTACAAATTATAATTATGTTTTTATAATCATAGAAATCACTAATTTAAATCAAGATCTCTAATTTAAAATTTTGATATATAAAATTATTAATTTTTAAATTT
>JANJEY010000005.1:3701237-3713470 GCA_024703695.1 Erythroxylum cataractarum | reverse complement strand
AGTACTGTCTTGTTTTAGGGCCCCAATCGGATATTGTTATAATTGTAATGTGATTTCTGAAAGTGTTCAGGAATAGTCTTGGGCCCAATTGAATTACGAATTTTTATGCGTGTAATTGATTAAAGACTGTTGACTGTTTTTCATACGACTGAATGTGTGTCTTGATTGGAACCGTTTTTAAATTAAATATGGGCTCGAATTCTTGAATGATATCCACGCACTCAACTGTTTTCAAAAGAAATGAAAATGCATTACAGAGTTTTTGAATTACATTGATTGCTCTAGCATACCACCCTCGTGAGGTACGGGCTCGGATATCACCCACGATATCGGGTTCGGGTCTTGCGGGAGTGGGGTGCTACAAAAGGGGGACTAAAAATATACTCATTAATTGATCTGAAAATCTACCTTAAAAAGTACTTTTTTAAAAGCTCCAAATTTAAACTCAATAAACTTATATTTTTAACCATAAGTTTAGGTTCATTTTTTATTAGATATGTCGGTACGATTGTAAGTTAGGATAGTGTTCGATGAATGTTATTGTTAATTATTCTTTCATGTTTATTAAATTTGAAAATTTAAGAAAATGAAAAAAAAATATAATTTACATAGATTCATGTTAATTATTCTTTCATGTTTATTAAATAGTATGAATCAAACGTATACTAATCAAATGTCATTAATAAAATAATCTAACTTAATTCTTAAACTCAACTGAATTCAATTTAATTTAAATTTAGTTAATATTTTAGAGTAATTATAATAAATTATTAAACTATTTAATTAGTTCAAATCGAGTTTAAAAATTACGTTAAATCGATTAGTCTATGTCTTTATTTATTTTACATATATTTTTTTATTATATTTTAATTCAACTATAAGAGAAAGTTAATGATTTTTTTTTGAAAAAATAAAATTAAAAGAATTTTATAAAATTTTAAAAATAAAAGTTTTTTTAAATTTCTTAAACTACAAAAGAAATTTGTATCTTTTATCATATTATCTGATGTTTTTAAAATTAGATAAAAAGTTAAATCAGTAAAATAAAGTGCTTAAGATTTAAAAAGTTTATCCTATATTAAACTGTTATAAAATCGGTTAAATAATAAATAAATTAATAAAATTAAAATTATTAAATAAAAAATAATTGATTAATTTATAAAACTGATATATTAATTAATAAAATTAACAATTTTTAACAATAATAATTATTAAAGTAATTAAATCAAAAAAATTAAAATAAAAAATAAAAAATCAACGGATTTAAAATTTTTATCATCAAATCAGTTGAATTTTTAAATTATTAAAAATGCCCACTTAAACATTCTAACAACCTGACGGTCCAAAAGAATTAATTAAATTACCGTTCAGTGTTCCATTTCTTAGAACTAATCTGAATATTAATGAAGGTTTTTTATAATTAAGATTAAAAATAATCATTTCGTTTCTTATAATCAGGCTATTAAGAGTGTGCCGTTTGAGGTTTAAACAAAAGGTTAACCTGAGCCGTTACTCTCCGTTATCCGATAGGGTTTACAAAAAGCCTGGACGAAACGTGTAAAGCATTAGAATTGGAAACTCTCAAGTAACGGCGGTTAACGGCGACGGTCGGCGCTAATGTATTCGTTGCATATGAATCGACCGTCTCTGTACGTTATATTTATTTTCTTCTTCTCTCTCTGTTTCAACGGGCGAGAATTTTCGGAGCTAAAGCACTTCGCTTTCGTGTGAATTCTGGAAAAACGCTTCGTTTTTCTGTTTTTTTGGCTCAAAAGGGTGTGTGTTTGTGCTCTTTTTCGATGAGCTCGACTTCAATTCCCGCCACTTCCGTACAAATAGAGGCAAGTTTGTGTCGACTTTCAGAAATAGAAAGTCATGGTTTTCTCAGAGAAAGTTGCAGCAGTCTTATGCTTCTTATGCGTTTAAACTGATTTGTTTCATGGAACCCGTGTTTTATTGAGCCTTAAGTAGCTCTGATTTGGTAAAGATTTCAGCTTTATTGATCATAAACCCTAGAATTATATCTCGTTATCTGATTTAGTTGGGGTTTTTTTTGATCTAGTTGTTGATTTTAAGATCTGGGTTTTGTTTGTCTTTCCCTTGTTTGTTTACAAATCGATGTATGTGTCAAAAAAGTTGTGGTCTTAGGGTTACAACGGTCACTTACTTATTTTGTTGTATTGATTTGTTTGTTTGATTTATTTGTAATCCTTTGTTGATTAGGATTTTGGTTTATGGAGATGACTGTAGAAGGAGGAGATGGATGAGGTGAAGATAGAGGAACGTTGCCTTGAAAATAAGCAACTGACGGCTGCTTCAAGCTCTTCTACATCTGAAGGTAGTAGCAGCGCAATTGTCAAGTCTCCAGGTGTATCTAGTCCAGCCACAGCATCACCAACTAATAGGTTGCTATCAGTTTAAATTTTTTACACTTTGAACAGTTAGTGCTGTATAGATATACCTTTATTTTGTTTATGGTTTGGCATTTATTAAACTTGTATTGGATTTTAATATGCCATCGATACTTTTTCTTTCTTATGCATTATGCATGAAGTTACCTTATATGGTTTTTGTTTGAGATAAATATACAATTGGGTTTTGCAGGAGAACCACAGGACCAATTAGGCGCGCAAAAGGTGGTTGGACTCCTGAGGAGGTTAGTGGTTTAAAATGGAGATCCTCAATCATTTATTGCTTTCTAACGCGAGAGAAGCTCTTCTTTTACGCTTGCCTGTTACTCACTGGTTTATTTGAATTGAGCTTGATGCACCTCATTCTCATTTGATGTTATGCGACAGATGTTGATTTTTTAAAAATGTTGTTTTTCCTTGAGATTAAAAACTGTATATTCCACAATTATGTGGATCAGCAATAATTTGAAAATTTTCTTTGTATACACTTGACATTTTTGTAATATTAAGGCACTTATGGTCATCTGTTCTCATTGGCTGCTGCTGTTAAGTTAATCTGATTTTTGTTACTAAAATCTCGTTTATTTCATTACAGGATGAAACATTGAGAAATGCAGTTGCAACTTTTAAGGGGAAGAGTTGGAAGAAAATAGGTTTCTCTTTTTCATCTAAAGTGGATTTTCTATTATTTTGTAACTTTGCTTTAGTTGTTGGATCATGGAGATGAATCTTTTGAAACATGTATCTTGGAGACGATTTTGTTTGTGAACTATACAAATCTAATTCACGACTGTTAGCAAGTCTTTTCTGGTTTGGTGCTTCTTGTTAGTTGAAGAGATTAGTACCATGTATTTGGAGGGAAAATCATCAACTCGTGATGCTACATAAGGTGTAGCTCCAATGGACAGATTATGATGAAGATTTTGTTTCTCCCCTAAGATATATTTTGTTTGGTAATATGCTATGGCAAATTATGATGTTTCCATATCATGTGCATTTGTGTCTCTACATCTGGTAGAAAATATAGTTAAAAGCTCACTTTAGGAACATAATTAAATGACGAACAAGAAATCTGACTTGTAGGTTTAGGAGCGCAGAGTTATCTTGCTTCTGGGAAAGAGAATACTGTGTTTATCTTAAATAAGAAAAGATATTGCAACATATCCCTGGGATGATGTAGAAGATGCATGTTTTTTTGTGTGAGCAATATTAATTAACTTGTGTTTTCTTGTAAATATATTACCATATACATTTGATTGATCTTAAATTTGTCGTGCATGTATGCAGCTGAGTTTTTCCCTGATAGATCAGAAGTGCAATGTCTGCATCGATGGCAGAAGGTTCTTAATCCTGAACTTGTTAAAGGACCATGGACTCAAGAGGTTGGTGCCTTGTCCCATCCCTTTAATGTAAATCTTTGTTTACTTAGGCTATGTTTAAAATTGAAAACTGAGTTATTTCTTGATCTTCAGGAGGATGATAAAATAATTGGACTGGTGGCAAAGTATGGACCCACAAAATGGTCTGTTATTGCAAAATCTTTGCCTGGTCGCATAGGGAAACAATGCCGAGAGAGGTAATTTTATAAATAAATATGATATTTTCTGTTCTATAAAAATTATTCTATTCACTGAACATTATCCTTCTTCTGTTCGTTAGTTGATATGGCTCTAGAACTGTTGAAAATTTTGTGGAACTGATAATTCTTCTTTATACCTTTTATAGGTGGCACAATCATTTGAATCCAGATATAAAGAAAGAGGCCTGGACATTAGAGGAGGAGTTGTTACTCATGAATGCCCATCGGATACACGGAAATAAATGGGCTGAAATAGCTAAGGCCTTACCTGGAAGGTACTCAAATTGCATAATTTGTCTTTAAGGAATTTGGTTTCTGAACTGGGTTATCATACAAGATCTCAACTTGGATTTTCTATCATTAGTGAAATTCTGATTTCGGAACTGTCTTGGCTGTTGCAATCGAGTTAACTTTGCTAAGTAAGGAGAGATTTCTGTTGCTTTTCCCTGGAAGCTAAATTTGAATTTGACTGATCTTTTCTTTACACAGGACTGATAACTCCATAAAGAATCATTGGAATAGTTCCTTGAAGAAAAAATTGGACTTCTATTTAGCAACTGGAAAGCTTCCTCCGGTTCCCAAAAATGGTATCCAAAACGGTATCCAAAATGGGAAAAAGGATGTGTTTAAACCTGCCTTGATGAAAACAACTAGAGAATCAGATTCTGCTGCACAAGCTTCATCAGGAACTACCGATGGTTATAAGCTAGAAAATGATTTCAAAGATTCAACTCAGCTGCCAGATATGGCAGCTTCATCAAGTGGACTTCCAAATGAGTCTGCTGATTCTGAAGGGACTGAATGTAAAGCTTGGTCATCTCCTGTGGGTCCTTGCTACTGCCAATCAGAATTGCTGCAAAAATGCCAAAATTGTGAAGACAGTCATGAGATTGGGGAAGGCAAAGTCATGTCTGGACAGCACCTAGAGACTCCACCTTATGGGTCATTATGTTATGAGCCACCACAATTAGAAACTTGCGTAGCACCAACATTAGATCATTCAAATGGCAATCCTGCTCAGAGTGAGTACAACTCTACACCAGTTTCATCTCCTGTTAGTTTCTACACTCCACCTTGTAGGAAGATTAGTAATTTAAATGCGCAAAGCCCAGAATCCATATTAAGATTAGCAGCTAAAAGCTATCCCAACACTCCTTCCATATTTCGGAAGAGGAGGAGTGTACCTGAAATGCCTGATATTCCAAGGAAGATCGGTCAACAAATGATTGAGGACAGCTTTCATGTTTCTGATGACAATGAAAGGCCCCGGAAAGCTTCAAACAGAACCGGGGTTCAAGATCAAAGTTCTGATGAGGTACCTAACAGCAAGGCGTTCAATGCGTCTCCTCCATATCGATTAAGATCGAAAAGAACTGCTGTCTTCAAGTCTGTGGAGAGGCAACTCGCGTTTACTATAGACAAGGAGAAGCATAATGGTACTAAACCAGAAGGAACATCTTTGAAGCAGCTTCTCGTTGTTGATAATCAGAGATAACAACACTCTGGGAGATGCTCTTTTTGATCCTTTGGGTTGGGTTGACTAAATTTACTGTGTCTTCCATTCCAGAGGGACTTGCACACCCCTTGTTCACAGTATACTCTGGGGTCTGGACCTTTTCTTTTTATCATCATACAATAATCAGCGAGAAGCCATTGCAAATTGGCTTTCTGGTGCGTTCCTGTAGAATAAATAGATCTTAGACAACTGAGTGCTTGTTGAGAAAAATATCAAGTGTAAAAACTTTTGTACAGAGAAAATTTCTTAGAAGTCTTTATAGTCGGAGAAAAGTAATAGCAATGTTACAAATATTATATTAATAATAATAATGTAAACATAGATTAAGGCAACACAACAACAGCTAATCACATTCTCGACGAAATGTGAAGTTTAAGGTCGAATAATACGTTACCTTTACTCTTACATAATAACGAGGTTGTTTTTGATATACTTACATATAGAGCAAATTAAGGTAATGGATTTAGTCAGGTTATATAATCGACCAGGCACAGGTCATATATTACATGCTCTAGCAAGACTCTAGCTTGTTCATCTCTAAGCTAGAGCTTACAACACTGGTCGAATTGATTTGTGTTTCAGGAAGAGCTTGTTAGTAGGGGGACATTTATATTTATGACGGAACATGGCAATGTGGAAAATCTCGATGCTTCTTGTTTGATCCGTAAAAATCTTTTTGTTTCTTTCATCCCATTATAATACATTTTGGCCACGTCTCATAAAGTTGGACTAACGTTAATTGTAATTTTAGTTTTTAAATAAATTACCGGTTAAGTTACGTCATTTGATCCTGATAGAGATAATAAAGTGGTCCAATAAATGATTTAAATTAATGGGTCGATGTCCGGATAAAAAATAGGTCCCGATCAGTGTGGATCGGATCCATATCGGCCTTGTGATGGGGAAGCCCGATATGGAAGCTATATAAAGGTAAGATCTCCTGCAGTTACTCAAGAGAACGTTCACGAGCATAAGGATTCCTAACCCATTAGGGAAGCTCGAAACTTGAGAAAACTGTAGAAAGGCCTTGCCCGTGAGTCGGTGATCACTTTTCACTAAAGGCCTCGAGAGATTCGGAAACGTTTGGAGCTCGGAATCGGTTTCAGAATCGGATATGGAATCGAAATCCAGGTATTTCGCATTACCTTCGTTTTTAATCCTTTCATGTAGATCCTAGATACGTAATAAAGCTCCCACTACGTACTAACATGTGATATCAGAGCGGTTATGTGATCGTATTGCCAGAAACAAAGGTTTTTTGGTTTTTCATCTCATTTGGTTTTTCGTTACTTTTTATTCGTTTTTTAGCTTTTTTGCGTGATTAATTGCATAAAAGTAGTATACATAAGATTAGTTACGAAAAACGGGTTGAAAACAGGCCGAACGAAGCAAAAACGATCTCCTGGGACGTCGAAAATCGCCTCTGGGGTCAGAGGCATGGCACACGCGCCCGACACCATTGTACCTGCTGGGAGCACGGGGGTACGACGCGCGCGTGTGGCGCACGCGCCAATCAGCACACGCTGCGTTGTTTTAGCGCGTGAGTGACGCGTGTCACGTGACTGGCAGCTGGCGCACCGATAACGTGGAGCGGCGGGCACGTGTCACTCACGCACCCATCCGGACCGTCCATGCGGCAGACACGTGGCCTGGCGGATGCGCGACACGTGTCGACGCGTGCATGGCACGAGCCGTACAGTGTCCGCGTGTCTGCGGGCGAGTGACGCGTGTGAAGCAAGCATCGGACACTGTGTGGGTTCGTCCGAAAGCGCGAGTGCGCCCCTCTCCCACGCGCATACTGACGTCAGTGATGACGACATGATGTCAGCCGTACGATAGTTCTACAGTAATTTAAAAAAAAAAAAGAAAAACCCAAAATTTTCAGATTTCCCGTAAAGGTACCCCGAGGTGTTTTGGGTCAGTTTCGGGTCCGAGAAATTTATAAAGTAACATTTTCCTTTTTTTTTGGATTTATTACATTTGTAATAAATTAAAGTTTAACTCTATAAAAAATAATTAAGGTATTCTGAATCAGATTTCGATTGAATTTTCATGCTTCGGACTTCGTATGAGGGAAATTCATGAGGTCTCGTGTCTCATTTTCAGTGTTCAGGATTGCATGATAATCAATCGAAAAGAGGAATTGAGACATTCTGAAGCCATTTTGAGTGAATTTTCGTGCAATGAACTTGCCATAAGGGAAATACATGAGATTGTCGTGTCTCAGGAGGTTTGTTTAGTATTCAGTGACGTACGATAGTCACTTTACTAAGATTTTTCGTTAACGAAAATCTCGAATGAAGTTTTCGAAGAATGTCTTCAGCACGTGTGTGTGACAATGAGATTGTGCATTAGGATTTTTGCACTTACCGAGGTTACATTGTCACATACAATATGCCTATAAAGAATGTGAGGATGACATAAAGATGTATCCCTTGTGTTTGCGGACTTTTTAGATGTTGATGAGAATGCAGTCACCAAAGTGACCTTTCAAGTCAGTATTCTGAATTGTTTTGCTTGCATGTTGGGGGATGTCTCTGATTTTATGCTTGGTTATTCTGCATAAAGGCGTTGGCCTTACATAAAATTTTGAGATGTACATAAAGACATTAGATGGAGGGAGGCTGTTGCTCAAGTGATCTATTCACCCAAAGGTAGTAATGTCATGAGAGTTGATAGTTTATACTTTGATCGCTTTTATGTGTGAAATCTAATTGCATATATTATGTATTCAGCCCAAAGGTGTTTCATAATATGTGTGATCGGATTTTCAGAAAGATACTATTAATGGCTTTAGTATTGTTGTTGTCCTACATTAGTGCTGAGTTAAAGTTTATCATCATGAAGTCACCTTTTCAGTCAACTAAATTAGTGTCGTCATTGAAACCCTTGCTGGTTTGATATAAAGAATTAGACGAAAAATTGGACGGAGGATGTTGTGAAGGTTATGGAGATAGCTGTAGTTAAAATGGCCATATAGACTGGTAAGCCATCTCCACTTACATCCATGAGTTGTCAAACTCATAAAACAGCCTATAAAGCCTAGGATCGGTCTAACAGATTATATCTGACGACCATTAAGAATCCGTACCTAACCATCTACAAAGTGAATTTTCGAATATAAACATAGAGAAGGAGTTTCTTGGTAATGTCTCCCAGAGGTACACAGTCTCATCCAGTGTTGAGACAAGTGCATTAATGAAAGTATTATTCTCGATAAAGTATAAAGAGGAAAAGGGGAGTAATGGAGTACTTATCAAGAATAATTTATTTTCACAGTAGGTGAAGATATTGAGACTTCAATGCTTTGATATCCCATTGTGTTGCTGAGGAGGAAAAACTCAAGTTGTTACTCCTATAGTCCTGAAAGCAGTTTGAGGGAAGACAAAGATGAAGCCCATTAATTTCAAAGGTATAAAGTTCAAATCTTCTCCACATGCTGACGCTGGTCAAACCCGTTCTGATAAAGGTCCCTTGGACATAAAGAAACCAATAGTATGAGGTTTAAAGGGAAGATTGTGACCATCAAGTCATTCCTTGGTTTATCAATTATGAATCTAATTTATAGTCGCATTAAGTATAAGTGACTATTTACTGGAACATCTGATCAAGGTGCTTCCACATTGTAGTAGTTTATATCCAGGATAAAGCCAAATAAAGGGAAGGGGGAACTGATGGTTCACAGCAATAAAGATGTGGAAGTGATATCTATAAGGGGTGTATGTACTAAACTTTATAGTAAGATTCATAAGGGTTTACAGGACACATTTTATATGTGATCTTTTGATCAATCAAGGATACTGAAGGTTAACGTTTTGCATTTAATACTTCTGTTATACAGTTTTGGTTTAATGTAAAACATAAATGTGCAACTTTCTTGTCATATGGTTTGTATAGAATGTGTCTTATCCAGAATTAGATATATCCTTCTTTGTACATGCTAAACAAGGTATGAAGGACCTGATGAATGAGAAGTCATACATGGCGTGACATAAAAGTTTAAACCACATTTCCAGAGCTAGGATTGAGAGATTAATCAGGGAATTTATTTCTCAATTCTAGATTAAGATGATCTGGAACCATGTGCTGACGAGCATAGGGGTAAGTTGACTAATAAGGACACTGAGGTCAACTCATATTTTTAACTTGTTGAGTTTGATACATAAAGATTTCGGTAAACCTTATACAATTGCATTGTGCAATTATAAAAGTATTCTGACAATTCTTGGTTATTGTTCCCATCAAAGTCATGTGTTCTTGCTTAAAGTTTGAAGGTTGAGAACCAGTTGGGAAAATTCATCAAGATAGTCAGACTTGACAGTGGAGGAGAATATCATGGCAAATATGATGTTTTAGGACTTTAAAAGGCCCGTTTGCCAGATATATGAAATTAGTTAGAATAGTGACTTAGTTCACTATGCCGAGTAGTTCTGAGAAAAACGGTGTGTTGTTGAAAGGCATAGCTCCACTCTAAAGGACTTAAAGAAGTCAATGCAGAGCATGACTAATCTACCTATCTAGAAGTTGAAGAACTCAACCTTGCGCACATTCATGTAAATGGTTGCCCTACTGAGGTAGGATAATCCTTATAAAGAAAGATTGTATGCTCGTTCCTTTCATTGCTATTTAGTAAAATATCTCAACCACTTTAGGGCTATAGATTTTACTGTAGATAAGAGGGACCAAAATAGTGGAATTACAAGCAGCCAAGTTTCTGGAATACCATGTCTATGATGATAATGGACCCTTGACCCTTCAGACGATAGCAGGGCAGATACTACAGTTATCTCGTACTCGCTACTCATACAGTTAAATCTGGTGGATATAGATTTTTGTATCGTACCTGTATAGAAACAGGAACTCATACCTGGACACAGAGGGATTCCTGGGGGTACAAAATCTAATGAGGTTAAGTAAATCCACTAGAGTGAGACGACCTGCTATCCCATCTGACAACATAGTCTGTTAGGTGTACTGGACTATGTTATTAGACATGTTACGGATTCAGTTAGTTTTATAGAAGTTGTTTCTGGACCCAATGCGGATGTGTGGTGGGATGCGATGAATGACGAGATGCAAGCTATGAAGCATAGTAAGGTCTAGGAGTTAGTTGATTTGCATTAGGAACTGCAAGCTCGTCAGTTGTAAATAAAGTTTGAGACCTAAAGGATTTTAGGATAAAGTTCAATGATTTAATGACTTGCTCAATTGCATAAAGGTTCATTTAGGAAAAAAGGCTGACTTTGTGTTACCTTTTCTCTCGTATCCTCGTAGGATACATTTTGAGTGATAAAAGCAATTGTAGCTTATGATGATATACAGTTACATCAGAAAGTTGTTAAAACCACCTTCCTGAGTAAGAAACTTTATAAAAAGGTCTATACGGTACAATATGTAGGGTCCCAGGATCCAGACAGTACTGACATGGTTTGCGAGTTATGCAGATCAATATATGGTTTACAATAAACCTCCTGAAAGTGATACCTTACATTTGGTGAGGTTATGGCCTCTTCTGGCTTCTTGGAAAATAAAGTTAAAAGATGCTTGTACTATGAAGTTGAGGGGAGCAAGTTATCTTCCTATTGCTGCATGAGGATGGTAAATTGCTCACATCAAGTCACTTGAACATGTTGTATGAGAATAAACAACTTTTGGTCAAGAACCTTGACATAAAGACCTTAGTATAGCATTTTCTGTCCTAGGTATTCGGATTCACCAGGACATATCTCAACACTCATCAAATCTCCCAAAGAATGCATACATTAAGTATGTGTTATAAAGGTTTAATACAGTTGACAGTAAACCTATCGTAACACCTGTCTCTCACAATGAGAGATAATATTTGATACAGTACCCAAAAAATAAAGTAAAGAGAGAGATTATGAGGAATGTTCCGTATTCTAGTACGGTGGGTAGCTTGATGTATGCTCGACTATGTACTAGATAGGACATTGCAATCACTGTTTGACTGTTTGGTCAATATCTGGTTAATCCAGTTATAGACTTTTGGAATGCAGTCTAGTGAGCGTTGAGATACATGAAGGAATCAAGGATTATATGTTGAAATATAGAAAAGTCAATAGACTAAACCTAGTAGGGAATTCATATTTAAAGTTAGCTATGTGTTCAAATGATCAAAAGTTCACTTAAGGTTACAACTCAAGTTTGCATATGGTATAATGTCGTAGAAGTGTATCATAGAGACATGTGTAACTTCCTCGACTAGGCATGCAGAGTGCATGCTAAAGGGGCTGCTTCGTAGACGGTTTAACTCAGAAATTTAATTTCTGAGTGGTCCATGGTACATTCAGTGGCTAGACCCATCTGGTTTTACTGTGGCATTCTTCTTACGGTGTTGTTTATTTCCAACGAAGAATATCACAGAGTTATAGAAGTTAAAGATCAATTATTTGATCATAAAGGTGTTGACACGAAAAGTGACATTAAGGTTTGGAGAATTTAAGGATTGAGGAATTGTGAGTCGATCCTTTAACTAAAGGGCTTCACCCACTTGTGTTTATCACACAAGTATACAATATGGGTGTTTTGATGTCATTAGACACTGCCGGTTAGGGGATCGTTATGTTTGCTCCATGTACATTTGTACAATTTAAAGTATTGTGATAGTATGATGGTTCATTGTTAAAGATGATCATCGTTTATTCTCAGTATTACATGCCATCATACAATGTCATAGCATGCATGTCTTAAAATTTGTGTCAATCTT
>JANJEY010000005.1:3566913-3588190 GCA_024703695.1 Erythroxylum cataractarum | reverse complement strand
ATAATTATAATGATAATATTCATTCTTATTCCTTACAATATTCACTCCTATTCTTATTACCATTCCTCCGTACTAACCAACTGCCTCCTTAATGTAGTTAGTTTGGAAGCACCGAGTCTCATAAATTTGTAGTATTGATTATAAAGTTGGTGGAATAAAACTTGAGAAATATATGTAATATAATACATGTTAGTTAGGATAAAAGTTTATAATAACATATTTAATCAAAAGATTAATAACTTGAACTTTTCATCTGCAACAATAACAAGAACAATAATAATAATTCAGTAAAAATTTCATTGATCCAAAATCTAAAAACATTCAGTAATACGTAACCTTACCTTTAATTAATAAAGATACTGTTTCTGAACGACTCACATAGAAAATACCTTTTTATTTGCACATTTTAAAATATATTTTTATGTTTCAAAATATTTAGGAAATTTTATTATATTATTCAAAATTTTAAATCTTTTTTTATCAACAGCTTTGTATTAATTTAATTTGATAAATGTTTAATAAAAATACCAGTTTTTCTATTCATTTTGAAATGCATCAATGAATTTGGTAAAATATAAATAATAATATTTAATATGCATATTAACTTTAGTTTTTTTTCCCCCCTTGGCCCATCAAAAAGCTATTTCATTGATTTTTTAAAATCAATGTGCTGATCAACTAGCCTGTATGGGCTCGGGCTTCGTACGTGGCGAGCAGATGTGGCACAACCCTCCCCTGCATTGTATTATCTTTTGCGCGCAGATGCGCATGAGATTGCATTCCTTCGACATTAAGCTTGGTTCCCCCTCTAATGTACCAAAAAAAAAAAAAAACGCTTGAGATCCTCTGTCCTGTGGGGTCATGTGGTATGAAATGCATTAAAAAAAAAGTTGTAATGTATCCCAATAAAAGGACACATACAGGTTGTAAGGTTTCTAATTTATAAAAATATTTTCCTCATGTTAAATTTCATGATTAAGCATAAAAAATACATTAAAAATTCAAAAGTAGTTCATTTTACTTCAACTTTCTTTTATTAATTGTATAAAAACTTGAATTATTTTCAAATGGGCTGAAAATAATTGGGAGTTACTTGCAATTCCCTTTTATTATTCTATCTTCATCACACTTAATTCGAAGTTTTGCAATAAAGCAGGATCTGAAAATGTCTGATAGTAAATAGTCTTATCCCTACATAGTAAGGAGACTGTTTCTAATAGACTCACATGCAAATCTGACATAAAAATATAACAAAAACTCAAATAAATATAAAAAATGTAAAAAACAATAAATAATTAAAATAGAATAATAACGGTTTGCAGAAAAAAAGATTTATTATTCTATATGCAAATCAAAATTAAATATGTGGTATTTTTAATGTAATTAATGTTTTGAATTTAGTATCATATTAATTAAAAATGATATAAACTTGACTTATACCATTAAAACATATTATAAAAATTTGTCATTATATATTATACCATCAGTCTAAACTTTTAAATACGTAGTACTTACCTCTTAAAGATTTAGCCTAGTGTTTTTCTTACGTATTATTTTTATTCTTATCATCTTGATGTAATTATTATTATTATTATTATTATTAGTCTATTTATTTATTTAGTTTTGTCTATATTTATCATATTATTTGTTTTATTACTTATTTCAGTAGGTTATTTGAAAACAACATCTCAACTAATTAGGGTTAATGTTGCATATTACTGGACCTCTCAGACTTTATGTATTCAGTAAAATTTTTACTAAGTGATTGTGTTTTTAGTATCAATCTATACATCATAAATTAAAAAAAATTACTAAGTTAGATTTATAAATTAAACATGAAAATATTAATTTATTTTTATGTTCAAATACTTTTAAACATAAATTAAAGATAATTACTATAATTTAAAAATAATTTTTTTGTATTAATATCAATAAATTTATTTATTATTAAAAAAATTAATTTTTTAGTTTTCATAAAAGTTTATATTTATAAAGTTATGTTTAAATTGAAAACATAATTTTTTTTATTTTTTATTTTCTAGTTTTTATTTATATATTTATATTTAAAATTGTGAAAATCATATAGTTAATATTAGATGACGTTTATAAAATTTTAAGAATTATAAAATAGTTTATTGCATATTATAAATTTGGATGAAATATTAGTTATTTCATAAAAATTAATAAATAATTATATAATAAATCATTTTCAATACCCATCTCGTCTCAATAAATGAAGAAAACACACATATGCACTTTGCCGATGAACAACATTAACCTAACGGTCCTCGCGTTGAATTTTCCTGCGTTTTCTTACATTTTCTCTCCATCCATATGCAAACTTTCTCCCTCTTCGATTCTCTCTAGTTCTCTTCTTTGTCCATGATCTCCGCTTCCCCACATTATCAGATCGTGCCCTCTCTTACAATCCATTTCACGAGGTCTCCAGATTGCTCCGATCAAAGATTCGATCGACGAAGACTCAATGAGAATGGGCGAAAGAGAGAAGTGAATTTTTAGGTTTCCTTATTAGGTTATGATTTGATTGCTTTAGTCTCTTGCTATTCGTTTTCCTACAAAAATTCGAGACTTCAAAAGAAGTGAATGCGAAATGAACACACAGCAAAGGCAAGTGATTGTTCGAGACTTGGTAGAGGAAGCGAAGAAAAGGATTGTAATTTTGGGTGTTTGCGTCGTTGGATTGTCATACCTCATGTCGCGTAAGTTGAATTTTGTGTAACTGACGTCTTTTCGGAATTACCTCGATTTTTAAATATGCGCTCTTGTGGTATGCGATGTTTTAGTTGATAAGTGATGTTATATTGCATTGATTTCTTGTTCAGTGACAAGCTCCTCAGTCTGGGTCAACTTGCCTGCTGCAGCATCTTTGATCATTCTTCTTAGGTATTTTTCACTAGATTATGAGATGAGAAGAAAAGCTGCTGCATATAATAGTAGCAAACCTGCCTCTATAAGTACATTGTCTCCGGACAAACCTGTTCAGAGTACTAGGGTTATTGAAAAGCGTGAATGGAGAAGAAAGGTGAATTCTCCTGTTGTTGAGGGCGCAATTGATCATTTTGCTAGACGTATAGTGGCTGAGTGGGTGACCGACTTATGGTACTCGCGTTTAACACCCGATAAAGACGGTCCTGAGGAACTTGTGCACATTATGCATGGTGTTATTGGGGAAATTTCAAGACGAATGAGAAATGTGAATCTTATTGATCTCCTGACAAGGTTTTTTAAAAAAAAAAAACTTTCCATTGACATTTTTGTTTAATTTTATTCTTTTTCCTTATGGTCTATTCTTTTTAACTAATAATTGTGGATCAAACAGGGATCTTATTGATCTCACCTGCTCCCACTTGGAGCTTTTCCGTGCCACTCAAGGGAAAATTGAAAAGCAACAGGCCAGGTTCCTGACTATTGAGGAGAGGAACAAGGAGTTAAGACATGTTCTTGCTTCCGAAAATAAGTTGCACCCTGCTTTATTTTCAACTGAAGCTGAGCACAAGGTTTTACTTTATTTTTGAAATTATAGTAATCAATGAACCTAGAGATGTTTCCTATGTTTTGGACATTCCTGCATTCTTCAGCGTTCGAAATAACATGTTTGCCTATTCTCAGGTTTTGCAGCATCTGATGGATGGTCTTATTTCTTTCACATTCAGATCAGAAGATCTGCAATGCGCTTTTTTCCGTTATATTGTGAGGGAGCTTCTTGCTTGTGCTGTAGTGCGACCAGTTTTAAACTTAGCTAATCCACGGTCATTCTTCTGTATTGCTTCATATTCATGTGTCGTTTCTGTTGTGATTTCCTTTCTTTCTATCTTCTTCTCTCTTTATATCTTTCTTTTGTTTCTTGTTCTGTTGACAGATTTATAAACGAGAGGATTGAGATCTTTGTCATGTCGAGGGCGAATAGAGGAGTTGCAGCACAAGAGGGAACTCAGACCAAAGCTAATGAGTCTTCAAGGGTCCCGTCTGATCATTTTTGCAGGTTCTTAGATCCTAAAGGTACTGGCGTTGAACTTGTGCAGTTCAAAAATGATCAGTCCAGAAATGAGACTATTAAGCCTGAAAAAGAAAATGTGAATGGTACTCTTAACTCAAAAGATCCATTGCTTTCTATTGATACTCAATCTTCCCGGTCATGGAATTCATTGCCAATGAACTCCCCAACAAGCCAACGAGGAGGCATCATACGACATACATCAGGAGGAGAATGGGGGGATATGTTGGATATGATGTCTCAGAGAAAGACTGCAGCTCTTGCTCCTGAAAATTTTGAAAACATGTGGGCAAAAGGGAGAAACTACCAAAATAAAGAAGGAAAAGAAAAAGTAATTGAACAAGTCCGTCAGAATTCTTCAATTACTAAAGCTGTACCCGGGAATCACTCAGAAAAAGTTTCAAGACCCAAGGAGCAGGATGGCATGACTAAAATTGATCCCCCACTGGCAAAAAATATTCAGTCTGTCTCTACCTTTCACCCCAGGGAAGAAAGTCATGTAAATGAGAACATGTTGAATAATTCTTTATGTACTCTAGATGATGACGATGAAGAAAATATCAATATGCGACTGGGTGAAGCTGTTTGGGGGAGCAGTGACTCTCATACTTCTGAGTCTGAAGATGGAAGCAGTGTGACTGGCCTTGACTCACCTGTAACTAAAGTTTGGGATGGTAAGACTAACAGGAATCTAAGTGTTTCACACATTCATCATCCACTTGAAAATCTAAGTGGCTATAATGCAAAGAAGACTGGTAGGGGACATTCTCACCATCAAAGGTTGTCTACATCCCAGTCTGGGAGGAAAAGATCAAGACCAAGCAGTCAGAGGCTGCCTGTCTGGCAAGAGATTGAGAGGACAAGCTTTTACTCCGGAGATGGCCAGGACATACTCAGTGCAAAAGCTAAAGCTGATGATTCTAGTGATGATTCTGAAGTTGAAAATATGTCTAGACTTTACAGTGGAGCAACTGCCAGTTCATCTGCACCCTCAATCTCTATTCCAGGAGACAATAGTCGGACTGTTAATTCCCTAAAGAGTTCTATGATGCTGGATTCCTTTTTTAGGTTGAGATGCGAGGTAGGTAGCCTAATGTTGAGTTGTTAGCTTTGTCTTTCTTTTGGTCTCTTTACTTTTTATTTCAGTTGACTGATATATGTCAAGGATGTAAGCTCATCTGCTGTTGCAGGTGTTAGGCGCAAATATTGTGAGAAGTGGATCTAGAACATTTGCTGTTTATTCCATATCTGTCACAGATGTAAATAATAATAGCTGGTCAATCAAAAGAAGGTACCATGCATTCCCTTGATGACTATTTTCTATCTTGCATCTGCTATTGATATGCTGTGTAACCACAAATAGCTCTAGAGCATTACATACATGCATCATGTGTGCTTTTCTGTATCTTCTAACAGGTTTCGACATTTTGAAGAATTGCATCGACGTCTCAAAGAGTACCCAGAGTACAGTCTTCATTTGCCGCCCAAGCATTTTCTATCAACAGGATTGGATGTTCCTGTCATTCAAGAACGCTGTAAACTGCTTGACAGATATTTGAAGGTCAAATATTTGGTGTCACTTTATCTTATAGAGGGAGTGAGATGTAAAACTTAAGTCTGATATGTAAAATTGAGCCTGTATTTATTAGGATATGTTTCTTGGTCTTAATAATCTGCTTAATTGTAATTTTTAACAGTTGTGCTTTACTATTGAATCCTAACTAAATGGGCAGAGTGTAATGTTGTCCATCTATTTATGTGATTATCTTCTATGATGTCCAGTCCAATTACGTAATTTAGTTTTGGACTTGATGCCAGTGGGACATATAACTCTATCATCTACTTTGCAACTGTGAGAGGGTGTAAATCCATATAATTTCTGTTTCTGCTTTTCACTATTGACTTGTACTGCATTGCTCACGCCTTGAATTCTCCTGTATCTTTGTGTTTTCAGAAGCTGCTGCAACTTCCTACAATTTCGGGATCTATTGAAGTTTGGGACTTCCTCAGCGTTGATTCCCAGGTGCACATAGGGTTGTTAAGGAGGTTTTTTCTTATACATCTCTTCGGAAGATTCTTTGTTCTGACTTGTTTCATGTGCAGACATATGTCTTCTCAAACTCATTTTCCATCATCGAAACACTATCAGGTGAAGCCTGTTCAATTCAGAATGTGATGCTTTCTGATTTCTTTTCTTTCTTTTGATCATCTTCTCTTTTTATATCTTGCTTGAAACTTTTTAGTTGATCTCGACAATAAGCCATCTCAAACAAGTAGAATGGTTTCAAATAATGTTGCACCGGTACTTGATCCCGTATCCTCCAACACCAGGAAGGAACATTTGGGAAATGAGTGGAAGGAATCTGCAATCCCTGCAAAGAACAATTGTGTAGCAGATGGGTTGAGGATGAATACGAAAGACTCATCTCATTCTCTGGAGACGAAGGTTGGTAAAGATACTAGAAAATTGTGTGAGAATTCAGGAAGTGATTCAGATACACAAAAGAATGCTTTGTACACCAAAAATTTGGAAAAGATCGTAAAAGGAAGAGTAAATGCTAGTTCAGAAGAGAAATCTGAGCCACTTCACGACGCTGCTACTGACACTACCCTTCCCAGAGAGGTAATTATTGATTCAGTGTCAAATGATCTTATCTGCAACCATCTCATTTATCATCAAATTTGATGTTAAAGATACTAGGTGGTGATCGAACTTTCTCTACATGTGCCTTTTGGCTTTCATATAATCCTTGATAAGAATTGCTTAAAGTTCCCTCACAAGATCATCAGATGAATCTTTATCCAGGTATGTGCTTATTAGAAAGAAAGGAAAATGAGTTCTCATAATTATTATTTCTTCTTTGCAGTGGGTGCCACCAAATTTATCAGGTCCTGTACTAGATCTTGTAAATGTAGTTTTCCAGCTACAGGATGGTGGATGGATTAGGTACTTAATATGTAAACTGTAAATAACTCTTTTTTTGTTACCTTTTGAATACCTGTGGATAGAGCGACATCCAACTAATATGTGTCATTTGCCCACGAACCATAATGTTTGTTCTATAGAAGGAAAGCCTTTTGGGTGGCCAAACAATTACTACAGCTGGGAATGGGTGATGCCCTTGATGATTGGTTGCTAGAGAAAATACAGCTTCTGCGCAAGGGTACAGTGGTTGCTTCAGGGATCAAGCGGGTGGAGAAGGTATTCTGCTCTCCTTTAAACCTCTAATGGATGGACACCTCTTCCTGTGGTTTCATATGTAAGATTTTAGTATGGCCATCAAATCTGGCTTCAAATATTTCTAAGTTTTGGTCAATCCAAGACTTGGAACTTAAACAGAGTAACGAGGCATATAATTTATGTTCAGATAGCAAACTGTACGAAATATTTATATAAGAACTTCTATCCTTATTTCAAACCTCATTTGAATTCTTCTTCATTCACCTAAGATACTCTGGCCTGATGGAATATTCATAACTAAACATCCAAAGAGACGGCGACAAACTTCTGCGAATACATCTAATGGCACATCTAGTCAGCAATCCACAGAAATGCCCACGCCAAAGTGTTCAACCAACACCAGGGAAACCCCTGAAATGTCTTCTCCAAGATTAAGCGACGACCAGGTGCAACAGGAAGCAGATCGACGTGCCAAATTTGTGTACGAGCTAATGATTGGTAATGTTTTATTCTTGCTGTTTATGATTAAAATTTGGTTTTAGAGCAATGCCACTTTGAAATACATCTCCAATGCTCAAATAACCTTGGTGATTGAATTCAGATAATGCACCTGCTGCTATCGTCGGTCTTGTTGGTAGAAGGGAATATCAACAATGTGCTAAAGATCTTTACTTCTTTCTTCAGGTATTCTCCATTCTTTAAAATTGCAGATATTCCTAGTTGTTATGTCATGACTAGTAGCAACTGGCACAGTAGGAAACCATATTGATCCATGTCAGAAAGGAGCTCCAATGTAACTTCTCACTAGCATGCAAAATGTTTCAAGTTGCATGAATGTCCTCTTCTTACATTAGAAAGACATTTTACTTGTACAAAAACTAACTCATATTATTTGACATTAGATATAACCGATCACTTCTCTCGATTTAGTACATTAATTTAGGTTCTATTGTTTTCATTTTTCTTTTCCAAACATGCAGTCCCCAGTTTGTTTAAAGCAACTGGCCTTTGAACTCCTTGAGCTGCTGCTTTTGTCTGCATTTCCGGAGATGGATTCTGTACTCAGGCAATTACACGAAGAAAAGCAAAAGTTTGGTGAATTCAAAGAAAATTAGTCAAGCGTCGAACTTCATCATCCATTTGGGTACACTCTTGGTATGCCATTGATTTCTTATTTGTGATACATACACTGAAGACATGTTTTCTGTTTGGTAAAAAGTTTTGCCACCCCACAAAAGATTTTTCCTCTTTTAGTCAGCATTTTTGGTGTTCTTCCCAAAAAACAGATTAAAGGCTATATGGATCATTATGTAATTAGTCTTTGTCCGAGGAATTGTATGTAGATTCTGAACTTTGTATACAGGAAATCCAAGTAAAAGAATATACGAACCTTTTCATCATTTTTATGTTTTATCTTTTTTTACTTTGTTTATCATACAACTGTTTTTTCTTTAGGCTGTATAACATGATGGTTACGTGTCACAAAATAACGGGTCAAATTCGGTTTTGAGTTGGAAAATAAGATTACCAATTCAAAATTAATTGTTCAAATCGAGCTTGATGATTAAGTTTTAATTGATCTGAAATTAATAAGTCAAATAAAGTATTTAATGCCCTGATCTAGTTCAGATCTTCTGTATCACATAAATAATGTCTCAAAACGATGTCATTTTATGTGTAAATAAACTCAAAATGTCATTTTACGTGCAAATAAATTTAAAACCACATTATTTTAGAAAGAAACAAGTAAATGGTATAGAAGATTTAATGCCTTAGTCTAAGAGTTCAAATTTTCTGTACCATTTAATGCTCTAATCCTATTTTACCGGACTTGATACCGGATTGAGTTCTGAAACGGAACTGTACCGATATCGGTCAATACTTAGTGCACATAGATTTAAAATATCATTTTACTGCAAATAAATTTAAAACGAGAAACAGGTTAAGTGATATAAAAGGATATCAAATCCTCTGTATCACAGATACCCTCTGTATCACTTAGCCTATTCCAACCATGCTTTGGCGGCTAAAACAAGATTAAAACATATTAAGTGATACAAAGGATCTAATGACATGATAGAAGGATTAAAACATATTAAATGATACAAAGGATCTAATGTCCTGATAGAAGGATTAGAAGAGTTCAAATCTTCTGTACCACTTGACCTGTTTTAACCCTACTTCTGTCCCAAAGATGTTTTATGTACAAACTGATTTAAAGCGTCATTTTAGGGCAAAAACAAGGTTGAAACAAGTAGAAAGGATTTGATGCCTTGATCTAATCCAATTTGTAATTAACAGGTGAAATTTAATTTAACCAAAATTTCAACCATGTTTGAGCCTGGGGAAGTAGGGGAAAAATTGACCAAATTTCTAGCTAGACTCGAACCGAAGGACGGACGGGAAGGGGATGATTCAACCCAAAGCGATTCGACAAAACTTGTCTAGGCTCAGGTTGCATATTCCAGGAGACGGGTCAGACCAGACCATAGGCAGCCCAGGTCCAACCGATTGCTTCCATCAAGAACATGTTAAATTCTAAAGAATCAGCTTGACATAGACTTAAATACAGAAGCCTTTAAGGCTGTTTATGAACAATTAGCAACCTGAATTAAAAAGCTCATTGCCAGTATTTCAAATTGATAAGACTCCATAGAAATGAAACAGCAAGTATCTTAAAAATAATCTCTCATCATCCTTGTTGAAAATCAAAAGCTACTATTTGAAAATTGAAAGTCAAAATTGAACTAAAATAGCATTTAATGTAAATAACAGACATTCCACAAAACTTGTCTCTGCAAATTTCATCTATTAATGGGCACATTCACTACGCCCTAAATCACCCCCTGTTGCCTTAAGCAGATGCTGCTGCAGCTCCCTTCTTCCTTGGTGCAGCTTCAGTACCTAATCAAAGCCAAGAATGATATCAAAACCACAATAAACAACAATCTCAACATAAGGGGGGAAAAGAAATGCAGGATTGTAATAACTCAACCGCCGTAAGACACACTATACTTTACCTTCTCTGAAACCACTCTTGAACCTGCGAGGAACATTGCGGAGATACCTCATCCTTCCAGTTCCTGTGGTCTTTCTCCGGATTGCCTTCACACTCCAGTTGTCTGAAAATGGAGAAAAAAGCACCGATTAACATACTTACAAACCAATTTTAAACAATGTGAAGACTAAAACAATAAATCACACGATCAACAACTCAAATTCACTACTTCACAGACCACCTCACATGAAAAAAATCTTTTACACATGCATAGCCTAACTACAAGAAAAGGAAATAACTATACAAACTTGAGAAAGTCATCATTTAGCAGAAGATACCAACAGCACAAACATCATAGTTTGTCACATCCTATGATAAAGTTGGCTTCTTGGACAACACATATTCATTCAAACATCCAAAACCTAAGACATATAAGACTACAAAATTCTGTCATGTCAGAACAATGTCAAATACGATGACAAAGTTGGCTTCTTAGATCAAAATGGTAATCATTCAAGCAATCAAAACCTAACTGATGATACAATTCTTGAAATGGATGCACAAAAAGCACAAGACTTGAATCTAAGACAACAAGAACAGATTCTTCACATAAACTCCACAAAACAGAACAAAAAGGAAACAGGAAAAGACAAGGGTTTTACTTACATTTCCTCTTACGAGCGGCGGGATAAGCACAGGCGGCGCAACGACTCTTCTGAAGGTGGAAGCTGCGACGGCCACACCTGACGCAGAGGGTGTGGGTCTTGTTCCTCCTCTTACCAAAGCTCCCTGTTCCCTTTCCCTGTTGTTTTCATCAACATTTCAACAAACAAACCACCACTGATATAAACCAACAGACTTGTAAACAATACTATATTTCTGTCAATTAAGCGGAAGTAGCAAATTACCATTGTAGCCGACGCAGAAAGGCGCTAGAGCTTTGAGGATTGATCTCTCTCTCAATTTGATGCGGCGTGGAAGATGGGGTTTTTATATTAGGGTTTCGTTATAAATCCACTTTCTTAACGATGTGACCATTGGGCCGTTGGGATACTATAGTGGGTCTGAGTTGATATGGGTTTTGGATTTTATTGTTTTTGGTCCGGCCCGTCTATGACATTTTGGCGCGGAAATTTGTAAACTTCAAACAAAAGAAGCCGAGAAAAGATTTATGGCTGCTGTTTGGTTGGTTTTGGGGTTTATGTGAAGATGGAGAAAGAAAGTGGGAGAGTAGAGTTTACAGGGTTTCCGTACAATCCGTACGCGATCCAGATAGATTTCATGGGGGCACTTTATCGCTCTTTGGATCAAGGCGGCGTTTCATTGCTTGAAAGCCCCACTGGTATAATCTCCAACGTTTAGTTTAATCCTAGAATGTTAATTGTGTTTTCTCATGGGTCTGTTGTTGGAAATTTTTTTAGATTTTTAGGGTTTAGAATTTGTTCTTCAAATTTTGTTTATTTGTAATTATTATCGTGGCAATAGGGACTGGCAAAACTCTGAGCATTATATGTAGTGCTTTGCAATGGGTGTTTGATCAGAGACAAAAAGAGGGGTTGGGAAAAAGAGTTGTGTCTGATCAGAACCACAAAGGTGAA
Organism: Erythroxylum cataractarum; assembly: GCA_024703695.1. Classification (NCBI taxonomy): domain Eukaryota; kingdom Viridiplantae; phylum Streptophyta; class Magnoliopsida; order Malpighiales; family Erythroxylaceae; genus Erythroxylum; species Erythroxylum cataractarum. The sequence continues at coordinate 3,576,398 of JANJEY010000005.1, read as the reverse complement.
GGTCAAATAGGGTCAGATGATGAACCTGATTGGCTGAGAAACTTTGTTGTAGACAGTGATAATCTATCACCAGATAAGAATAACAAGAAGAAACTCGGGTTCAAAAAATCGGACAAACAGAAAAAGGGGTTGGTTTCTGGTGATTTCAAGAGGGGCGATTGTTGTGGCAAGAAAGAGAATGGATGTTTTCAAACCAAAAATGATGGGGTGGACTTATACGAGGAGGAATTTCTGTTGGAGGATTATGAAAGTGAAGAGGAAGGAGGCTCATCCGCTGGAAAATCCATAACCAAAAGGAAGGGTGTTGCTGGAAACTCCATTAGTTCATCAAGTGATGAAGAGGAAGAAGACGGTTCCGACGAGGAGGAAAAGGGGTTGAAAATATTCTTTTGCAGTCGGACTCATTCGCAGCTCTCGCAGTTCATAAAAGAATTAAATAAGACTACTTTTGCCAATGAAATAACTGCTGTTTGTTTGGGCTCGAGGAAGAACTTCTGCATTAATGAAGGTAGCAACCTTAAAGTGCTTTTATCACCGACTTCTGCCTGTCTCCAAGCCTAACTCCAATTCTTGGTTCTGGCATAGCAGAAGTACTGAAACTAGGGAACTCTGCACGGATTAACGAAAGGTGCTTGGAGCTTCAGAGAAGCAGGAAGGATGGACTCCTAAAGATAAAGGTACCAGAGGTCCATATGTGAATCCTTCAAATGCAATCTGGTACATGTACTAGTTTTGGTGGGGGTGACAATATTGTTGTATTTTCAATAACATTTTATCTGCAGGTAAGTATATTACTTAAACCTTTTAGTTATTCTCATGTTGAAGTATGATTCCAATCAACAATCCATTAAAAGTTCCTTTCTCTCACTCCCTCATTTCTCTACCTTTAGCAATTTACAAATATATTATTTAATCCGGAAGCACTTCTGCACTTTTATGATTACTTGTCTTTCTCCTTATTTGACTCCAACCTACTGCTCATTTGTCTTATGGAACTCACTGTATTATATACAGCAGTTTTCATAACAACAATTTTGCGTTTTGGTGTCATCTATTTTCACACAGGGACTGGCGTAATATGACTGCACATCTTAGTAACAACTTCTATCATCATGCTGGCATAATTCAGTTTTTCTGAATTCCTGTTTCTGGTCCCACGTAATCATGAATCACAAAGGAAGATAGTTGTAATTCGTAATGTGTGTTCATATGATTTTGCAGTGGAAAAACTGATTGAGAATTTAATGGTTTCAACATTGTTTCCATGATAGTGTGTTTCTCATCCTCAAAAGTTTTATCCTTTTTAGATGTTTCTTCCTTATTTGCTAAGTGTTCATCTATCATTAATTATTCTACTTCCTGGTTTAAAGGTGTCTAATGACGCAGAAAAAGGTTTACTAATTGATGGTTATGTTTATTTTCAGAAGTTAGATTCAGAGGGAAAAATACGTCAAACCAAGGCCACTTGTGGATGTCCAATGCTCAGGAAACATAAACTGCAGCGGCAGTTTAAATGTGAGGTATCTAAAGAAGTGGCATTGGATATTGAAGATCTTGTTCGCCTAGGGAAAAGCATAGGAACTTGTCCATATTATGGCTCCCGAAGTATGATCCCAAGAGCTGATCTTCTTGTCCTCCCCTATCAATCTCTTCTATTAAAATCATCTCGAGAGTCACTTGGCCTGAAATTGAAAGACAATATTGTCATAATAGATGAGGCACACAATCTTGCTGATTCCCTCGTTGGCATGTATGATGCAAAAGTTACTGCCTTGCAGGTGCATAAATTGTCATCTCTCTTTTTTTCTCTGCTTATTGTTTATGTTTTTTCTAGTTGACCAACTTGATATGTAAGCTGGTTTGCATGCTTTTGAAAACTCTCCTGCCGAATAAATTCCATTTGTGTAATCAACCATTTACACGTCTAAGTATACATTTACACATTTATATGCTAATAATTTATCCCCTTGGACTACATTAAAGCCAGAATTTTAACAAGCTAAAGCAAATTTATAAACTTCAGCTGGGAAATAATATAGATTTTCTGGTCCACGTAGCTAGACAAAGTGCATTCCCAAATAGAGAGGTATTTTGCAAGATTTTGTAATCTACTGGGGCCTGGAAATCGAAGATACATCCAAACCTTGATGGTTCTTACTCGGGCTTTCCTGCAAACTCTACGTAACGAAAATGATTCGAGTTCTGTGAATACTTGCCAAGAGGAAGAAAAATTTGCCGAAGCAAAAGCTATCTTGGATACATCCATGGCTATCAATGAGTTTCTATTTTCTCTCAATATAGACAACATAAATTTGGTCAAATTGATACATTATCTAAAGGAGAGCAATTTTGTTCATAAGGTAAATGCCTATTCACTTCTGAAGTTGGTTTATACAGGTCTCAACAGATTTAATTGTTTTTGTTCCCATTTTAAGTTTACATTATAATTTTATTCCCCAGATAAGTGGATATGGAGAAAAGATAGCCAGCTTGCAGAGAGATTTGACTCCCAATAATAGAGGAGGAAATGCTGAGGAGGACAGCATTCTTTCCAGTTTTCAGGCATTTGTCAATATGTTGATATCACTGACAAATAGTGATGGTGATGGACGTATAATAATCTCAAAGAATCAGTCAACATACTCTGGAAAACAAGAAGGATCTATAAAGTATATTATGCTGACAGGGGAAAAGATTTTTTCCGAGGTTTATTGAGAATCCTTTTCACTTTTCAGGCATTTGTCAGAACATTTGTATGCTTCAAACAAATGTTCATTCACTTTCAAAATGCACACAAGTAGACTCTATCATATAGCTACTCTGTTATAAGTGTGCCTATTTCAGCCAATGCCCCTGGATGATGATATCCCAAATAGTGAAGTTCATTCAACTTTTGCAGATTGTTAGTGAAGCTCATGCGGTTATACTGGCTGGGGGAACCCTGCAACCCATAGAAGAAATAAGGGAGCGACTCTTTCCTAAGATATCACATGATAAGCTTCATTTCTTCTCGTGTGGCCATATTGTGCCTTCCAAGAGTATTTTGCCAATTGCAGTTCCTTGTGGTCCTTCGGGTCGATCTTTTGATTTTAGCTACAGTTCCAGGAGCTCATCTATTGTGGTAAACTTATAGCAGACTTGAACCATTATCCTGTCAAGAAAATAACTAGTTTGATTTTTATTGTGTGAACATGCAAATTCATTTTTCAATAACCTTTCACATTTTCTTTTCTTCTCATTTGTGGTTGTGGGAGATGTGACATCGTGAGGCATGTTATGACACTAGTTGTTTGCTTGTCATGAACAGAAGTGACTAGTTTATTTCTATATCGCTTAATGTGTTTATTATCCTGGATTATTTAATCTTCTATTCTCAAATGGATTAAATGTTTCAAGTTCAATGGGAACCTCAAGACTATAGTTAATGTGATACTCTCAGAGTTCTTTTCTAGAAAGCAGGCTGATTGCAAATTCTTCTTGGTGTTGAGTTTACAGATAGAGGAGCTAGGGCTCTTACTATGCAATTTGGCCACAGTTGTTCCAGAAGGTATTGTTGTATTCTTCTCCTCCTTTGAGTATGAAACACAGGTGTATAATTTGTGGAAGACTTCAGGCATTCTTGAAAGGATTATGAAAAAAAAGCGCATGTTTAGAGAACCTAGAAAAACCAATGATACTGAGCATATTCTGAAGGAATACAAGGAAACAATAGATGGATTGTCATTATTAGGAGAAGATGGAGCTCAACACAGGGGTGCAGTACTCCTAGCCGTAGTTGGTGGAAAGATATCAGAAGGCATCAACTTTAGTGATGGAATGGGTCGATGCATAGTTATGGTTGGATTGCCTTATCCAAATCCATCTGACGTTGAGCTGATGGAGAGGGTGAAGTACATTGACAGTTTGGGGCAGTCAAATTTGACAAAAAACAACCAAATATCAGTTACAAATGAGTACTACAATGGAGATACTCAGTCTGCATTCAGCATACTAAGAAACTGCAGGCGCAGAGGAAAAGAGTACTATGAAAATCTCTGCATGAAAGCCGTAAATCAGTCAATAGGTGAGTCCCAATTACTACACTAGCATGAAGAGACGATTTGGATATTTTACCACTAGCATTTCTTCATTAGGATAATCCAGGTTAAGCAACTCCAAAGTCAACTGTAAAAAGACATAACGTATCTTAAGATTGTAGCTTAAAACTATGCAAATTGGAATACTTGTTGTCAGAGACTAACAATTAGTAGCTCCATGCCATTTCACATTTCGTCATTCGATATATAAAGCCTTAGGCTGTCTTCTCCAATTTGCCCTGCTTTGGATTCTGCTAAATGTTTTCTTTTCCAATTGCAGGGAGAGCCATAAGGCACATAAATGACTACGCAGCAATTCTGTTGGTTGACAAGCGTTATGCATTTGATTCCTCCCAAAGGAGCTTTTCACACCCAACCAACAAGCTTCCTCAGTGGATAAAAGATAGCTTTGTTTCTGCAAGTGATTCTTATGGTCAAGTCCATAGGCTGTTGCATCAATTCTTCAAATTCAACCAAAAGAAACATTGTCTTTAGCTATTGGCAATTGCCGTTCTGAGGTTTGTGATAGGAGAAATTATACCCTTGTAAATGCAATTGCTCAATGTTTTTGTCTGAGCAGAATGCTGAATGTGGTAGCTAAGCAACTCTCAAAAGGGGTCAGGCATTGGCAACTAGAGGCATATCATCAAGGTCTTAAATTGTGGACTACAGATTATACTGCAGTTATGGGCGACCGCAATGATTATGAACAATGCGAGGCGCAATTGTGGAAAATCACAAATGGTTGCGGATTGCAATCTAAGGCTAAGGCTGTCAGTAAAATCTGTCATGTTATGACCTGATCAGCAGTGCAAAACATGGAAGCCGATTATGTGGCAAACAAAGTTTCATGTTTTGTTGTTGCTTCTTAGAACATATCCGAACTATATATTTAACTCTTACTGATTAACTTTACAGAACATATCTCAACTCTAAAAAAAGGAAAAGAAGTAGAAGAAATAACCTTGTGGCTTTTAGGTATTGGATTGATTGTTTATCACTTTCCAAGGATGCTGTATCAGCACATATGTTGCAGCTTATTTCTTTAGAATGGTGTCTGATGCAAGTGAAGTGATCAAACAGTTTTGTCTATGGGTTCAAAATATTATTTCGAATATCTAAAATTACGAATAATTATTAAAAAAGTTTAAATTTTATAAGGCACCTTTAAAAATTGTAATAATTTATTTAACCAATATTGAATTTTATTATTAATAATATCACAACAAAATAAAGGTTGGAATATATTTAATAAATTATTCAAATATTTAAATATTTAAAAATAATCCATTACCCCATAAGCATTTCTTCTTTGTTTTCACACCAACCTTCCAACTTTAGCTTTGCATCTTAATCAATGCAACTGCACTTTAGACAGCAAACAGTCAAAAAAAGAAACAAAATCAAAAGGAAAAAGCATCCATGAAGATTCTATTGCTAAGCTCTTACTCTTTTTGCTTTTTCCTCAAGTTCTTTCATTTCAAATTGCATGTCTTTACTTAGTAGTAAAACCTTAAAGGCACAATTTGGATCTATATTCACACAGACCTGGTTCTTTTCAGCTCACAATCGTATTTTCCTCAGCTTCAAAACTTGGCCTTTTGATCTATCATCACACAGTAACCTTCAACAACTTGAGAAAGAGAGGGTACAAAAAGAACTTGCCTTTGTCTTTGAGGTACCTTAGGAAGCTTCTTCAACTGTCTGCATCTTTCTTGTATCAGGAACGGCATTTGGGGTTGCTGTCTGTTCAAGCAGCTGGAGATTAGGAAACCCTTTTGAGTGATGGTTAAGGAACGAATGCAACTAAGAGAATCCATTAAAAAGACCAAGAACATGTTCCATGCAACTCGTCGGAGACTCAGGTCCCTTTTCTTTGCTGAATATGGAAAGTTTTTCAAGCCTATTATCTGCAATCTGTTCTCATGTGGACGCGTTAACGTGAAAAACAAACTAGCAGATCGATACTATACTGATTTTTGCAACGAATTGGAGTGTGATCTGGAAAAGGCACTGAAGAGAAAGAACACGACTTTCATGGCGTCACAGGAGACAAAACCAGAACCAAGTGATTCTGATGGAGGCTCCACAAAATTTGCAAGTACTCGATTGAAGGAAAAAGAAGAAGCAGAGGAAGAAAAGGAAAAGAAGTGTCCCCCTGTCAAAAAACCAGAAGAGGAATGTCCAAACAACATCAAGGAAGGAGGTTATCCATTAGCAGACAAAATGAAGGAATTGGAAAAGATGAATTTATGCGATGTTGAAGATGCTTTGGATGTAGAAGAAGCAGTTCACTATTATTCTCGTCTTAATAGCCCAGTGTACCTTGGCATTGTTGACAAGTTTTTGACAGACATGTACACAGAGTTCTCTGCTCCACAGGCCACTGTCAGCTTCAACGTTTCAAAATGAGATTTCTGGGTCGACTAATCCGCAAAACCTTCATGTTTGTGAGCTCTTTTTCTTGTTCATATGTGATTTCTTTTGTCCCTTTTAGGTTTTCCTCCTGGAAGTCATCTGGAAATGCTTTTTTATTTTCAGCTTTGACAATTTCCTTTCCTTTTTTTTTTTTTTTCCCCTTTTGATTTGGATTGCTATTCTTGAGCCCTGTTGTTCTTGAGCTTCAATATGAGTTGAAAAACCTGAGCCTAAACTTCCCTGACTGAATGACCATTATTTGAATTGCAAACATAAGTAGATTATGTCCTGAGATATTATTAGTTAATCAGTGAATGTTCCAACATTCAGTGTTCCAACTGAAGGAATATAGATTGAGAAATGTGTTTCAGCAGAAAATGAATCTATAGAAAGAGTTGTTTCCATTCACAGCTGTTATACAACACAGAATTGCAAGTAATTACTTTGAAGTTGTTAATGAATTTATCCAAAATTCAGAACTGCATTGATGGCTACAAGCAGTACAAAAGAACAAAAGTCCAAAAACAGTATAATGCGAGGTAAGCATGTCATAGAATATCTCCCATCTCAATCCACCTTTGAACAATTAAGCCGAACCTGACCCATTGATCCAGTCAAGACTTGAAGATTGGATAACTTCATCATCGATAGGGCAAAGTCTCTGCGGAACAAAGCAGCATCTGAAGCATATGCTCTGACCCAAACCCCAGTTTCTTCTCCGGCCATTAGCTGCTGATCAGCAAAGAGAATTCCCCTGCCTTGCAAAAGGCTGCGGTAATACACCGTGCCAAAATCTACTCCAGGTCCCTCGTAGGCCATTTGCATGCTTGGCTCCTGAAGTGAGGCCAATAGTGAGTCTGAGTAGGAAACAGGTGATGCTTCTGTGTAAGACTGCAATATGAAGTTGGAATCTTTACGAGGTTGGGGTGCTCCGGCCAATGGTGACAGCAAACCGTTCCTTCGTAACTCCTCAGATGAGGATGCACCAATGGAAGGCGATGGTGATGCAGGTGACACTGGTGATCCATAAAAGAAAGGAGTGAATGATGATGGCTGTGAGGTATGAGGATGAGATGCTGCCACTGTATTGTTATCACAGATAGATCTCATTTCACTGAGCAGTCCTGTCTCCAGTGATGGATCAGGCCTACTCGTGCCACTGAAGTTGTAGGTACGGTATTTGAAAAATCTGCAGTGAATCACTCCAACACTATGAGCACCTAGAACAAATAACAAATTGAGAAACATTAAGATTCCTCCAGGCTTCCACAGAACTAAACTGAATCAACACAAGCAGGCACTAACAGGAAAGAACTCAATCATGTAAAACATATTGATGCTGGAGAAAATCCCATATTCAGTTAACATAGTACCTAAAAGACTGACAGCTTCGCGCTCATCGAAACCCCTAGAATAAAAAAGAGCAAGGGTTTCAGACAAGTCGGCACGAGGAGAAGGAAGCTCATAAGTCGCCATATCTCGAAAAGACTGGGTAGCATCTTTCCTGCCAGTAAACAATGGATAGAAAGGACCGCCAGCCTGAAAATGCAGAGTCAAAAGAATTAGAAGAGCAAAAGAACAAATGTAAATTGTGATAATTCATGGATATATATACCTGAACAACACCTTCTCTAGCTGCTAAAACCACAATGTCAGCACAAGAAACAACTCCAGGGCAAACTTTTTCAAGCTCTGACTTGATTATGTCAATCAAATCAAACCCCCTCAAGCCTTGATTGGGAGGAGACTCTTTCTCAGGTTCTATGCCTTCTACAGCAGCCAACAGAATTGAAGCATCACATCCCTATAAGCACGGCCTCATAAAAAGTTAATCAGTAAGTCTAAAGAGAACTAAACTAAATTCTCAATATCCATTTCATAATCTTCAGTAAACCAACAAGAACAGTAAAAAGAATCAAATCTTGGAAAATTTTAACAACTATCCATCTCTTAATCTTCAAAAAACCAAGAAGAACAGTTGAAAAAAGAATACAATCTTTAAGAGACAAACAAGAACAGAAGACCCAAAAGATTATAATGACAACCTCGATGAAACAGTCGTGAAACACGAGCCTAATGAGAGCAGGAGCGACGGTGGGGCTGGCTCTGTGAAGGCCGCGAACAACCTCATGGATGATCCTCTCAGCTTCAGGGCAGGAGTCGCGGTAAAAGTCGTACTCTAACGAAGGTGGACGAAGTGGTGAGGAAGTATCTTCTGCTGGTTCATGAAACTCGTCCGTGGACAAGAGTATTGCACGCGAAGAAGAATTATTCGATAGCCATTTGAACGATCGAGACTCTTTCTTGGTCTCTGCGTTTTGGTTCACCAAAGAGATCAAAATGCAGAGAATGAAGACGAGAACACTCAGTCTCTTCAAGATGGCGATTTCGAGGATTGGAGTTGGCATTTTGTGATCCTCTGTTTCTCCCTTCTTCTAACTTCTTTTTGATAATGAATAGAGCAGAGAAGAACAGAGAACGCAGAGGGAAGTGGCGGGAAAATGAAGCTGGTGAGAGTGCATATATTCCAACTGAAAGTTAGTTTAGATAATTATTTTGATTTTCGTTATTTTCTAACTTCTAGACCGTTTGTTTTAAGCAATATGAATTTAACAATAAAAATGTTAAATTAACATATGGTTGGAGAAACTAAACTACTTTTGAACCTCACTTTTTTTTTCATAAAGGGAAAAGAATACACCGAAAGTTAAATGAGTCGGGAGAAACTGATTCCCGACATATTCTCTAAAAGGAGACTGTGGCACCCTAAAGGTGGTACATCAAAATAAGTGACTCCAATATCGTTTTGACCTGTCGGGTCGGCGAGCTAGTCCGTGCATCTGTTGCTCTCTTAGTATATATGACGATAAACAATAGATCAACTCCGGTTGAGAAGTTCTCGGATACTCATGACAACAAGGTTGTCCGATTGAGAACGGAAGGTCACAAATGACAGGCGCTGGTTAAGGAATTAGTTGGTGATTGATTACG
>JANJEY010000005.1:3543537-3558834 GCA_024703695.1 Erythroxylum cataractarum | reverse complement strand
TAATTATAAGTGAAGTAGCCCACTAGGTTTATATATTATTCTTCTTTCCCTTCTTTATCTAATATGGGACACTTATACGTAGATATTCTCAATACTTCTCCTGAAGTGTAATTGAGACTGAACCTCCAGCTGTCACTTAAAATAAATACAGTAGTAATTAAACCGGGCCGCTGGGACTGGACATCTAGACGAATAATTGATAAATCAATAATTCAAATCAAACCTACTCTGATGTCATTTGAAACTTGTAATGAGCGGGCTTACATGAGAAGAAAAGTTAGATCACATACAAGTTCAAGTAAGATTTTATTTTAAAATCAATTGGCTATAGATGGAGTAACCCAATAAGCTTATATGTTAGTATTTTTTTTTCCTTCTTTTTTTAATACGAGATAGTTATACGTGGATATTCTCAACAGCTTTAGTGTTATTTAAAAAATTAAATATTAAAATTTATAAACATTTTTTTATAATTTTATAAATTAAGAGTTTTCCGCCGACTTTTGTTTGTCTTGAAATGAGGATGGAATCAATTTTCTTCGCATGGTGTAGGCAAAGTTCGGATGCAAACAGACATGCCAATAGAAAGCAGACAAGGAAAAGTATTGTAATGGAAGTTTCTATACAATTCCCGTTTACCACCGACTAATGCCACCTCCAAGTTCCCAACGAACATTCTGGAACGCAATTCCCTATATCTCTCACTGTTATATTAATGTTCTGAGATAGGCAAGACCAAGATCTAGAGCCGAGCGATTTTCACAACACAATTTGGTGCCTGACGGTTTCTGGGCATTGAATTCTTCTGTCGGGCAATTCTGCAAACACTTGGCGATGGCTGAGGACGGAGCTGTGACGGTCTACAACAGTAGCGCCATTACCGATACTAAGAAGAACCCATTTTCGATCAAGGTCGGGCTAGCTCAAGTGCTCCGCGGCGGGGCGATTTTCGAAGTAACGACGGTGGAAGAAGCGAAATTGGTGGAGGAAGCCGGTGCGTGTGCTGTCACGGTGTCGGAGCCACCGGGTCGTGGAATCCGAAGAATGCCTGACCCGTCTCTTATCAAGGAGATAAAGCGTGCCGTTTCGATCCCTGTGATGGCACGATCTCGAGTTGGGCATTTTGTGGAGGCTCAGATATTGGAAGCTGTTCAGGTGGATTACATAGATGAAAGCGAGGTTCTTGCTATAGCGGACGAGGATAATTTCATCAACAAGCACAATTTCGGGAGCCCATTTGTGTGTGGGTGTCGAAATTTGGGCGAAGCATTGAGGAGAGTGAGAGAAGGGGCTGCGATTATAAGGATTCAAGGGGAGGTATTGGGGGATGGAAATGTTGTGGAGACAGTGAAGAATGTGAGGAATGTGATGAAGGAGATAAGGGTTTTGAGTAACATGGATGAAGACGAGGTGTTCTCATTTGCGAAAAAAATTGCTGCTCCTTATGATATTGTGGCACAGACTAAGCAAATGGGGAGGCTTCCTGTGGTGCAGTTTGCTGCCGGAGGCATAGCAACTCCGGCGGATGCTGCAATGATGATGCAATTGGGGTGTGATGGGATATTTGTGGGCAATGAGGTTTTTGATTTTGGAGTTCCGTACAAGAGAGTGAGGGGCATAGTGCAGGCTGTTAGGCATTATAATGATCCTCATATATTGGTGGAGAGTAGTTGTGTGGTGGAGGAAGCTATGAGGGAGCTTAACCTGAGGGAGGAAAGGATCGAACAGTTCGGTCGCAGCGGTGGAGACGAATAATCTGGAAGGAAAGTGAGCATTTTGTGCTTCTGCTTCTCTAGGCTTCCTATAGAGGTTATGATAATCGTTGATTTCTCATATTGTTGCCTTCATTTTAGCATGATAGTTGGTCTCTCTGGCTGATGTATGCTGTTGTATCTTATCCAATCACAATACACATGAATTAGAATAAATTGCTTTCTCCTGTCATTATGTTCTCATCACTTACCATGATTGTTATCTTGTTGAATTACAAGAGAATTCGGCTATTTTACTATGCTGCACATTATAGATTCTCTTGTTATGCTAGTAAGAGAAGATCTTTTCTGTGATCAAATTCATCTTGGTTATGGATAATGGTGCGAAGTGAAAACATTTATTTACTTTCTACTGAGGCTGAAGTATCTCGAGTTCAATAGTACATATATTTTGAGACTTATTTGGGTCCCGAAAGAATCATAGATAAGCTCTCTAGCCTAGAAATGGAAATGTAAGGAAGCTCCAAGTTGCTGGATCACTCAGTTTCTTCATGGCTTGGAGATTAGAGAGGCAAATGAAATTTGCTGTAGAGAGTTCATTTGCTGTAGAGAGTTGGCACACAGGATATGATTCTTTAGCTCCCTTCAGATTTTCTATGGAGTTTATATGATTGCACCCATTGTTGATGATCATTTAACTAGAAGATCATTTTCTCCTAGATTATGTTCTCAGTTTGAATGCTTCCATTGTTGAATAAACACCGCAATGCAATCTCGTAGGCTGAAAATACGGCCCCATTTACCACAAAAGCCCTTGCAACAGCAGTTCCAAGTCCTCGGAACAGTACACTGTACCCCTCCTTTTGAACACTTTTGCAAAAGCAATCCAGGATGCCATTATATTTCTGTGGGGAGGATGATGTTTGAGCTTGCAGTCGTGTTTTAATGACGTCTAACGGATAACAGCAGACCCAGCTAGCAACTCCTGCTAGCCCACCTGCAATCAGCATAGTATTTACGCTTTCTTGGCCATTCTTTCTGCAGCCAGGGTGAAGCTTCTCTCTCATGTACTCGTATGTCCAGAAATAGACGCCATGGGAAGGTGCATCTCTTAATACGGTGATGGTAAAGCCTCTGTACATTCCTCTCAGACCTTCTGTTCTTACAATGCTCTTCACGACACTTATCGGACCTTTATGACTACCTTCCTGACGGACGTTTTCTTGGCTTGTGCTCTGCAATTGGAGGCGGATCTTTACCAATTCCACTGGAGAAAGCAACATGCTCTGCAGAGCCCCTGTACCAATTCCTCCTAGAGCAACACCTTTGTAGGAAGGAGGATCGTTGAGGGAAGTAGACGAATCAAATGCTCGAGAAAGGATCGCATAAATTTGGAAAACCATGGCATTCTGCAATGAATATGACTAGTGTAAAGCATGGATAAAGTTGGCATACAAAGTGCTGGGGGCAGTACTGCAAACCCAGGAACCATTCAGATGATAAAGAATGATACTTGTAAAGAAAATGGATTGAAGTCTAGTTATGATGCTAAATTGCATTTGATTCATTCGTTAAATGGGCATCTGCCCTAAAAAGTCTCATCTTCTTTCGTTAACAGGCTCTGCGGTAAGCTATCTGCATTATATCAGATCAGTGAACCATCAAAATACGGGGAAAGTGACATTTTTGGAATCTGAGGTAGTCACTTTCCATTGCGAAAAAGTAAAAGATCATCACGACAAAGCAATCTATATTATAATCCCTGGAACCTTCAAGTTCAGATCTTTTCATTGACACATACACACACATAGAGCATCAACTCCATCACCCACATTAAAAAAAAATCAGAATCAAGACCAAACAAGAATTACGTGGACCATAGAAGAATATTCAGGTAACCATAAACATACCTAATCCTTCATCTTTTACATCAAAGAAAGGAACATACCAAACTTGTGACGAATCCCAGAAAAAACCAATGAACTTAGCAGTCATTTTTACCTGAAAGGTGACGGAGGCAAGAGGTGCACCCATGCCTCTGTAGAGTGCACCAGGGCCTTCGGTGTAGATAACACGACGGAGTATGCTAAAAGCTGACCCTGAGTTTCTGGATTGTTGTTGCCGAATACGAAGTGTGTCAAGTGGATAACCAGAGATTATACCAGCAATACCACCACAGCCACCTGCAACAAACTCTCTGCCCCAACTATTTGCAAGAAACTCTGGCCAAAAATCCATCTTGCATCCTCTGTGTCACTCGAGGCTTCTTTTTTTTATTATGGACTCAGGATATTCACGACAATTGAAACCGACCCAGTTCTCTTCGCTAATCTTGAAGAAAGCTAAGATCTTGTGTGACAAAAAAGCTTTAAAGCACGTTTTTTGCAATTATGGAGATTCCCCTCCAGTGAGTTTACTTTAAAAGGAAATTTTCAACAAGTTTTGAACAAATCAATCAAGTTTCAGGAAAAAGATTTCAACTTTATCATTAATTTCTGTGCGCTTTAAACAATAACGACAACAGATATAGTTTACCAAACACTTAGATGAATAAGAAAGAAGTGTTCATCTTTGAAATCTTTGAACTCTTGTCAATCCAAAAAGAAAGAGGGAGGGAGAGAGAAAGAGAGAGAGAGGAAGAAACGAAAAAAACAAAAAGATGCAAGACCCGTTCACTTGTGGTCAATCTTCACTTCAAATCAAGCCATTAAACTTCCTAAGCATGCCTTAATTTTAGCAAAGATATCAGAACACGACATGAAAGAGAGAGATACAAGTTCACAGGTCGTACAATGTTAAAGAGCAGAGAAAACAGGGGCTTGGCTGGTTTCAGAGTTTCTTACAAGGGACTGGACTGGAATGAAACAAACGCCACCGGTTGCTGTTTTGTTGGGGAGTGAGCGAGGAAACCGCCAAGAGCCAACCACCCAATTTCCACGACCACTCCACCAATGGACCCGTAGACGTAACCACTTAGACCACCCAACCCCAAATGATGTATATATGAGCAGGAGCTTGTTCTAAAGCTTCAAACTTTTTGAGTGCTTCCAATTTGAAGGTGATGTGTACCAAAAAGATGGTGAATAATGATTGATGACACTCTGTTTTGGAAGGTGACGCATGTTCATGATATAACTGTAGTATTACCAAAAGTGATATACCAGTCCAGATTTTAAATAAAGTTTATAAATTTTGATACTAATCACAATTCCAAGCTTTAATCTCTTGAATTCAAAGGTTTAACTTTTACAAGACGTGATCATATGAATCACAACATTCATTTCCACGCAATTAAAACGAGGAAATTCTTGTTTTGGATACCAAACTTTGTATTCTTGCTCTTTATGTCAAATGGTGTGGATTAAATTTGGTTTTCCAATTACGTTCATTGACCAAACTTTCAACTACATGAGATAAGGGATGAGTCTTGACGTGTTTAATTAAACCATTCCAAATTCAAGATGGTGAAAAGGCAAGTAATTAATGAGATTAATCCTATATTAAGGAAAAATGTCGGTGATATGTCCTTCGGAGACGGACTCTTTGTAAAAATTATATGAAATCTTTATAAAGAGTTAGAAATTTAAAATTTTTAATTTAACATTTAAACAATTTTTTCACTTTAAATGTTAACTTTATAAATAATTTGATAAATTTTAATTATTTAATGGTATTAAATAACAATTATTATGAAATAAACTTTTGATTTTATAATTGAAGATTGTATGTGTTGCAGAAGCATTAAGGTGTTGTAACTTTACACGTTTTGTCTTTATCAGGCATGAGATGGTGACATAACATAGCTCCTGAGTCGCAAATTCATGTGAGTGTCCATTAAACAAACCCTAGTGCCATGAGTTTGGGCTTTTACAGGTCGCTTTCCCTAATTTACAATGCTCCAATGCTTAATTAATGGGAAAAGAATTGGAATTTCACTCTCTAGTGCTTGTTTGCTTTTCCTTGTTCTTTTGTTTTCTTCCTTGGGGTTTGGAGGAGCACTTGTTTACGTTAGAGAGGTGTACCTTTTCATACACTTTGGACCACAAAAAACCCATTAGAAAAATTGATATCATTTGCATCAACTAAGTGAGATTAGACTCGAGTTTGTTGTTTTATGCATTTAACAAACTTAAAGTTGAATTCATGTTGTGGCAAACTCGAAGTGGGCATAGAACAAACTTAAAGGAAAGACTATGATATGGGTTTATTATTTCAATCAATCTCCCTTGCAAGTAGTAAGGAAAACATGGTGCATTAGTAAAAGAGGATCTTAAGTCATACTCCCCATCTCCAAGGATCCAAATGTCTGCAGATTCAATTTTCCAGTTTAAACCAATTAGGCCATAAGCCATCTCTTGAACATTTAGACACTGAAATAGAAGCTAGTGGTTATGCTACTTATGAAAGGACTTAAAGAACCTACCATTCACCGCTATATCATTTTTAAATAGTACAATATTGAGAAGGGAGATACCAGATATTCATCAATTCCCACTCATAACACAACAAGTGCAGTAAATAAAGGTTTTTACACAGCAAAAGAACACAGAAGCATTCGAGTTCTATTAAGAGACATTAACGCAAAGTTTAGTAAGATTTAACATGAAACAGTGATCACATCAGATAATGATCCCATAAAACATCACAAAGCAGAAGCTGACAAGGTGATAGATTTCATATCACATGTAAGAATCAGTTGGTTCTGCACTATTTGCTGTCCTAATCCTTATTTCTTCCCACTCTTCTTGAGCCCAGAGCCTCCAAAAGCCCCCTTCTGTTGTGCCTTAGCTTTGAGCTCCTTTTAAGTGCCTACACAATGCACAGATGCGATCACATTGGTTATTTGTCATTCACAAGAAGAAGGGGAAAGAGGATACACAAAGTTAAAACTCATTGTCTCACCTTTTCCTCTTCCTTCTTCTTTTGGATGTTAACCTTGTCAATCTGTAGCGAGTAAATAAAATGTAAACTTCCACCATGACGTCAAGAAAGACAACATATTATTCGGGTTAAATACTTGCAAACAGCATCGTGCCAAACAAGGAAACCATCAGATTTGAATAAAGATACAGGTCTAAGTAATGTCCAAGGTTGCACAAAAGAACGCATGTAACAAGGGTATAAAACCGAAACCAGCATGCAAAATCAACTTTCAAGTCAATGGTAATTAGCCCTGGTAAAATTATGAACTAATAAGATCATATAAGGATCTCTCAGTCATGAAAAGATGAAAAAATTTAAAAAACAAATTCAATCAAGTTCTGACTGTAACCACACTAGTTTCTCAATGTGGACCAATACTTGGATCAAGATTTGTCATGACTATAGAAACGGGAAGTTTCAGTTCTAAATAAGCACCTTAAAAAGAATAGAATTTCTCACTACAACCTTACAGAATTGTAGTAATCCAGATCAGTCAATTTTCATCTCTGAAATCCAGGTGGATCCAAAATCAAAATTCTCATGACTTAAGAAAGAATAAGAAGACCTCAAAATCATCAAATTTGCAGTACCAGGATAGCCAAAATAAAGTTAATAAAAACTGTTTAAAGATAAATATGTAACAGATTAATCATAATTCAGGATAAAATCCCAGAGCAATTCAATTGTTGCATGCCAAAATAAGAAACGGAAAAAAAATCAAAACCCATAAAGATTGAATTGGCATCTACTTATTCAAGAAGCCAATAAAACAATTAAGTGCTAAACAATATATTATCCTACAAAACAAATACCTCGTCGTAATCCTTCTTTTCTGACTTGGGTTGCTTCAAAGGCTTCGCCTTTCCACCTATTTACAAAAGAAAACAGAAAAAGTTCCAATTTTCCTCAAATCAATTACAGAATACAACAAAAAAGATGTCTTCCAACCACACAAATAAAAGAAGCTAGATCCAGTGATCGATCCATAAACAGATTCGTGAAAGAAAGCGGGTACCTTGCTTGGAAGACATGATCGTCGTCTGATAAGGAAGGGAGTTAGGGTTTGGCCTGATTCGAGAAGGATACGAAATTGAGCCACCAAACCCCAATTCTCGCAATTATTGGTCCATAGGGTGGCTGCGAGTATAAAGTAAAAGGGATTGCACGTGCCTGGCTCGTGATTGACTTATTTTGGACTTTTTTTCTGATTTTTATTAATTTTCTGTCTAAAAATAATAATTATTATTATTATTAAAATACCATATCATAAAAAATATATTATAAATAGTAAATTCTTATAATTTAGTTTTAGATTGAAATAGAAAATACAACAATATTATATTTGACAAATGGATTTCTTCTTTTTTAACATTAAAATAACTTCAACAAAACAATTATAATTGTAAGAAAAAATCAAACTTTACATATGATAATTTTTTAATATCAAATTATATAGGTTTTATCATCAACACCCAATTAAAGTTTCGCGAAAATATGGAGTCTAGGAAGGACCGATAATATGCAGCCTTATCTATATCTAATAAAGAGACTTCTTTCCATAGACTCACATGTAATATGTTATAAAATTACACATTTTCTTTTTATATTATTTAACTTAATTAATTGTTTCAAGCATACTAATGGTTATGCACATTAAAAAATTTTATTATATTTTTTATAATTCTATTATTAGTTGTAATTATTTGGGAGTAATCATAACACAAATTGACTTCAAGGTAATAACAACATGATTGTCAAAAACCGAATATTAGGCTCAATTGATGTTAATGAATTCCTAATGTGATAAGGTATTAAATCGTGGGTATAATATAATTATGTCACAATTCAAAATTTTAGAGTCTAAATATTAAAAGTCTAATTCAACAAAATTAAAAATGATATAAATCACTAAAGTTTATATTTAAAAATTTGAAGTTAACTATAATTTTGGTTCAGTCGAAACAGAAGAATTTATGATTTAACACGATATAAATATAAGCCATCATAATATATAATTATAAATTGTCAAAAATTAATTTTTAAAAAATGTTAACTTTTAAAAATGTTAAATCAGTTGAAACCAAACACAATCTAAAATCCCAAATTCTATCTCATCTCTTGGAAGACAACATTTTCCCTTTGATTTGTGTCCACAAAATTCTATTTGTCTTAGGTACTATGTGCCTAACTAAATTGAAAGACAACAAATAATTTATTTTTTTAAAATGAAGAAACTTTGAGTCACTATCCTTTAAATACGCACTAAATAAATTTATAAATTGACACAATAGTCTGCAAATCACATCAATCGAATATTTTGTATAAATTGAAAGACAACAAATAAACAAGCTTAACATACAACAACAAATGATGAGTTCAAAAATTTTTATTTACAAAATTAAAAGGAAAAAAGACCCCTTTATTTTGTGTTCATTATGACCATAAATACATCATATGTTGATTTTCATAACAACAATTTCAATAACAATTATAGACAAAATAAAAAGTCTTTTTTTTGTTTTTGTTTTGTTATTATGTTTTTGATTTAAGGTATCCGCCTCATACTCGCCCCGTTGCCATCCCTAATGTAATAACACCTATTGTCTCTAAAATTTAGGTTAATAATAATGAAAAGAAGAAAAAAAATAACAACAACCACAACGATGTTGTCCAAAAAAAATCTCTTAAATAACTCATAATTTATCAAGACATTTAAATGATTGAAGGACAAAATACAATTTTTATATTAAATTAATATGCCATTTTTCTCTAATTAATTATCTTTATTAGCTTACAATTTATTATTTAAAAAAGATCTCTCAAGCTCTCAACTAGTTAGAGTTAAAGTTAACAACCTTTCCAAATTTTAGATGTTATTAGGATTTTTATTGGATTTACTTACTGTTGTTAGTTTTTTTCTGTGAATTTGAAGCAATAAAAATACATCTAAATGACTAAAGACTCGTTATAATTATTAATCTTATATATTTTAGTATGATGATGCTTGAATATTATATTATATTAGATATTTTTTCTTTTCAATTACCAATTGTTTTTTTGTGCGGTTAATTTTAGGCTATCTTTAGTTGACAACGTGGTTTTCAACGTGATATGATATAATATAATATAATATAATATAATATAATATAAATGCATGTAATATAAGAAAATTATTGTTGAGAGAGATAGAAGGGTTTATAATTTGATATAACGAAATGTTGTTTGAATGAATGATTTATAATGTAATATAGTGTAAAGTTGTTTAACATTTTATTTTTAATCATAAACGTCTAATTTGATTTTTTTTCATTTTTATTGTTTACGATGAAATGAGATGTAATACAAAACTCTTTTCTTCTATCTCATTCTATTTTACTCCGTTATAAACTCTTCTTATGAAATAATATTACATTATATTTCATTTCATTTTATTAATAAACCTTAATAAAACATAATCTTAATCACAAGCAGCTCAACACTAAGTAAAAAAAAATTAGAAACAAGAAAAAAATTAATTTAAAGGGATTAATATAAACTTTAAAATTATTAGAAAAATTAAAAATTAGATAAAAATTAAATTAAAAAATGGGAAATTAAAAAGTCATAAAAATTTACCAAAACATCCGCTTAGTTTTCCGGGGTTTATTCACCGCCACATTTAACAGATAACTCTCTTCTGGTATTGATTACCCCAAATTACCCCTAAACTCTAATACATGAACCGTGAAAGGGCAAGGCTCATTTTGGAAGATCGACCACAACTTTTAGCGACCTTCGAGTTCATCAAGAATAAGAAACTCAGAAACGGAACCGAAGCGCGCGAAATTTCAGAATTCCTAAGAAACATTGCAAGGAAATGTAATTCATTTTCAATTTCACGACTGACCTTTCACCTGAAACTCTATATATATTACATAGACACAATGCTTTTTAATGTTTCTCTCGAGTTGGTGTCATTTTCTTCTTCTTCTTTTTTAATCTCTGAAACTGCTAAAAGCTCTTCCTTTTTTGGGAGCTTTGATGGTGCTAAATTTGAAAGCCTTAAAAAGAGAAAAGATTTATGGTTTTTCTGTTTGCTTACTTGGATCATACCTGCCCATTTCTTCAGTTTTGTTTCTTTCTGTAAATTTGTTGGCTTTTTCTGGTTCTGCCGGTTGTGTTTGATCTGTTGTATATTCTGTGTGTTTCTGATATACCCTTTTTCCTGAAGAAATTAATAGAGCAGAAACCATTATCTTTTTCTCTGGAAACTTTTTCAGAGAGAGTTTGGAGATCAAGATGTTTAGTGGGTTCAGCAAGCATAAATTTTACACGAAATGGTAGTTGCACCATCGATTTTGTTTACATCTGTTGTTTATATTATCAAATTTTTTAGTGGTTTTCAGATTCTCTGTATGGTTTTTGTTCAGCAAGTCATCTATGAAGACGATGAAGTGCCGGATGGAGGTTTTGAAGAGAAAGAAGAACACGGTTGCAAAGTATCTGAAGAATGATATGGCTGATCTTATCAGGAACGGCTTTGATTATAATGCTTATTGTCGGGTACCTTCCGTTCCTGAAAAAAAATTGAGAAGAATCTGATATAGCTTTTGTTCATGGAGTCCTGGAATTGTTAAGATGAGGATCTGTTCATTGGTTCTGAATGTTGTTGCAGGCTGAAGGTCTCATGGTTGAGCTAAAAATTATAGAGGCTTACGATTTCATTGAGAAGTTCTGTGGTTGCATATCAAACCATCTCTCAGCTATGGATAATCAGAGGTAATTTGATGCACTTACACATAATGTTTTAGCAGATCCTGAAGCAGTTGAAAGCTTACATTTTTGTTTTTCTTTTGCCAGAGAATGTCCTGAGGAGTGTAAAGAAGCTGTACAATCTCTGATATATGCTACAGCAAGGGTTCCTGAATTCCCGGAACTGAAGAACCTTCGTACATTGTTCAATGACAGATACGGAACTTCAGAGAAATTGGTCAACAAAGAGGTTTGCTTCCAAGTTCCCATCATTCGACAATATTAAACTTTGGTGTTAATGTTTTGATTTTTCCAATGTTGGTTTCAGTTTATGGAGAAGTTAAACCCAAAATCTGCTACAAAAGACATGAAGTTTCAGTTAATGCACGATATAGCACAAGAATTCTCCATAGAATGGAATCCAAAGTCATTGGAACAGGAACTCTTTAAAGCACCCCTCACTCGATCGAGCACAGATCAAGAGGTGAGAGACTTGCACTTTCTGATCATTCTGCATGCTTATGACTGCATTTAACTTTGGATGATTCTGTTACAGGACCTCCGTGAGCATGAGTCTCCAGAGAACGGACACAAGTTGGACGAGAACCCCAAAATGGAGATCCAGAAAGGGACAAAGGAGGGTGAAGAACGTGAACATGAACTGACCAAAATCAGGAACGAATCTTTCTCAAGAAGATATGGTCTCGACTTCAAGTCCAGAGTGGAGAAAGTGAAAGTTCTTTTTCTGTCGAAAAGAAATGAAACTGAAGCACCATCTGGTGCAAGAAAGATAGGCGTCAGTGAAGATTATGCTACTTCAAGTTCATTATCTAGTCTCAAGACAGAAGCCGAAAATGCAGAACCTGACGTCGAAGAGTCCCTGAAATCGAGCAGCAGCAATGGAGAAATGCAGCAGGATGATTCAGACGTTGAATCTAAGCCAAAACCGAGATCAGTTCGAAGGAGACCGTCGAATTTAAGCAAGTACCAAGCCCTGGAAGAAACTTTCAGTGTTGAGAGTCCATTGAAACGGGCCTCAGGAACTGAAAACTCGAATGATGTTGAGAAACCATTGAAGCCGCCATTGAAACGTGCCTCAGGACCTGAAAACCCTAATGGGGTGTGTGGAACGAGGAGTCCTAGAGCCACGAAATCAGAAACGTTCGATCCTGAACGGAGGAAAACGCATGCAAGAGCTGCTTCAGACATGACTAGACGTTACGTTCACCCGAATCTGCCCGATTGTGATGAATTGGCAGACCGAATTTCGTTTCTCAAGGGGATATGAATGGAGATTGAATTTAGAATCTTAGAAAGCTTTATTTTTTTTTTGTATTTCTTGAGCAACAAAAAGAAAATGATACGATGCTATTGTATTTAAGTTAGTAATTAAAGTTCGTACGATCTAATTTAACCCAAAATTAATAATATTGATTGAAACAATCCGAATTTCAAAAACTTCTAAAAACAAAACAATTTCAGTATAACTCTCCGTTTTGTGAAGATCCAAAGTCTGACATCAATTATACACAATTAATATTATCCATTGGTTAAATTAACTGATCAGTTAATTCACTTGTAGAATTAGCTATCAACTTATATAATACATTGTTTGTTAAAAAAGGGGTCAAATTCTAATTAAATTTAAAGCTAAACTCGACAATTTGAGTAATCGGGTTGAGTCGGATATAAGAAAAAAAAATCAAATTTTAGATCAAGGCTAAATTTTACTTAAAATTTTAAAAATTTTAAAACTAAAAGATTTACAAAATTTTTAATTTAGACTTCAACAATCTTTGATAAACATTTTTAATAAGCAGTTATATTATTCGTCATTCAAATTAACTAATATAATCAATTATCAATTAAACGCAAATAAATTAGCTATCAGTTAATGTAATATATTATTTTAAAAAAAAAAGGCCAAATTTTAATTAGATTTAAAGTTAAACTCGACAATTCGAGCAGTCGAGTTCGGTCGGACGTAAGCATAAAAAAAAATATAACTTTAGATTGAGGGTAAATTTTACTTAAAATTAAAAAATAAAAACTAAAAGATTTAAAAAATTATAAAATTAATTTAGACTCCAACCAGACTCAAAGCTAAGCTCGATAGCTTAAGCGGTCGGCTCGGTCCGAACAAAGGCATAAAGTGGTTCCGTTTACAGCCCACGCCATCGGTGAACGGAATCACTTGCAGTTACTGAAAAGTAGATCCAAACAAAGTGGTCGGTCCCAACCCACTTTATACAAAGCAGGCATTTGAAAAAGAAGGGCCTAATATTCTCTTTTGAAAAAACAAAGTAGCCTCAGAATACTTTATTACTTGTATGGATGTTACCCGAAACAACACACCCCCTTCTCTACACCGCTCTCGAGTCCTCTCCACTTTCTCAACCTCCAAACACGCAACTCTCTTCCACTTCCGGAAGCTTTTCAATCCCGAAGCGCCTTCGCTTCTACGCACTCCTCCTACGCCATGTGCTACTACGCCCAGCCCGAGGTGCCTCATCAGCACCACTTATCGTCTTCCTCGGCGCCCGCCCCTGAGTCAACCAATTTACAGCCGTCTTCGGCGGCGGGGGTGGTGGCGCTTGCGTCGACACAGGACGCCTTAGACAAGCTCAAGCCGCCTCCACCTCCGCCTCTTCGGAAATTCAGTCCGTTGGAACGCGCCGCCAACATGCCGGTGATGAAAATCCACAAGCTGCAGGCGGCGAGGAAGCCGGGGGGGCCGACGATTGTGGGGGAAGAAGATGGGGTGGATTTTGAAGCATGATTCAAAGTCTTATATGTTTTACTTGGTCTGTAGTTTGTTATTAACAGGCTGGTTGGAAACAGCCAATCGAATTAGCTGCTTGCAAATAATAAAAAAAAGGATGAGTTCGATGCATGTAATTGAAACTCATTATTTTTATAAACTGAATTTACTCTTTCAAGTATTAGAATTGAGTTCATGCAGATTCGCATGAATTAAATAAAGATATGGAAATTTCTTCCACTTTTTTTTGTCTAATAAATAATATTTATATATAATTAATAGTTAGATTAATTTTTTAATTTTTTTAATTTAAAAATTATAATTTCACATTAATTATGAAATTATTATTATAAATTTTAAAAATATGAGATTTTTTAAAAATAAAAAATAAATCAAGAAATTCTTTAATCAAACCGTAAGAATTTATGTATTACATCTTTTTTAATTTTATAATAATAATTTAAAATTTTTCATATTTTTTAGTTAAGTGTAAATATATTATATGAAATAATTGACAGTATAATTGAATACAATTTTAATATTACTGGATTTATTTCAAACAATAAAAATTTCAATTCAATTCAATTTTATTAATATAATTAAATCTAATAATTTGAAAATTTCTAAACAGTTGTAAGTTAAAATAGTGCACCAATTTTTTTTTGTGTTTTGATTAATTAGAGGGTCCATTTATATTGCTATTACAGTCGTGAGTCCGTAAATTTTTAATATTATTTGATTGTAAGCTTATATTAGACAGGTCTGTTCTGATTTTTAATTAATGAATAAACAGCCCACTTTTAAGTTATAATAACGATCTTATTTTGTTAATAAATTTTTATTTCTTCTTCTCTAATAAAAAGAAATGAAACTGAAGCACCATCTGGTGCAAGAAAGATAGCCGGTGAAGATTATACAACTTCAAGTTCATTATCTAGTCTCAAGACAGAAGCTGAAAGTGTAGAACCTGACGTCGAAGAGTCCCTGAAATCGAGCAGCAACAATGGAGAAATGCAGCAGGATGATTCGGACGTTGAATCTAAGCCAAAACTGAGATCAGTTCGAAGGAGACCGTCGAATTTAAGCAAGTACGAAGCCCTGGAAGAAACTTTCAGTGTTGAGAGTCCATTGAAACGGGCCTCAGGAACTGAAAACTCGAATGATGTTGAG
>JANJEY010000005.1:3510131-3525693 GCA_024703695.1 Erythroxylum cataractarum | reverse complement strand
ATTGTTGTTATTATTATTAGTTTTATGTTTTTTTAATCAAATTATAAACTTAATTTGTATAAAATTAAAATTTTAAATTTTAAATTTTTATAAAAATATTTAACAAAATATTAATATTTTTTAAAATCATACCTTTATAAATTATTTTACACATTAACAACTAATACTAAAATTTAATTTTACCAGATATTATTAATAAACAGTTAATATTATTTACTTATTAAATGAACTGATATAATTAAGTATCAGCTAATCACTGATAGAATTAACTATCAGTTAATATAATATATTGTTTATAAAAAAGGTCAATTTATAATTAAATTTAAAGTTAAACTCGACAATTTGAGCAATCCGGTTGGGTAGGATAGAAGGATAAAAAAATCGAACTTTAGATTGAGGCTAAATTTTACTTAAATTTTAAAAAATAAAAGATAAAAGATTTACAATTTTTTTTTTTAATTTAGACTCCAACCAGAGTCAAAGCTAAACTCGATAGTTTAAGCGGTCGTCTCGGGCCGAACAAAGGCATAAAGTGGTTCCGTTTACAGCCCACGCCAGTGGCGAACGGAATCACTTGCAGTGACCGAAAAGTAGATCCAAGCAAAGTGGTCGGTCCCAAACCACTTTAAAGTACAAGCAATATCTGATAAAAGAAGGGCCTAATATTCTCTTTTAAAAAAACAAAGTAGCCTCAATATACTTTTATGGACGTTAATTTTGGGCCAGAATGGTCTGATTTTAGTTCGAACTGACCTGATCATACGGTCCGATCGGACCGAGCACGACCCTGCTTATGACTTAATTGTTACTTTCAAAAACGACATTATTTTATATGATTTGATATAATTTAAAATAAACTGATTTAATTTGATTTGACTTTAGATTGCAATCAAAATTTTTAAAATTAAATAATTTTATTTTTTAATTTTAAATTAAAAAATCAAATCAAGATCTCAAAGTTAAACTTAAACCTAATTAAGCTTTACAATACCATCTGTATATTTATTCCTATAATTATTGTCTAATGACACTTTTTTAAAACATTCATTGAAATAAGATAAATTTTAATATTCAATTATATATATATATATATATATATACACACACACATGTAATATTTGTTTGTAAATATGTTTGAGTTAAATTTTAAATACATGCTTATATTTATGTTTATATTAAATGAAAATTTGAATTTATGTAATAATTTATATCTAAAGTTACTAGTATGTAACCATCCATACATAAATATATATTAAATTGTTTTTATATACAAATTGGATTTAAATATTTTAATTAAATTTAATTCAAATTACTAAATTTAATTTAATTTTATAATAATTTAATATGAGTTAAATATTTTAAACCTTATCCGTACCTCTTCGTGCTTTAAAGCATTGCTCAAAAGCATAAGGAATGAACACGTAAGCGAAGTAGATGTTTTATGCTTTAGTGTTTAGATTTCAAATAAAAAATAATTAAAATATTGAATAAGAATAATTACAACTTTGACTTTTTAAGTTTTTACTGTTGACTATGCGATCCATCGAAGATTTTGTAATATCTAATAATTTAAAATTCCGTATCAGACAAATCTTACCCAATCCCTATGTATCCCATAAAACGACAGCTAAAACGCCCAGAAACGACACACCCCCTTCTCTACGCTACTCTCGGGTCCTGTCCACTTTCTCGACCTCCAACCAAACACGCAACTCTCTGTGATTCAACTCACAAAGAACGCTGAAGGATTTCATTAGCGATCGCTCGCTTTAGAGGGCTGATCGATTATCGGATCAACCATGGGCTGCACTCAGTCCAAGATCGAGAACGAGGAAGCGGTTGCGCGATGCAAGGACCGGAAGCTTTTCATGAAAGAGGCGGTGGCCGCCCGAAACGCCTTCGCTGCCGGGCACTCCTCCTACGCTATGTCGTTGAAGTACACCGGCGCTGCTCTCAGCGACTACGCCCAGAACGAGGTGCCTCATCACCACCACTTGTCGTCTTCCTCGGCGCCCGCTGCCGAGTCAACCAATTTACAGCCGCCTTCGGCGGCAAGGGTGGTGACGCATGCGCCGACACAGGACGCCTTAGACGAGCTCAAGCCACCTCCGCCTTTTCCGTTGAATCCGTTGCAACGCGCCGCCACCATGCCGGAGATTAAGATCCAGAAGCTGCAGGAGGCGAGGAAGCCGGCGGGGCCGACGATTGTGGAGGAAGAAGATGGGGTGGAGCTTGAACTTCATGACAATGAGAGATTGGTGAGAAAGCGAAGTAATAATAGTGATAAGAGTAACAGAGGAGAGAAAGGTCAACAGAGAAAAAGAGATGATGGCGACGTTGCAGCAATGACGAATCCACCAGCACAGATGATGCATCAGGATATGCATCAGGATTCCACGTGGGATTACTTCTTCCCACCGCCGGACAGCATTCCAGGGCCGACACTGACGCCGGTCGAGGAGGAGGAGGAGGTAAATAAGGCTGCCGTCGAGGCGGAGAAAGCAAAGAGGACGCAAGAGAAGGTGGTGGAGGAGGATGATGAGGTGGTGACACGGCCGCCTGTGGTGGTAGAGGAGGAGTCGTTAGAGGTGCAGGTGCCGGTGGTATCGGAAAAGAAGTTGGTGACGAGGATGGGAGGAGAAGGAGGGGGGAGGAGGATGGGGAATGGCGTGAACTTGATTAAATTGTTTTCTGATTTTGATGATCATTTCTTGAAGGCTTCTGAGAGTGCTCATGACGTTTCCAAGATGTTGGAGGCCACTCGTTTGCATTATCACTCCAATTATGCTGATAATCGAGGTAATGGGTTTCTATTATTGGCTTTCTTTAGTTCGCTTGTTGGTAAAGATGGAACTTTTTTCTCGTTCTCTGGCATTCAGTGGCTGAATTGTTTGAAGCTAAGCTAAAAAATTTTCCTCATGCCGACTAGTTTGATTAATTGCCTGGATGGTTGAATCCTTCATTCAGGTTGTTTATTGAATTGTTGTCGATATGGTATAAAATATTTTACAGGTTACTGTAATTATATCGTAGAAAGAGAGTCCGTTTTAAAGTTATTGGCTTTGATACTTCACATATGATTTTCTCGTAAACAATAGTATATCTGCTTGTTTTATGCCTTTCGAATTTGTTGTTTGAAATATTCTTTTGAAAAGTTTTCCGATTGAGAATAAAATGGATATGTTTCTTTTCGTTTATGTTTATGGTTAGAATTCTAGCAGTCTATGATTATTCTTCCGTTGATGATTATATGGTGCTGCTGTCCATGTTGTAGGACATATTGATCACTCTGCAAGAGTGATGCGTGTTATTACGTGGAATCGATCATTTAAAGGAATTCCAAATATTGATGAGGGGAAGGATGAGTTTGATTCGGAAGAGCATGAAACTCATGCCACTGTGTTGGATAAGATGCTGGCTTGGGAAAAGAAGCTTTATGATGAAGTGAAGGTCTGTCAAAATACCTCCATAGGTGTTGTGTTTGTATCCTCTATTTTTGTTACCCTTTTCATATGCACTACTAAAACTTTATTTAAATCATCATGCCAACATTTTGTATCTTTGGGTGTTGATTTGCAATTTCCAATAAGAAAGTTGGTTGTTTGACTTCATATGA
Source organism: Erythroxylum cataractarum (assembly GCA_024703695.1). NCBI lineage: Eukaryota > Viridiplantae > Streptophyta > Magnoliopsida > Malpighiales > Erythroxylaceae > Erythroxylum > Erythroxylum cataractarum. The sequence continues at coordinate 3,522,077 of JANJEY010000005.1, read as the reverse complement.
TCTCTCTACTTGGAATAGTTTTTATGCTGTTTATATGTCGTGTTTATGGTTAACATTTATATTGCACCCTTAGGATATTGCCGATCCTTTTGATTGTCTTGACTAATGAGGTTCTATCGTCCTCAGTTTCTCTGAGTAGCGGTAGACATTCTATCCAGGTTAATATTTATAATTTCTTTGACCTCATTACAAACTAAGTGCCATGTTTTCTATTAATTTATTTTTAATATATTTGTTCTTTTATGTGTCAAAGGTGAGTTGTGACGAAGGAACTTGTCTTCTTATTGCCTGAGCTATGAGGAACTTACATATTTTTTTGCTGCTGGACAGGCTGGTGAAATCATGAAATATGAGTATCAAAAGAAGGTTACTTCACTCAATAAGCAGAAGCGAGGTACTAATTCTGATTCACTGGAGAAACTAAAAGCAGCAGTAAGCCATTTGCATACAAGATATATTGTAGACATGCAATCAATGGATTCAACAGTTTCAGAGATTAATAGATTACGGGATGAGCGGTTATATCCAAAACTTTTACAGCTTGTTGATGGGTAAGTTGCTTGTAGAAAGAAAAATACAAAAGCATTTATTTGGAGCCATATCTCTTCAAGGTGAACATGTCATGGGACGTTGTTTCACTGATTTAACAAACTTTTCCAATCTGATGTGTTTCGAAAGAATAATTTCTTATCATAATTTGCATCTTAGAAATGGTACGTGAATTCAGGAAATTCAATGTAGTGATAATGTGAGGAATTCAGTGTGTATCATTACTTAAGTAAGGTCCAGGTGAAAGGGCGTATTGCGCCATCTCTGTGTTAGGCTTCAGGAAGTCCTGTTCTAAATCCTGGATTGCAACACAGTACTTCTGTTGTGTGATATTCTGTATCTTAATATTTTTATGGTATTCTGTTTGATATCGCCCAATATTAAGATACACAGATGTTCCTTCAGGATCTATGAACCAACTGAATCCATTGAACTGCATTATTCTAGTGTTGCCTTTATCAATGTACATGGAGGTGTTTCTTATGAGCTAAATCAAAGTATTTGATGTGCTACATCTGTTGGACTTTAAGCACTGAAAAGACGTCTGAATTGGACAATAAAATGTTTGATTGGCTTGAATCATGTTTAGTGCTTATCTTTATTTTCTAAATGCCCTATGGCACACTGCTGATGATCAATGCATGATTGCAGGATGGCCACCATGTGGGAAACCATGCGATCTCATCATGAAGCACAGTTCAAGATTGCAAACGCTTTGAGAGCTGTGGACATTTTGCCTTCCCCTAAAGAAAGTACTGAGCATCTTCATCATTGCACTTATCAGCTAGTTGGTATTGTTGAAGATTGGCATGTTCACTTTTGTCAGTTTGTTGACCATCAGAAACAGTACATAAAAGCACTAAAAAATTGGTTGAAGCTGAATCTTGTCCCCATTGAGAGCAGCTTGAAGGAAAAGGTTTCTTCTCCTCCCAGAGTCCAGAAACCCCCAATACAGGAGCTTCTCTTTGCTTGGGATGATTATTTGGACAAACTTCCAGATGAAGTTGCAAGAAGTGCTATAAAGAATTTTGCTGCTGTTGTACATACCATCTTCCAACATCAAGAAGAAGAGTTGAAATTGAAAAAGAAATGTGAAGAAACGCGGGAGGAGCTTTCCCAGAAAACAAGGAAATTTGAGGACTGGTATAGTAAGTACATGCAGACCAGAACACCTGATGAGTTGGATCCTGATATGGCAGAAGGCAAAACCTACAAGGATGCTATTGCAGAGAGACAGTTTGTTGTGGATGCGATGAAGAAGCGATTGGAAGATGAAGAAGAAGCCTATCAGAAGCATTGCCTTCAGGTGAGGGAGAAATCCTTGGTGAGTCTTAAAACTCGCCTGCCTGAGCTCTTTAGAGCTATGTCCGATATCGCTGCTCATTTTTCTCATTTATATAAGACCTTGAGGTCCACATCACAGCGCAGAAATCCAAATTCATCCTAGGGGGAATTTTATGGGTTGTACAATTTGTTTATATATCACTTAAATGAGTGAGCCTTGTTAAAATGACAATTTAGTTGTACAATGTATCATATCACTTTCAGTGTATTTGATAGAGTACAGGTTTGATTGTGTATCTTTATGATCATTTGATTCTTTTAGTTTCATGGTAAGGGATTTTGTTAGTTCATATCTGTTTTATAAAAGTGATTACCTTTTTTTGCTTCAATTGAACAGTTGATTTAAAGTTTGTTCAAGAAAGTCCTTAGTTAAAAGTCATTACTAGATACTTCAGCAGTATTTTACTGAGCTGAGAATTGACACGATGGCCCTCTGAGAATCGGCCATGTAGTCACTTATTGCTTGCTGTTTTCTTTTTCTTCTTCTTGATTACACTTTGCAGATGGTTTTGCTCACACTTAATGATAGCTTTCTTTCGGGACAAAAGTCGACTTATTAGATTGTTTGCTACTCAAGGAGAAGATTATGAATATAGAATGTGTTTGTGATAAGTTGGAAGACCAAAACATTTCCGTCAACAGTGGTGATTGCTACCTTCTGTTTATAAAGGGGCTGTGGAACTCTTCTTTCCGATGGTTGTAAAAATCCAACTGATATGTGGACATATTGGATAGATAATATCTCTCTTCCTTTGCCAAGAAGAAAATGACAGTGAAGGAGAAAATAGAAGGCAAGAGCTTCCACGGGAAAGAGAGTATCAAGAGTGATTTTGTTTATGAACTTCCAATGATTTTCCTTTCTCGTGAATCAATTGCTTTACAGGGTTGTTCACTTCATTTGTTTTGCTGGAAGGAAGGAATTATCATACTTACTCACCCAGAGCAGCATGGAAATGTTGTATTTCTAGTTTTTGTTTCACTGTTTACTTTCGCTCCGGCAGGCTTTGGAAGACAAGCTCTTACCAGTCTCTTGGCTGCAGATTTGTAGAAACAAGAAAACATTCGAGACTTGCATATCTCAATCCTCAAAACAAGCACAAATGTATGGTAAAAACGTATGCCTGTGATGGTCAAAAGGTATGCCTTTGTTTTGTGTTCTCTTGTGAGTATGGTTCTGCTACTGCTAAATGTTTATACTGAGGTAAGATTGTAAATAGATAGCTTTAGGTAAGAACATAGATAGCCTAGTCAATCTCGTGGCTAGAAGCGATAGTGATTGACATGCTGCAATCTTAAATGAATTCACAGTTTATTTACCTATTTCATAGAAAAGATCATTGACATTCTGTCCTATTTTTGCTGATGTTTCTGTGAAGAACATTCCGTTCTCTTGTGCATATCGTCCACCCCCATGCTGGTGGATGAAAAACATCTGTAAGTAAGGAAGAACGATTCCAAGAGTTGTCGTCATTAAAGACAGCCAGCTACAAAAATTTGAAGTTCTTGGGCACAGTTCACTGTTATTAGCAAGCCAGAAGCCAAAAAAAAAATACATCAGTATCAGACGGGTTGTCTTGTGATTTGTCAGATTGTGTAATGCCATTACCAGATTAGGATTACCTAGCAAAGCAAATGCAGGAGAAGACGTTAATCCCCTCGGTCAAGATTTAGAATAAAAATATCATCCTGACAAAACTCAAGACCAAACTGGTTTTCCCAGTTCCCATATACCCCAGAATCACCAGCAACATGTAATCAGGTATGTCAAGAACAAAGGGTTATAAAAAGTTTCCACATTTGCATTATTTACAGGAACATTTTGTTGATCTAGCCATAAGTTGGGAGTACCTTCATAGTGAAGAACTCCATTTTTGGCAGTGGTAAAGAAGTAAGGCATAAAATGCTGGAAGATGGTGATAAGGTCCTTATTCGATCAATGACATGAACAAAAAAGATCAGTTGCGAGAAAAAGAACAAGCATACAAGGTATGACATACCCACCAGCTTGGCTTGTATGATCCTGTTCCCAGGTCTTGCCATTGCTAAACATGAAATTGCGAGTGATCCTGAACAGAGAATTTGGTGAAAATTGAAGGAAAAATTAAAAAGTTTTTTTTTTTCACAATTCACTGCAAGAGATGGATCAGATAGAATGGTTGTTTTAGTCTATGTTTATGTTCATAGCTGTCTTCTTCTTTCTCCTTGCTTCCCCTACTTATGGGTCAAAACTCAAAACTGGTTTGGCTTGTAACTCAACTTTTTGTTTGTTTGTAAAGGAAGGGTTGTTCTAAGAATAATTTTATGCTGTAATTTTTTAAATTATATACTTAAAAACATTTTTCAAGAGTTAATTAATAATTATGATTTATATATTTATAAGATATCTTATCTTCTCATTCTTATTCAATTTAAGTCAAGGATGACAAATTAGAAAGTAATTATTTTTTAATAGTTTTTAAATTTTAGCGTTTCATTTAATTGTCCAAATCGGAGAAGTTCAGTAAAATGTAATCTTACATGTTGTAATTATTATCCTATTAGATCATTATATACGGAATAAGATTGTCAAAAGCTTATGTTTGCTGACATATTTTACTTTGATCAGTCATTTTCATTACTTAACCAACCCCACAATTCATTGTAACGCCTTTAACAAACCTATATCATCATGAGTTGTTTTGTTTGTATATGATATAAGATGTATGCCCATTCTTTAATCCAAAGGCACAAAGTGCATTGGGACAAAGAGATTACTAACTTGTCTAATCAATCTCTTGCTTGAATAAACAAGCAAGGTGTTGACAAATAATTAGATAATTAAATAAATTATTAATTAGAAGCCAAGAGGAAAGATTTGAGACTTAATATATTTCACCGAAAAAAAAAAAAAGGATAGTATAAAAGTAAGAATGATCTCGTGCGATACACCACAGAGAGAATTATGATAAGACGGCCTCGTCATCATGCGTGTAGGATGTGCTAGTCGCTACATATAAATCTAATCGCACTCTGTAATTGGCAGTTATTTATTTGATAACAATTTGTTCAAATATATGCCCATATGCCCATCTTTCATAGCCTCAATTTTTTTGCAAGAATAAAAAAAGAAGGTTGTTAACAAGTAGGAATGACCTAATTGGTTTAACTCCTTACTGTAAGAAGTTTTGAGTTCGAGACACAAAAAAGGAGGGGAGAGGGAAATTGTTCCTGTTGATGATTTTCTATTCTCTCTGGGCATGTTCTTTGGTCGGATCAATTACGGACGTTCCACTTCTAGCGATAATTTAGGAATTGAAGTTATTAAAGAACTTGGGGATTGATGAAAACCTAATACTAAGAACAGTCAGTGATTAATCGTTAGTTGAACATCAGTATGTGGCGAAGTATAAGAATTTAAGCTACTAAAAAACTTGAGAGTTGATGAGAACATGATGTTAAACAGGGTCAGTGATTAATTATCAGCTGAATAATTAATATGTAACGACTCTTTATGCTAAGAAATATACAGGTTGTTTAGAATCCTGAGAGGTACTGAAATTTTAGATTTACCATAGCTATAACTCTTGAGATAAGATATAAGAAACTTTAGATTAGTCTAACAAAAAGATGGGATAATTAATATATTAAAAAAAAACAAAAGGTTTTGTATATCATAATTGTTTAATTTTTTTTTATTCACTTTTTTTTACTTTACTTTTTAATAAAATAATTAATTACTAAAGGATAATGATATAATAATATTACCAACAAAAAAGGAAAAAAATCCACTCCTATCTTGTCCCTGTACCTACGCTAATCATAGGACCCAACAAGAAAACTTGTTCAGAACGCTGCCAACACCTAGGAAGCCTCCTCATCAACTTCTTCTACTCCAAAACAAAAGGAAACAACCTCAGTTGAGTCAGTTTCCACAAAGCCTTCCATGGCTCCCTCCAAGACTGACTCTGAACCATCACAAAGTCACTACTACACCCCCATGCTATGCTCTCATCATCATCAAACCCACCTCGTCATACCCTTTTGCCTCCCGGAAAACCTCCGTCTACGGTGGCGAACAATCATCCTCACCCTCCTCCTCCTCCTCCTCCTCACCGCCCTCGTCTACTTCTTCTGGCCGTCTGAACCCACCCTCAAGATCGTGCGGCTGAAACTAAAAAAGATACATGTTCACACGCGGCCTTTCATATACATTGACATCTCCTTACACGCTACTATCATGGTACGTAACGTGGACGCCTACTCCATGGACTTCACAAGCATTTACGTTAGGATCAAGTACAGAGGCAAGAGGCTGGGGTACGTGAAGGCGCACGGAGGGCACGTGAAGGCTCTAACGTCGTCTTACGTGGAAGCTGAGCTGGAGCTTACTCGGGTCAGGATTCTGTCTGACGTGGTGTATTTGCTTGAAGACTTGTCTAAGGGTAGAATTCCATTTCATACTGAGACTGAAGTCACTGGCACGCTTGGCTTCTTGTTGTTTGGCCTTCCTTTAAAGGTAACACAACTTTTTTTTTTTTTTCCGAATTACAGTTATTTTAAAAAGATCTCAATTACAAGAAGACACCTTTAAACTATCATACTATCTTTTAATAACCTGAAATGAAATAAATAACTCGAGCCCGACTCAGCCCTGCTGTAATGAACCTAAGTTGGAGGCAGCAATGGCTCCAACCTGGTCTAGCTTGACCCAGCCCAAATTATTTTCTAAGTTGAAATGTCAAATTGTTACTTGTGAGCCTAATTCAACTCAGGCCCAGCCCATTAATGTTATTTTTAGAACAAATATAAAGTTTAACCAGTATTATAACATTATAAATTTAAAAATTGAATAAAATTAAAAATATTAAAATTTGATTGAAACAGATTATTCTTTTTATCAAATTTAAAGTTTAATTGAAAAAAATTATTAAATAAAAATTAATTGATTTAATAAATTGGTCCATTTTTAACAATAAAATACCGAAATAAATCAAATATAAAAATAAAAAGTCGAAAAGTCAACCGGTTCATAATTTGAAATTTTTACGGTTGAATCAATTTAGACCGGAAGTCCTATTATGAGCAGTTAGATGACAGAATCTGCATAAACTAAGCTTCCTCCAACCAAGTCCTTCAGAAATTGTGATAAATTTACTGAACCTGGAAGACATTGGCATTAGGAACACCTTGTCTGTACTTGTTCAATCCTGATTGGTATGCAGTTGATTGGTTGCTTAGCTAGAACCAAATTGTAATGATGCTCTAGATTAATGTTTCAATTTGTGATTCTGAAACAGACAAAATTGTTATGTGAGGTTGTGATAAACACGACAAATCAGACAATTGAACGTCAGAATTGTTACACTAAGGTACGCAGCCATTTAATTGGTTTTGATCTTGTTACTGCTCTTCTTGTCATCTGCTAAAATGAGTATAGGACTGGTTTAGATATTCCATAAATCAAGTTCGGGAAAATTCAGATGATGGATCAGCTCCCGAATTAATCTCTGAAAGTCCTGATTGGTTTGGTTTCTCTGCTATTTCCAGCTACTGGAAAACCTGGAAGATAGCTGTCTTGTTATGAAGTTAACAGAAAATGAATGATTGAGGGGTTTAGTTCTCATCAAATCACAAATTATTGAATGAATAAGAAACATGCTTTGATCTTGTCAGCTTAAATTGTATCCAATAAACAGCATTGAACTTGCAGAGCTTGGTGCGAGATGCAGCAGAAGCTAAAAGATTCAGATGGTGTCCCTATATTGAGAGGTCTTTGTATTGAAGAGTTGGGAACGTTTATGATATGCCCTTTACAATAACGATCAGAACATGCCTGTTTCTTCCTGCCAATCTTTGTAACTATGTAATCAGATTCCTGAGAGTGAATATAAAGATTGGTATCTGTAGATTTTGGAGTGGCAGAAATACCAGAAGTTACAGTCAACTTGATCATGTGGGGTAAGTTCATGAACTAACTCCTGATTGTCCCTCTCAATACATCTGCTTGTTCTTGCTGTTCTATGACGAGGTTGGTCTAATGGCTGAAGAGATCAGTGAAAATTAAGGAGTAAAAGTAGAAATTATTATGTTTCAAAGGCTCTTTTAGTTTGGATTCTTGTAAATGATGTTCCTAAACATTCAGATAATGATGATGAAAAGCTGTTTGGCCTTTCTTGGTTGCTCTAAAGATCAATCTGCAGACAGAGTTCAGAGATGATCTCATATGCAGATGAATTCAAAAAGAGACTACTCTTTGTGCTTTGTTGTTGAGGTATAGCAGAGGAATCTCTTAACAGGCTGGTTTGCTTCAGTTGTGTCAACCATGGAAATGTAATAGTGAAGCAATTCTTGGCCAAGTCCACTGAGAAAATGAAGCAAAAGGGTCTTGAAAAATCTTGTTTCTGCTTAAACCGCCTCCTTTTGCACCAACATATGCTGTCAAATTTAAATAATGAATCGGAAGTTGAATCGGTAAGATGAGAAGTTTAAGGTTTAAAATGATTAATCGGTATTAGATCGTCATAAAATCAGTTAAAGATTTAATAAAATTAAAGGATTTAAAATATGATTAAAAGATATTTTCTTTATTTATTTTGAAGTTTAATTTAAAAAGATTGTTAAATAAAAATTCATAAATTTATTTTAATTTATAAGAATTTATTAATTTAAAAAAATTGATTAATTAATTAATAAACTAATCAATTTTTAACAATAATATTTATTGAAGTAAATCGAACTGAAAAATTAAAAGGTTCAAAACTTTTACGGTTGAACCGGCTACTAAGCTTTTTAAATCATTATTCAAATTAACAATATTTTAGTTTGGACATGAGCCTACCCAAATTTGGTCACTCGTTACTATCCCTACTATTTAGACAAGATTGGTTTTTAATGTTTTAGAAAAGCTATTTTTTATAATCTTTAAAAAATAACTACAAAAACACACATATTATGAATATCATAATTAGCTTAATCAAATATCATTCATACAATACCTCAACTTAATTTAAGATAAAAGGTATTATAGTAAGCTTTGAAATTAGGCTTGACAATTTTAGCTTGGCTTGGGTTGACCGGACCATGGGCCAAGTTAAAGCCTAGCACGAGCTGACTCGTGACTCAACATGAACAAAAAAATGACATTATTTTGTAAACTTTTTTATTAAAAAAGTAAGGATGGGTTGGGCCGGTTAGCTCTGACTTGTCGAGCCACGGGCCATTCATTGAGGGGTCGGGTCAGGAGTTTTTAATAACCCCGAGGTCCTCATATTTTAGCACGGCCCATTAACATCTCTATTTAAAATAACCGATTAAGATACCCCCTTTAAAATATTTTAATTTAAGATTAAAATATTACAGTGAATTTAAGAACAGTCCAGATTTATACTCAACATGATACCTTCACGCTTTGATATTGCATGTGACAATGTCTCTGACTATATATTAATCGTGTTGACTTTCTGTACTATTATTTTCTCTATATATATATATGTAACACTCTGCTTAAATTCTCTCCGTCATTATTATCTTCGTCTTCCATGGAACTCAGCAACTGGTGCAATTCCGGCAGTTGTCGCATCGACAGCTACATGAACGGCAGCTACGATCGGATTGTCTCGTTCAAGACAGGATCGAAGGTACCGAGGTGGAGATCATTTTGGAGAAGATTGATGAAGGAAAAGAAGAAGATCTTTGATTGCTGTTCGTCCAGTCGAGTGCATTTGTCATATGATCCTGATGAGTATTCTCAGAATTTCGACCAAGATTCCATGTTGTCTGACCCTGATATCGTCTCCCGATCCTTCTCTGCGAGGTTTGCTGTCTCTTCTAGGATCTTTGAGAAGGGTGGATTGGCGGGGTAATGCCGTTTGGCTACTAGGAAAATTGTCTTGATTGTACTATTACTCATGTTTGTTTGTTTTATATCTTCTTCTTCTTCTTCTTAATGGTTAGAAGTATGCATTTTACTTTCTGGGATTTCGTCTTATCCTTCTTTCAGTGCCTTTGATCAAAAGTTAAGGAAGATCCACTGAGAAAAAAATTAAAAAACATAAACTTAAAGTCTTCAATTTAAAACTCCTCTCGATCAAAAAAAATTAAGAATAAAGCATCAGTATACAAGACTCTCCAATTTGCGGGAGTTTGAAGAAGGTCATAATATATACAATATTTTCTTTTTATTTTTACAAAAAAAACTATTTTCGTAAATAACACTTATAACTTTACGATCACAAAAGAATAATTTTACGGAATTTTCATAAGATTCATCATCAAAATTTTGTCTTTTATTTAATAAAAGAACAAAGTTTGATACTTTGTGACTATCTTAGGACTAGGACCCTCCCATCCATCAAAAGCAAAAGGAATCTAAATTATTGCACGCATCAAAGTGTTCCCTGTTCTTCACTTACACAAATTAATATCATAATCATTAGTTTAATCTTTCAGGATCAAGAGAGCACAATATAGGATTCTCTTTTTTGCATTTCCAAAGAAATGCTTTTTGACTATGAAATAATTTGAGAACCTTTGAAAATGGAATTCTCTGAACAGTAATATATATATATATTGGGTATTGGATCCTGCAACTATCTTTGCTCTAATTGATTCACCACTGATAGTGGTACTGATAGGCATGTGCTACAGGAACAGGGAGAAGTTCTTGGTGGACATAAAGTTTTATCATCATTGGCTAACTAATATATGTTGTCATCCTTGACAGGACAAAGGAATTTCGGTGTCTTAAAGAGGAGTCTAGGATTTCTGGTTAAACCTGAAGTGGGCGAATGGTTTGGTGGGATAATAAGGCACAGGGAGGTAGAAGTCATTTTCAAAACAACTCACTCTGATGTTCGTATTAATCTCTATTGGAATCTGCGGTTGTGGGGAGTCATGGTTCAGAGGTTAGGTTGTGAGCATACCCATGTCGTCTGCTAAAGTCATTCCAATCAGACATGGTTTCTAGCAACGGTGGCATTTGTATCAAGAGCCTCTTTGGATTAGCTTTTGGATCCTTCAAAAGTTTTTTTTTTTCAGTGCAAAAATTATTTTTAAAAAAATTTGAGCGTTTGACTGTAAAATTTAAAAACACTTTTTTTGTAAAAATGATTTTTTCGAAAATTAAAATACATCTTGAGAAACTCAATTTTGAAATTTTTCAAAAAAGCTTTTTTTAAGAAGATTTTTTATGTCAATTAATAAGCCTATTTTTAGTCTCTTTTACCTTTATTCTTTATACATAATTTTTATAATACCCACAAGTGCATCTCTACGTTTATTTTGAGATTTATATAATATTATTTGACTTTTTTATATGTTTTAATATTTTTTAATATTAGTTTTGCTTATATTATAATTCATATAAAAATTTTTGGTTAAATATATTTTTATTTATGTTTTATATGTTTTAAAATTATATAATAATTAAAATATTATACTTTTCATATTGTTTAATATATTTTAAATAATATTTATATGTATAAATAATTTTTATTACAAAATAAAATATAGTTAAAATCAAAAGTGCTTTTTATTTTTATGTTGCCAAACAGTCTATTGTATAAAGCTCTTTCAGAAAAAATTCTTTTTAAAATGATAACCAAACAATCAACTGATTTCTTAGAAAATCTCTTTTTAAAAAAGTTTTATTAACAAAAGCTCTACTGACCCGATCTAACTCGAGTTGAACACCTTTAGTAAGGATGGTATTTGCGAATATAATACTGACATTAATAATGTCAATGGACCGATCGATCTGTAATAAGGATGGTATTTGTATTAGGATTGAAATTGCGAATACTGTACTAGCCTTAAGAATGTCAATGGCGACTTGGACATGACCTAACCCTGTAACATCCCGCCCTCGAAGGGAAGGGTAAATTGGTCAATTGGGACAGGCTGATAATTTGCATTGCATATTTTGAATTAAACATTTATTTTGACCTCTAATTTTAGAGGAATGAGTCAATTGGTATATGCACATGTAGGTACATGCATTCATGATATTTTTCCAGCTTTTAATAGTGATACTGATTTGAATTGTGGAATTGTGAGATAATTAGATTTGATTATGAT